>JARQOD010000003.1:99790919-99892569 GCA_033576555.1 Oophaga sylvatica
CACAGTCAGCTGGTCCTCGTTACTTGCATTGGCTCTTGTACCTTCTGCTACCCGTCCGGGTTCCAGTACCGTCAACTGGTTGTAATGTATGTAGTACAGTTCATATAGCGTCTTGTGCTTGGGTGCGATGAAAATACATGAGACACAGGTTTGATATAGAAGGTCTTGTATTACTTCATACAAGTGGCAAAAATAGTCACACAGTTTGCAGATACAGAAGCAGGAGACACAGCAGGCCAGAGTAACTTAAGCTCAGCAATCACTCTCCACAACAGGTTCAGGATCTTCTTCTCTGTTACCGTAAGTCCATGCAAACGTGGATCTTTCAAAGAGCAGGGTTCCAGAGTCCACAAGTGTTCAGAGTTCCTCAGTAGGAATAGCTGGAGTACATAGTCCAAGGCTTCCAGGAGTCAGGTCACAGGTTCACTGCAGGCTAGATTCTGAAGCACTGATTGCTCAGCTGTGGCTGCTTAAGAAGCAAGAGGGAGAGAATCATGGCGGGAACATGAAAGCTGAAAACTCCATATTGATGAGGGCAAGATAGCTGCAGCAAGACAGAAAGCAAAATGGCTGACGGAAAACTGAGTTTCAAGAACATGTACAAAGAACCTTACATTACTCCCCCCTTAGGGACAACCTCCGGATGGCCTCAGACCAGGCTTGTCTGGGTACCTCTGATGAAACTGGCGGAGCAAACGAGGAGCATTAACGTTATTGACTGGTTCCCATGAGTTGTCCTCCACTGGGTAGCCCTGCCATTTAATCAAATATTGTAACTGATTCCTGTATAACCTGGAATCTAGAATTCTTTCCACCACAAATTCTTCCTGACCATCGACTAGCACTGGGTCAGGGCAAGGAGAAGAACGTCCAGGAAACGTATTGGGTGTTGCAGCCTTTAGTAGGGATACATGAAAGACAGGGTGGATTCTCATAGTTCTAGGCAGTTGAAGACGACAAGCAACGGCACTTATAATTTTACTGATTTTATAGGGTCCAATGTACTTATGTCCCAACTTAGACGATGGAATCCTTAACTTAAGATTTCTGGTTGACAGCCAGACCAGGTCTCCTACCTTGAAAACTGGTGCAGGTTTACGAAATTTATCTGCTGCTTTCTTGTACCTTTCCTGAGCCAATTCCAATTCTCCTTTAGAAGATCCATATTCTTCTGTAAAGACGTGATTCTTTCGGCCACTGCTGGTAAAGGCGTTTCTATGGGAAATCGTGGAAGAATGTTAGGATGATAACCTAGATTGGAGTAAAAAGGAGACTGCTTAGTGGAGGCGCTCTGAGAGTTGTTATAAGAGAACTCAGCCAATGGAAGTAGATCCACCCAATCATCCTGTAGGTGGCAGATAAAGCAGCGGAGATACTGCTCCAGAGTTTGATTGGTTCGTTCGGTCTGTCCATTAGTCTGGGGATGAAAAGCAGAAGAAAGGTTTACTTTAATGTCCAATGCTGCACAGAAATTTTGCCAAAACCTTGAAGTGAATTGCACCCCTCGATCCGAAATAACCTCATCCGGTACTCCATGTAAGCGAAACACATCTTTAATCATCAAATCTGATGTCTGTTTTGCAGTGGGTAAGCCGACACAAGGAATAAAATGAGCTGCCTTTGTTAAACGATCAACCACCACTAGAATGGTGTTTTTCCCTTGAGAGGTTGGTAACTCCACAATGAAGTCCATAGAAATGGATCCCCACGGGCGGGACGGGGTGGGAAGAGGTTGTAACAGACCAGTTGGTGAGGAGCGAGGTGTTTTGCATCTTGCACAGACTTCACATGAAGTGACATAGTTTAAAACATCCTTCCTGCAAGTGGGCCACCAAAAGAAGCGAGAAAGAAATTCCTGTGTCTTTAGAATTCCTCTATGCCCAGCTATCTTGGAATCGTGAATGAGTTGCAATACTCTCAATCTGACTGTTTCAGGAATATACAGACGTTGTCCCAGAATCCACACACCATTCTTAAAGACAAGACTTATGTCCCTTGGGGGTTGTGCCAACAAGGAATCCGCATGGTATGCTTCCTTGATGTCCTTAAGTAGGTCTTGATTATGAATCACTCCCAGGAATCTAGAGTCAGGAAGAATAGTCTTAGGAGGAGCAAGTGGACGGGTCTCTGCTGAATGAATCCTAGAGAGTGCATCAGCCTTTCCATTGCGTGATCCTGGTCTATAAGAAATGACAAAATTAAATTGTTTTAAGAAAAGATTCCAGCGAGCCTGGCGAGGAGTCAGGCACTTAGCCGACCTGATAAATTCAAGGTTACGATGGTCTGTCAGGACGACTATTTGCTGTGCAGCTCCCTGAAGAAGGTGTCTCCATTCTTTGAAGGCGGCAATAATGGCCAACAACTCTCTATTGCCCACATCTTGGTTCCTCTCAGCCGAAGACAACTGCTGGGAAAAGAAGGCACAGGGATGCAAGACATTCTTCTCACCTGTTCTCTGAGAGAGTATAGCTCCAATGGCACAATCTGAAGCATCCACCTCTATTATGAAGGCAAGTTCGGGGTTGGGATGTACCAAGATAGGTGCGGTGGTAAATTTATCTTTTAGACGAGAAAATGCTTCCTGGGCTTGGGGAGTCCAGGAGAACCTAGACTCTTTCCGGGTAAGTTGGGTGATAGGTGACACTACCTCAGAGAAATTCCTAATGAAACGTCTATAGAAATTGGCAAACCCGATGAAGCGCTGCACCTCCTTCACATTTCTAGGACTTGGCCAATCCTTGATGGCTTGGGTCTTACTTCCATCCATACTAATTCCTTGTGTAGACAGTACATACCCCAGAAATTGAATTTCGGTCCTATGGAATTCACACTTTTCAAGTTTGATGTAAAGATGGTTTTGTCTTAGACGTTCCAAGACCATTCTCACATGTCCATGATGTTCCTCTGTGGAGTTAGAAAAAATTAGAATATCATCCAAATAAATCACCACGAATGTATCTAGGAGATCCCTGAAGATGTCATTCACCAAGTGTTGGAAAGTGGCTGGGGCGGTACTCAGACCAAAAGGCATAACTAGATATTCAAAGTGTCCATAGCGTGACCTGAATGCAGTCTTCCATTCATCCCCAGGTCTAATACGGACCAAGTTATAGGCCCCGGGAGATCCAATTTAGAGAAAATTTTGGCATGCCGCACTCTCTCCAATAACTCAGGGATTAAAGGCAATGGATAACGGTTTCTAATAGTAACCTTATTGAGTTCCCTATAGTCTACGCAGGGTCTCAGAGATCCATCTTTCTTCTTCACAAAGAAGATGGGTGCACCTGCAGGAGATGAAGAGGGGCGTATGAAGCCCTTGGCTAGATTTTCGTCTATGTAATCCTTTAAAGCCTTTAGCTCAGGCCCCGCCAGGGGGTAGATCTTACCAAAAGGTATCTCTGCTCCAGGCAATAATTCAATTGGACAATCATATGGACGGTGAGGGGGAAGCTGGTCAGCGTTCTTCTTGTCACATAAATCCACATAGTCCTGGTATACAGCTGGTAGTTCAGGGACTGACATGGTTCCTTTAGGAACAGAGCAAGCTGAAACTTCTGGACTCATCTGTTTCTCTGGAAAGTGTACTTCCTTGGTCTCCCAGTTAATGGTAGGGTTCTGAGCCTGCAGCCATGGTAGCCCTAGAATAATGGGAAAGTGGGGAGAAGAGATAAGCATAAGGCTAAGTTCACACGTTGCGGAATTGCCGCGGAAATTTCCGCGGCAATCCCGCACTTCTCCCGCAGGAAATACGCACGTTTTTTGTGTGCTGATTCCCGCCAGAATAATAGCGTTTTGCAAGCGTAATTAGCTTGCAGAATGCTAGCGTTTTCCTAGCGATCTGTAGCATCGCTTGGAAAACTGATTGACAGGTTGGTCACACGAGTCAAACATAGTGTTTGACAAGTGTGACCAACTTTTTACTATTGATGCCGCCTATGTCGCATCAATAGTAAAAAGATCTAATGTAAAAATAATAAATAATGATATTCTCACCTTCCGGCGGCCCCCGCAGCCTTCCCGCCTTCAGCGACGCTCCCGGCAACTCCGGTCCCAAGGATGCTTTGCGGCAAATCACACCGATGACGTAGCATCTCGCGAGACCGCTATGCCATCTGGGTGATTCTCGCAAAGGACTCTTGGGACCGGAAGTTGCCGGGAGCGTCGCTGAAGGCGGGAAGGCTGCGGGGGCCGCGGGAAGGCTGCGGGGGCCGCCGGAAGGTGAGAATATCATTATTTTTTATTTTAATTATTGTTTTACCAGGGATATGGTACCCAGGGCCTGGAGGAGAGTCTCCTCTCCTCCAGACCCTGGGTACCACCGCACATGAACCGCTTACATTCCGCAAAATTAATGAACATGTTGCTATTTTTTCCGCAAAGCGTTTTTTTCGCGGAAAAAAACGCAACATGTGGCCAAAACATGCGGAATCAATTAACATGTATAGGATGCTTAATGCTTGCGTTTTTATCGCGTTTTTTACCGCGGAAAACCGCGGAAAAAACCGCGAAAAAAAACGCAATTATTCCTGATCGTGTGCACTTAGCCTTAAGGACAGTTTCTCTTGATGATCTTTACCCATAAGGACCCTCAAAGGCTCCGTTTCCTGATCCACTGGTCCAGAGGTCAGCAGGGAGCCATCCACAGTTTCCATCTGTACTGGAGTAGCCTTCTTCACTGACCGTATCTCCTGTTTCAGAGCAAAGGAGACATCCATAAAATTCCCACTTGCCCCTGAGTCGATCATAGCAGAGCTAGACACCCAGACTGAGTTAACCCAGAGTTTGATGGAAAGGAAGCAATGAGAATTGTTTTTCCTACAACTCAGCTGGGACACCGCTGAGGAAACTTGAAAAATTGCAGCGTTTACACAGTCATCGTCCTCAGAAGTAACGGAGTTTAAGTCCGAGAAATCAAGATCTGTTGCTGCAGATCTCTCTGGAGCCTGAGGCTCGGACCTGACAGATCTCCTCTCGCAACACTCACAGTGAATGAGTGCTGCAGTAGTCTTACGAGAACGGCTGGGGCAGTTTATAATGAAGTGCCCTGACTTACCACAATAGAAACATAGATTTTCCTTAAAACGATGTTCCTTGCGTGCATCACTAACCCGTCTTTGTAAAGAGTCTACCTGCATGGGTTCAGGTTCAGGTTCCCGTGTGATCCTACTCAAAGGTTCCTTAGCTGGGGAGGAAGGTAGTGTAACACCTGCACATGGAACTGTCAGAGCAGCTACTGGTATACTGGGATTTACAGACACTAAGAAGAGTTTTGCAGCTGCTGTTAAACAGGGACCTTCAGACATTAATGGTTTTTTCCCTGAGCTGCGGGGGACTACAATTCCCATGGACCCTTGTTTCAGTCAGATGACACAGCTAGGAGGGAGGAGGAACTTGGGGGAGGGAGCTGGAGAGGAAGTGAAAGAAAGTGAGAGAGCGGATGGTTCATGTAAAAGATGGAGCGCTGTGGACTTGTATTCCTCTAAAGAGCGGAGCGTTCCAGTCCCCTCTGATATACCTGCGAATCTGGAGAGAGCGCAGCCCGGTCATCAGGTGAAGCAAGCAACATTAAGGACTCGGAGAGTTCTGCCGGCACTCCCACCGTATAAAGGCCTGAATCCTGCCGCCCCCAGTTGGGGTCCAGGGAAAACTACCACCGGTGGAGACGCACCGTGAGTGCCCCTTTTCGAGACTTGTGGTTCAACCAGCCCGTTACAGTGAGTACACTACGCCCCAGACTATTTACCTTCGTGAGCATCTAAGTGCACCAACGGTTATAAATTTGCGCGCCAACATCCGCGGCAACTGGGCCCCAACGTTTGGACTGGGTTAATACAAGAGAAGGGGAACCCTGCTACGTTATATTTGCAGGGTTGGGGAAAGAATTAGGTTGTGATGTGTATATGATTTTTATAGAGCACCGTTACCTGTATTGCATGTTGTTTCTCTAAATACACTTCATTTCTGCTGCATATCCATAAACCAGTTAAACTGTTTTACTCCTGTTTTGGGTGAGTGTGTACTGAGCTATAGGCAGGGGTTTCCCGAATCAGTCCCTGGCAGAAGATAACAGTCCTTCTGCAGTCCTAGAGAGAGCTCCAATCAAGATTCGGGTGGAGGCACTGCGCCCTAAAGAGGTGAGACCCCCCATAACACCCAGCGTACCGTGGTAGCCCTGAAGGGGTGTTACAGTGGAGGCACTGCTGAGATACAGAACTAACACAGGAGTATTTACTATGGAGACTTTAACAGAGCGAGAAGTATATTTGTGGTGTGAAGAGATGGATGTTACAGCTAGACAAAGCTTTGCAGTGAGTGGTGAGCTCTGTGATGCATCTGATGAAGAGATACTGAAAATAGTTAACCGACTCACTGAACTTGCCCACCCTGAAGTGGTCGACCGCAGAAAGGAAAAGGGGGGACAGTTACCCATAGCCCTGATCTCAACCGGGCAGATCTTGAGGAAAGATTACTTCCCATCCATGATAGCCGTGTCCCCAGAGTATGGTCGACAATGGAAGATCACTTGGCCTAATGAGTCCGAAGTTGAGACCCGGCAACAGGAATCAACCACTCAGTCTAGGAAGACTAGTATACGTCCGCCCTCTACTCCCCTTAGAACCAGTCCTGAAGAGACAGCGGCCCCTGTTGATGTGCTTATGACAGCTATGGAAAAGTTAGTCAGTCAGTTTGCAAAGATGCAGCCAGAAGGGAACTACCGTCATTTAAGAACCTTCTCGGGTGCCCTCCCCACCCCTGCTGGAGAAGAAGAATATGATACTTGGAGGGATGTCACTTTACTGTGCTTAGAAGAGTGGCAGTGCACTGATGCCGTGAAGAAGCAGAGAATAGTAGAAAGTTTGAAGGGTACTGCTATGGAAGTGGTGCAGGCTGCTTGGCGGAGCAAGCCACTAGCAACTTATCAAGATTATATGAGTGCTTTAGAAGATGCTTTTGGATCCCCTGAAGATGCTACTGATCTACTCTATAAACTTCGTACCACCTACCAACAACCAGATGAGAAGATGTCCGACTATCTATACCGATTGGATAAGATGGTTCATAGAATAGTATCTAAAGGTGGAGTCAGCCCTAAAGAAGTTGATCAGTGTCGTCTGGACCAAGTACTCAGAGGAGCTCTCACTCATGATCCAATTGCTCAGCGGATGAGGTCTTGTGATAAAGAGAAGATTCCTGGTTCTTTTCATGAGTTGCTTAAGGAAGTTCGCAAGGAAGAGGTTATTTTGGCCGCAAGAGAGAAGACCTCCCCTCGGGTGACTACTGTTGCCTTGAAGCCAGCAGCCGACTGCCGAGAGAGGGAACTGCTGAAAGTCATCGAGAAACAGGGGAGCAGATTACTCAATTGTTAAGTGCTCAGGCCAAGACAATACAGCGGTTACAAAGTGCTGCAGAGGTAGCCGAGAAGCAGACCCTGGCTTCAGGAAGAGAGAATGATGACCTGTGTAGAGTGGAAAGTAGGAAACCAGAAGGGTGCTTTGTCTGTGGGAGTCCGGGCCATATAGCTCGTCAGTGTCCAAAGAGGTGGAGCTCCAAGAACTCTTCACATTCTCCCCACCTCCCTCCGAGGCAGTCGGGAAACGGGAAAGGGGGCCAGTAGAACCCCATACTGAGCCCCCATCAGCAACTAAGACCTACTCTACCTCTCCATCCAATAGTGCCTCATCGAAAACACTGCCTGAAGGGTTAGTGGGACCAGCCCCGCATGTCCCCGCATATATCAATGGTAAATCTTGTTCAGTATTGCTGGATAGCGGATCTCAAGTGTCCATCATTTTTGAAGGATGGTATAAGAGATATTTATCCAATGTGCCTCTGAAACCGCTGTCTGGACTCGTGGTGTGGGGACTGAGTGAACACAGCTATCCTACCGAGGATACGTGTCCGTGACACTACGATTCCCAGAGACTGTTGTTGGAGTGGATAAAGAGATACCCATTATAGCGCTAATCTGCCCGGAGGCAGAGGCAGATGAGAGACCCACACCTGTCATAGTGGGAACAAATGCCAACATTTTCCGTACGTTAGCTCAGTGGTGTCGTGAAGCTGGGGGAGAAAAGTACTCGCAGACCCTATCCATCCACCCAGTCTGTCTGGAAGCCTATGTGAGGACGGAGGAGGAGAAGAGGGAACTGCAGCCTGAAAGCTTTGACCCTTGTTTTGAAGGAAGTGAGCTGAAAGGAGAAGAGAGGAGGCTAGTCATCGACGGCATGATGATGCGGGGGCAGCTTTCTCCTTGGGCGAATGGGACATGGGCCTCGCCCAAGGAGTAGAGCATCGCATTCGGTTGAAAGATCAAAAGCCTTTCCGAGAGAGATCCCGAAGATTGGCCCCGGCGGATATCGAAGATGTTAGGCAGCATCTACGCGGTATGTTAGACACAGGAGTCATCATAGAGTCTAGTAGCCCATATGCTTCCCCCATTGTGATTGCTCGAAAAAAAAATGGAGCTATTCGGATGTGTGTGGATTATCGTACTTTGAACAAACGTACGGTTCCTAACCAGTACACTGTGCCCCGAATTGATGAAGCTTTAGATTGCCTGCAAGGGAGCCAATGGTTTTCTGTGTTAGATCTCCGGAGTGGTTACTATCAGATACCCATGTCAAAGGAAGATCAAGAGAAGACCGCTTTTATCTGCCCCATTGGGTTCTTCGAGTTTCAAAGACTGCCTCAAGGACTGACAGGTGCTCCGGCCACTTTTCAGAGATGTATGGACAAAGTAGTGGGGGACATGCACTTACGTGAGGTCTTGGTTTATCTCGATGATCTTATTGTTTTTGGGAAGACTCTGGAAGAACACAACCAGCGGTTGTTCAAGGTGCTGGATCGGTTGAAGGAGGCTGGGTTGAAGTTGTCCCTTGATAAGTGCCGGATTTGCCAGACGACTGTGAAATATGTGGGGCACATAGTCAGCAGAGAAGGAATTTCCACCGACCCCGCCAAAGTGGAGGCTGTGGTAAACTGGCCTAAGCCCACCAAGCTGGGGGAGCTTAGGTCCTTTTTAGGATTCTGTGGATACTACCGAAGATTTGTACCCCAGTACTCTCAGAATTGCGAAGCCATTAACTGCTCTTACCCAGGGGTATCCCCCTTCCGGCGGGACAGCCCGCCCCTCAAGGTCAGGGAAAAGAGACTACTTCCGAGTTAATGAACCTTTTGGGGAAAGATGGACACCCTTATGCGACGAGGCATTCGAGAAACTGAAGTCATGTTTGACCCAAACTCCAGTGTTGGCCTATGCAGACGCCAGTAAACCATATGTGTTACATATAGATGCTTCTCTCGACGGACTAGGAGGGATTCTCTATCAGGACCATGATGGCTGTCTACGTCCCGTTTACTACATTAGTCGAGGATTGACTCCCAGTGAACGCAACTACCCAGCTCACAAACTGGAGTTTCTGGCTCTGAAATGGGCTGTAGTGGACATGCTGCATGACTACCTCTATGGGGTACGCTTCGTGGTTCATACTGACAACAATCCATTAACCTACGTGAGAACCACAGCAAAACTGGATGCCACGGGGTACCGGTGGCTTGCCGCACTCTCTCTGTATGATTTCAGCTTAAAATATCGACCAGGGATCAGTAACATTGATGCAGACACACTCTCTCGCCTGCCTAGTGAACCTTTAAATGAAGAAGAAGAAGGAGGATGGATAGAGGTCCCTGCCCCTGAGGTGAAGACTCTGTGCCATAGACATCGAACTGATGCCCTCACTCTGCAGTGCTGTGCTAAATTCTTAGGAGCATCTAGCGAAGCGCTCCCGTTGTCGTACTGTCGAGTGACAAATGTAACCCCAGACTCTCTCCCTCAACTGACTCATAATCAAGTCAGGAGGCGCAGCAGGAGGATCAGTCAGTGGGGGTAGTTCGATGGTGGGTGAAGAGGGGCTGGAGGCCCGAAAAGAATGCATTAAGAACAGAGGAGTCTGTCCTGCTGACTCGGCAGCTAGAGTCGCTAGTAGTAAAAAATGGGCTACTATACCGAGAGACAAGGGGCCAGAAGGGAGAAGTCCGCAGGCAGCTGGTGTTACCCACCCGATTTCGGAAGATGGTCATGAAGTCCCTGCATGATGACCATGGACATCTTGGCATCGAAAAGACTACGAGTCTCGTGGCCGACCGATTCTATTGGCCTCGCATGGAAGCGGATATTGAAGAATACTGCAAATCATGCTCCCGGTGTGTGTTGAGAAAAACCTTGCCTTTGAGAACAGCCCCCCTTGTGAACATTACCAGTGATGGCCCACTTGAACTAGTGTGCATTGATTTCCTCTCCATCGAGCCTGATGAAAGCAATGTCAGTAATGTGTTAGTGGTCACTGACCATTTCACCCGATATGCCCAGGCCTAACCCACTAAAGATCAAAGGGCAATTACTGTGGCAAAAACATTATGGGAGAAGTTCTTTGTACATTACGGGCTGCCTGCCCGCATCCATACCGATCAAGGAAGAGATTTCGAAAGTAGACTAATCAAGGAGCTATGCGCTCTCTGTGAGATCAAGAAATCCAGAACCACGCCATATCACCCCCAAGGGGATCCTCAACCTGAGAGATTCAACCGTACCCTTCTGAACATGTTAGGCACTTTAGATCCCAGGAAGAAGGGACACTGGAGCAGGCATGTGAGCCAGTTGGTTCATGCCTACAATTGCACCACAAATGAGTCAACTGGATATTCTCCTTATTTCCTCATGTTTGGAAGAAAAGCCCGACTACCCGTGGATATTAGTTTTGGGACAATCATTGACCGTTCTAATGGGAAGACCTACTTAAAATATGTGTCCCAGCTAAAAGAAGATTTGACAAAAGCTTACAAATTGGCAGAGCAGGCCTCTGGTCGGTCAGGGAAGCGCAATAAGACTGGCTACGACTGTAGGGTTCGAGAACAAGTTTTACTACCTGGAGACAGAGTTCTTATTCAGCTTTTGGGCCTTCCTGGGAAGCACAAGCTTGCTGATCGGTGGTGTCCTGACCCTTACGTGGTGATGGAGAAGTTGCCCGGTGTTCCGGCCTACAGAGTGAAGCCCGAAAAAGGGGGTGGAGCTGTTAAAACCTATCATCGACATCATCTGTTGCCTGTGGGAAAAAACATCCCTTTACCCCCATTGCCAACTCAAGGAGGTCATACAACTCTTCAGTGCAATAGGAGAAGTCCAAGGTGTAAAAACCCACCCCAGACTGGAGTTGCCTCAGGAGGATGTGACAGCGAGTCTGGGGATGAATGGGGACCTGACTGTCAATGGAGCTACAGGTGGATCGAGGACCCATGCCCCATGGGCGTAGACCCTGAAAACCAGACCCCTGAAGTAGAAACAAAGAAAAGGGACATTTGTCAGGAGGCGAGTGCACCCCGCCCACAATTGGAGGAAAGTTCAGAAGAGGGACATTTATTGAATGAAGAGATTCACCTGGTGGAGCCCGTTCTTGAGAGACAAGAGTCGGGGACTGAGGAGGTGGGCCCCTCGGTACACACTCGTCCCAAGCGGGACATTAGGCCACCCATGATATTGACTTATGACAGAATGGGACATACCACTGAGGTCCCCAGGTTGATACACCCAAATTCAAATTCTGTTTGGCCTTATTTCTCGGTATCTTCCATGTGTCCAGGAGGTGGTTTGTATGCATGTAAATTTGGTGTTAGTCAGGATGCCTTAACCCCCATTCATGTTTCAGGTGGTGAGTCCTCATGTCGTGATGGGACACTTTCAATGACTCACCAGGGGGAGAATGTAACACCTGCACATGGAACTGTCAGAGCAGCTACTGGTATACTGGGATTTACAGACACTAAGAAGAGTTTTGCAGCTGCTGTTAAACAGGGACCTTCAGACATTAATGGTTTTTTCCCTGAGCTGCGGGGGACTACAATTCCCATGGACCCTTGTTTCAGTCAGATGACACAGCTAGGAGGGAGGAGGAACTTGGGGGAGGGAGCTGGAGAGGAAGTGAAAGAAAGTGAGAGAGCGGATGGTTCATGTAAAAGATGGAGCGCTGTGGACTTGTATTCCTCTAAAGAGCGGAGCGTTCCAGTCCCCTCTGATATACCTGCGAATCTGGAGAGAGCGCAGCCCGGTCATCAGGTGAAGCAAGCAACATTAAGGACTCGGAGAGTTCTGCCGGCACTCCCACCGTATAAAGGCCTGAATCCTGCCGCCCCCAGTTGGGGTCCAGGGAAAACTACCACCGGTGGAGACGCACCGTGAGTGCCCCTTTTCGAGACTTGTGGTTCAACCAGCCCGTTACAGTGAGTACACTACGCCCCAGACTATTTACCTTCGTGAGCATCTAAGTGCACCAACGGTTATAAATTTGCGCGCCAACATCCGCGGCAACTGGGCCCCAACGTTTGGACTGGGTTAATACAAGAGAAGGGGAACCCTGCTACGTTATATTTGCAGGGTTGGGGAAAGAATTAGGTTGTGATGTGTATATGATTTTTATAGAGCACCGTTACCTGTATTGCATGTTGTTTCTCTAAATACACTTCATTTCTGCTGCATATCCATAAACCAGTTAAACTGTTTTACTCCTGTTTTGGGTGAGTGTGTACTGAGCTATAGGCAGGGGTTTCCCGAATCAGTCCCTGGCAGAAGATAACAGTCCTTCTGCAGTCCTAGAGAGAGCTCCAATCAAGATTCGGGTGGAGGCACTGCGCCCTAAAGAGGTGAGACCCCCCATAACACCCAGCGTACCGTGGTAGCCCTGAAGGGGTGTTACAGTGGAGGCACTGCTGAGATACAGAACTAACACAGGAGTATTTACTATGGAGACTTTAACAGAGCGAGAAGTATATTTGTGGTGTGAAGAGATGGATGTTACAGCTAGACAAAGCTTTGCAGTGAGTGGTGAGCTCTGTGATGCATCTGATGAAGAGATACTGAAAATAGTTAACCGACTCACTGAACTTGCCCACCCTGAAGTGGTCGACCGCAGAAAGGAAAAGGGGGACAGTTACCCATAGCCCTGATCTCAACCGGGCAGATCTTGAGGAAAGATTACTTCCCATCCATGATAGCCGTGTCCCCAGAGTATGGTCGACAATGGAAGATCACTTGGCCTAATGAGTCCGAAGTTGAGACCCGGCAACAGGAATCAACCACTCAGTCTAGGAAGACTAGTATACGTCCGCCCTCTACTCCCCTTAGAACCAGTCCTGAAGAGACAGCGGCCCCTGTTGATGTGCTTATGACAGCTATGGAAAAGTTAGTCAGTCAGTTTGCAAAGATGCAGCCAGAAGGGAACTACCGTCGTTTAAGAACCTTCTCGGGTGCCCTCCCCACCCCTGCTGGAGAAGAAGAATATGATACTTGGAGGGATGTCACTTTACTGTGCTTAGAAGAGTGGCAGTGCACTGATGCCGTGAAGAAGCAGAGAATAGTAGAAAGTTTGAAGGGTACTGCTATGGAAGTGGTGCAGGCTGCTTGGCGGAGCAAGCCACTAGCAACTTATCAAGATTATATGAGTGCTTTAGAAGATGCTTTTGGATCCCCTGAAGATGCTACTGATCTACTCTATAAACTTCGTACCACCTACCAACAACCAGATGAGAAGATGT
The DNA here is from genome assembly GCA_033576555.1 of Oophaga sylvatica. Lineage (NCBI taxonomy): Eukaryota > Metazoa > Chordata > Amphibia > Anura > Dendrobatidae > Oophaga > Oophaga sylvatica. Next base: position 99,804,504 of record JARQOD010000003.1, read on the forward strand.
CCGACTATCTATACCGATTGGATAAGATGGTTCATAGAATAGTATCTAAAGGTGGAGTCAGCCCTAAAGAAGTTGATCAGTGTCGTCTGGACCAAGTACTCAGAGGAGCTCTCACTCATGATCCAATTGCTCAGCGGATGAGGTCTTGTGATAAAGAGAAGATTCCTGGTTCTTTTCATGAGTTGCTTAAGGAAGTTCGCAAGGAAGAGGTTATTTTGGCCGCAAGAGAGAAGACCTCCCCTCGGGTGACTACTGTTGCCTTGAAGCCAGCAGCCGACTGCCGAGAGAGGGAACTGCTGAAAGTCATCGAGAAACAGGGGGAGCAGATTACTCAATTGTTAAGTGCTCAGGCCAAGACAATACAGCGGTTACAAAGTGCTGCAGAGGTAGCCGAGAAGCAGACCCTGGCTTCAGGAAGAGAGAATGATGACCTGTGTAGAGTGGAAAGTAGGAAACCAGAAGGGTGCTTTGTCTGTGGGAGTCCGGGCCATATAGCTCGTCAGTGTCCAAAGAGGTGGAGCTCCAAGAACTCTTCACATTCTCCCCACCTCCCTCCGAGGCAGTCGGGAAACGGGAAAGGGGGCCAGTAGAACCCCATACTGAGCCCCCATCAGCAACTAAGACCTACTCTACCTCTCCATCCAATAGTGCCTCATCGAAAACACTGCCTGAAGGGTTAGTGGGACCAGCCCCGCATGTCCCCGCATATATCAATGGTAAATCTTGTTCAGTATTGCTGGATAGCGGATCTCAAGTGTCCATCATTTTTGAAGGATGGTATAAGAGATATTTATCCAATGTGCCTCTGAAACCGCTGTCTGGACTCGTGGTGTGGGGACTGAGTGAACACAGCTATCCCTACCGAGGATACGTGTCCGTGACACTACGATTCCCAGAGACTGTTGTTGGAGTGGATAAAGAGATACCCATTATAGCGCTAATCTGCCCGGAGGCAGAGGCAGATGAGAGACCCACACCTGTCATAGTGGGAACAAATGCCAACATTTTCCGTACGTTAGCTCAGTGGTGTCGTGAAGCTGGGGGAGAAAAGTACTCGCAGACCCTATCCATCCACCCAGTCTGTCTGGAAGCCTATGTGAGGACGGAGGAGGAGAAGAGGGAACTGCAGCCTGAAAGCTTTGACCCTTGTTTTGAAGGAAGTGAGCTGAAAGGAGAAGAGAGGAGGCTAGTCATCGACGGCATGATGATGCGGGGGGCAGCTTTCTCCTTGGGCGAATGGGACATGGGCCTCGCCCAAGGAGTAGAGCATCGCATTCGGTTGAAAGATCAAAAGCCTTTCCGAGAGAGATCCCGAAGATTGGCCCCGGCGGATATCGAAGATGTTAGGCAGCATCTACGCGGTATGTTAGACACAGGAGTCATCATAGAGTCTAGTAGCCCATATGCTTCCCCCATTGTGATTGCTCGAAAAAAAAATGGAGCTATTCGGATGTGTGTGGATTATCGTACTTTGAACAAACGTACGGTTCCTAACCAGTACACTGTGCCCCGAATTGATGAAGCTTTAGATTGCCTGCAAGGGAGCCAATGGTTTTCTGTGTTAGATCTCCGGAGTGGTTACTATCAGATACCCATGTCAAAGGAAGATCAAGAGAAGACCGCTTTTATCTGCCCCATTGGGTTCTTCGAGTTTCAAAGACTGCCTCAAGGACTGACAGGTGCTCCGGCCACTTTTCAGAGATGTATGGACAAAGTAGTGGGGGACATGCACTTACGTGAGGTCTTGGTTTATCTCGATGATCTTATTGTTTTTGGGAAGACTCTGGAAGAACACAACCAGCGGTTGTTCAAGGTGCTGGATCGGTTGAAGGAGGCTGGGTTGAAGTTGTCCCTTGATAAGTGCCGGATTTGCCAGACGACTGTGAAATATGTGGGGCACATAGTCAGCAGAGAAGGAATTTCCACCGACCCCGCCAAAGTGGAGGCTGTGGTAAACTGGCCTAAGCCCACCAAGCTGGGGGAGCTTAGGTCCTTTTTAGGATTCTGTGGATACTACCGAAGATTTGTACCCCAGTACTCTCGGATTGCGAAGCCATTAACTGCTCTTACCCAGGGGTATCCCCCTTCCGGCGGACAGCCCGCCCCTCAAGGTCAGGGAAAAGAGACTACTTCCGAGTTAATGAACCTTTTGGGGAAAGATGGACACCCTTATGCGACGAGGCATTCGAGAAACTGAAGTCATGTTTGACCCAAACTCCAGTGTTGGCCTATGCAGACGCCAGTAAACCATATGTGTTACATATAGATGCTTCTCTCGACGGACTAGAGGGATTCTCTATCAGGACCATGATGGCTGTCTACGTCCCGTTTACTACATTAGTCGAGGATTGACTCCCAGTGAACGCAACTACCCAGCTCACAAACTGGAGTTTCTGGCTCTGAAATGGGCTGTAGTGGACATGCTGCATGACTACCTCTATGGGGTACGCTTCGTGGTTCATACTGACAACAATCCATTAACCTACGTGAGAACCACAGCAAAACTGGATGCCACGGGGTACCGGTGGCTTGCCGCACTCTCTCTGTATGATTTCAGCTTAAAATATCGACCAGGGATCAGTAACATTGATGCAGACACACTCTCTCGCCTGCCTAGTGAACCTTTAAATGAAGAAGAAGAAGGAGGATGGATAGAGGTCCCTGCCCCTGAGGTGAAGACTCTGTGCCATAGACATCGAACTGATGCCCTCACTCTGCAGTGCTGTGCTAAATTCTTAGGAGCATCTAGCGAAGCGCTCCCGTTGTCGTACTGTCGAGTGACAAATGTAACCCCAGACTCTCTCCCTCAACTGACTCATAATCAAGTCAGGACGGCGCAGCAGGAGGATCAGTCAGTGGGGGTAGTTCGATGGTGGGTGAAGAGGGGCTGGAGGCCCGAAAAGAATGCATTAAGAACAGAGGAGTCTGTCCTGCTGACTCGGCAGCTAGAGTCGCTAGTAGTAAAAAATGGGCTACTATACCGAGAGACAAGGGGCCAGAAGGGAGGAGTCCGCAGGCAGCTGGTGTTACCCACCCGATTTCGGAAGATGGTCATGAAGTCCCTGCATGATGACCATGGACATCTTGGCATCGAAAAGACTACGAGTCTCGTGGCCGACCGATTCTATTGGCCTCGCATGGAAGCGGATATTGAAGAATACTGCAAATCATGCTCCCGGTGTGTGTTGAGAAAAACCTTGCCTTTGAGAACAGCCCCCCTTGTGAACATTACCAGTGATGGCCCACTTGAACTAGTGTGCATTGATTTCCTCTCCATCGAGCCTGATGAAAGCAATGTCAGTAATGTGTTAGTGGTCACTGACCATTTCACCCGATATGCCCAGGCCTACCCCACTAAAGATCAAAGGGCAATTACTGTGGCAAAAACATTATGGGAGAAGTTCTTTGTACATTACGGGCTGCCTGCCCGCATCCATACCGATCAAGGAAGAGATTTCGAAAGTAGACTAATCAAGGAGCTATGCGCTCTCTGTGAGATCAAGAAATCCAGAACCACGCCATATCACCCCCAAGGGGATCCTCAACCTGAGAGATTCAACCGTACCCTTCTGAACATGTTAGGCACTTTAGATCCCAGGAAGAAGGGACACTGGAGCAGGCATGTGAGCCAGTTGGTTCATGCCTACAATTGCACCACAAATGAGTCAACTGGATATTCTCCTTATTTCCTCATGTTTGGAAGAAAAGCCCGACTACCCTGGATATTAGTTTTGGGACATGCATTGACCGTTCTAATGGGAAGACCTACTTAAAATATGTGTCCCAGCTAAAAGAAGATTTGACAAAAGCTTACAAATTGGCAGAGCAGGCCTCTGGTCGGTCAGGGAAGCGCAATAAGACTGGCTACGACTGTAGGGTTCGAGAACAAGTTTTACTACCTGGAGACAGAGTTCTTATTCAGCTTTTGGGCCTTCCTGGGAAGCACAAGCTTGCTGATCGGTGGTGTCCTGACCCTTACGTGGTGATGGAGAAGTTGCCCGGTGTTCCGGCCTACAGAGTGAAGCCCGAAAAAGGGGGTGGAGCTGTTAAAACCTATCATCGACATCATCTGTTGCCTGTGGGAAAAAACATCCCTTTACCCCCATTGCCAACTCAAGGAGGTCATACAACTCTTCAGTGCAATAGGAGAAGTCCAAGGTGTAAAAACCCACCCCAGACTGGAGTTGCCTCAGGAGGATGTGACAGCGAGTCTGGGGATGAATGGGGACCTGACTGTCAATGGAGCTACAGGTGGATCGAGGACCCATGCCCCATGGGCGTAGACCCTGAAAACCAGACCCCTGAAGTAGAAACAAAGAAAAGGGACATTTGTCAGGAGGCGAGTGCACCCCGCCCACAATTGGAGGAAAGTTCAGAAGAGGGACATTTATTGAATGAAGAGATTCACCTGGTGGAGCCCGTTCTTGAGAGACAAGAGTCGGGGACTGAGGAGGTGGGCCCCTCGGTACACACTCGTCCCAAGCGGGACATTAGGCCACCCATGATATTGACTTATGACAGAATGGGACATACCACTGAGGTCCCCAGGTTGATACACCCAAATTCAAATTCTGTTTGGCCTTATTTCTCGGTATCTTCCATGTGTCCAGGAGGTGGTTTGTATGCATGTAAATTTGGTGTTAGTCAGGATGCCTTAACCCCCATTCATGTTTCAGGTGGTGAGTCCTCATGTCGTGATGGGACACTTTCAATGACTCACCAGGGGGAGAATGTAACACCTGCACATGGAACTGTCAGAGCAGCTACTGGTATACTGGGATTTACAGACACTAAGAAGAGTTTTGCAGCTGCTGTTAAACAGGGACATTCAGACATTAATGGTTTTTTCCCTGAGCTGCGGGGGACTACAATTCCCATGGACCCTTGTTTCAGTCAGATGACACAGCTAGGAGGGAGGAGGAACTTGGGGGAGGGAGCTGGAGAGGAAGTGAAAGAAAGTGAGAGAGCGGATGGTTCATGTAAAAGATGGAGCGCTGTGGACTTGTATTCCTCTAAAGAGCGGAGCGTTCCAGTCCCCTCTGATATACCTGCGAATCTGGAGAGAGCGCAGCCCGGTCATCAGGTGAAGTAAGCAACATTAAGGACTCGGAGAGTTCTGCCGGCACTCCCACCGTATAAAGGCCTGAATCCTGCCGCCCCCAGTTGGGGTCCAGGGAAAACTACCACCGGTGGAGACGCACCGTGAGTGCCCCTTTTCGAGACTTGTGGTTCAACCAGCCCGTTACAGTGAGTACACTACGCCCCAGACTATTTACCTTCGTGAGCATCTAAGTGCACCAACGGTTATAAATTTGCGCGCCAACATCCGCGGCAACTGGGCCCCAACGTTTGGACTGGGTTAATACAAGAGAAGGGGAACCCTGCTACGTTATATTTGCAGGGTTGGGGAAAGAATTAGGTTGTGATGTGTATATGATTTTTATAGAGCACCGTTACCTGTATTGCATGTTGTTTCTCTAAATACACTTCATTTCTGCTGCATATCCATAAACCAGTTAAACTGTTTTACTCCTGTTTTGGGTGAGTGTGTACTGAGCTATAGGCAGGGGTTTCCCGAATCAGTCCTGGCAGAAGATAACAGTCCTTCTGCAGTCCTAGAGAGAGCTCCAATCAAGATTCGGGTGGAGGCACTGCGCCCTAAAGAGGTGAGACCCCCCATAACACCCAGCGTACCGTGGTAGCCCTGAAGGGGTGTTACAGTAGGAAAAGGTTAGTGCGATTGCTTTCGAACCATCTCTCTTGCCTGCGTTCAGTCAGGCGAGCATCAATACGGATGCAGTAGTTAATAAAGTCACCTAACGCAGTGGGAGGGTCGGCACGAGCAAGTTCATCCTTAATTAGTGGAGACAACCCCTTTCGAAAAATAGATTTTTTGGCGGAACTGTCCCAGGTGGTATCAAGGGCCCATCTCCTGAAATCCAAGGCATATTCGGCTACCGAGTGCTTACCTTGGCGCAAAGTTAACATGGCTGCTTCAGCTGTTGCACCTCGATTGGGGTCATCAAACACCTGCCCCATGGCTGAAATGAAAGCATCAAGATGATCCAAACATTCATCCTCAGTCTCAATCAGAGGGTTTGCCCACATCAAAGCCTTGTTGGTAAGTAACATAATTATAGTAAGCACTTTAGATCGTTCAGTGGGAAATTGTGAAGCATGTGCAGAAAAAAACAGATTGCATTGGTTAATAAATCCCCTGAATTTTTCACGTTCACCGCCAAAACGAAAAGGGGGCAACTTGGGAATCCCAGAACTTGGGGCTACGGCAGGAGCCTGGACTCGCTCCTCTAGAACCTCAATCCTGGCTCGCAAATCCTGGGCAGTCTGTACAAACACTTGCAAATTGTGATTAGTGAGGTCCTGTAGGTTTGTAAAACGGGTTTTTATAGTCTGTAAATCTGCAAGGATATTATCAGTCACTCCGCAAAGTTCCTTTATGCGGGCCTCCATTTTCCAGATCTTTTAAGACAGGAGTACTGGAAGGAGAGGAGAAAAGAAAAAAAAAAAACAATAGTGTTTACCTGTGGTAACACTGCAGAGAGAAAAAAAAATTAAGGGAACTGCTCACCTGGAATGGTTGTGAGAAGTCACAACCACTATCATCACAGAAAGTTCAACCGGACATCTGATATCCACAGTTACAGCAGACACAAAAGAGGGAAGAGAAAAAAAAAAACAATAGTGTTTACCTGTGGTAACACTGCAGAAAAAAAAACTTAAGGGAATTGCTAACCTGGAATGGTTGTGAGAAGTCACAACCACTGTCATCACAGAAAGTACAACTGGACGTCTGATATCCACAGTTACAGCAGACACAGCCTTCCCAGACCCAGCAGACACTAACGTTTTGGCTTCAGAATCTTGTAATGTATGTAGTACAGTTCATATAGCGTCTTGTGCTTGGGTGCGATGAAAATACATGAGACACAGGTTTGATATAGAAGGTCTTGTATTACTTCATACAAGTGGCAAAAATAGTCACACAGTTTGCAGATACAGAAGCAGGAGACACAGCAGGCCAGAGTAACTTAAGCTCAGCAATCACTCTCCACAACAGGTTCAGGATCTTCTTCTCTGTTACCGTAAGTCCATGCAAACGTGGATCTTTCAAAGAGCAGGGTTCCAGAGTCCACAAGTGTTCAGAGTTCCTCAGTAGGAATAGCTGGAGTACATAGTCCAAGGCTTCCAGGAGTCAGGTCACAGGTTCACTGCAGGCTAGATTCTGAAGCACTGATTGCTCAGCTGTGGCTGCTTAAGAAGCAAGAGGGAGAGAATCAGGGCGGGAACATGAAAGCTGAAAACTCCATATTGACTGAGGGCAAGATAGCTGCAGCAAGACAGAAAGCAAAATGGCTGACGGAAAACTGAGTTTCAAGAACATGTACAAAGAACCTTACACTGGTTCTCCGCAGTGCCTTTTTCCTCGGTGCCTCCAGTTCGGTATCCGAGTTCCAGCAACGTCTGCTGGTCCTTGGTAGTGCTTTTGAGCACAGGTTCCTCCTGCTTAGTAACCGTGTCCCAGTAACGTCAGCTGGTCCTCGGTTGTGCCATTGGCTCTTTTCCTTCTGCTGCCCCTCCGGGTTCCAGCACAGTGAGCTGGTCCTCGTTACTTGCATTGGCTCTTGTACCTTCTGCTACCCGTCCGGGTTCCAGTACGTCAACTGGTTCTCCGCAGTGCCTTTGGCCTCGGTGCCTCCAGTTCGGTATCCGAGTTCCAGCAACGTCTGCTGGTCCTTGGTAGTGCTTTTGAGCACAGGTACCTCCTGCTTAGTAACCGTGTCCCAGTAACGTCAGCTGGTCCTCGGTTGTGCCATTGGCTCTTTTCCTTCTGCTGCCCCTCCGGGTTCCAGCACAGTCAGCTGGTCCTCGTTACTTCCATTGTCTCTTGTACCATCTGATACCCGTCCGGGTTCCAGTAACATCAGCTGGTTCTCGGAAGTTAGACAACCGTAAAGACCACCCGAAGAAGATGACAACCCCAAGGACGACGAGCATCAAGCCAACCAGCCTGAACACCATCACAAAGAGGAAATAAAAGATTACCCAGAAGAAGATCACCAACAGGACAAGGAAGGTTAAGACAAACTACAAGATACAGAACAAGAGACAGAAGAACAATAAGCAGAAGATCAAAAAGCAGAAGAACATGAAAAATAAGACCAAAATGAAGAGCAAAATATATGCTGTAAATTATAAGCAGAAGAAGACTAAGCAGTGTATGGGGGTGAGTCCGTTCCTCCTCGTGGTGCCCCTGGAAAATGCCTGCTGCTGCAGGCTAAACTGAACACGGACAAATACTGTTGTAATTTAAATCTTTTGTGACAGCAAGAACGGAAGGAAGAAAAATTCATACTTTTACAGATTACAAGTACAGGAATCTCTGTCACAAATAAGAATATGATGAAGAAGATGAAGAGGAAGAAGATGAAGAAGTAGAATATGAAGAAGAATAATAGTTTAATAAGAACAATATGAGTAATGTTAACAAAAAGATGAATAACAAGAAGTTTAAGAAGAAGATAAAGAAGGTGAAGATGAAGAATAATTAGATGACAAAGATGATGCTGCTGAAGATTATGAAGGTGAAAGTGTGGCAAAAGTTAAAAAGGTCAAGAGCATGGAAGTTGTGAAACATACATATTTGCCAAAATAGAAAAAAGGTTAACAACATTGTCAATTTCTTCGTCAATCCGAACGTCTTTAAAAAAAAAATTATTAATGCTATTCCATTGGATTGGGTTAAACATCTATGCCTTTAATGTCTCCTCAACCTCCCCCAATACATTCTACATTACTCTTTGTTGTTTTCCTTCATGTACAATTATCCAACAAGCCAAGAATGGGTTTTTTTTAATTACGATATTTTGTTCCCATAGACTTACATTGGATTTCCGGTATCGGTATCGGGTATCGCCGATATTTTGTGGATATCGTCGATACCATTCCGATCCGATATTTTTGGATATCGGAAAGTATCGCTCAACTCTAATCCCTGCTATTTTAACCGTAGTTGTCCATCTATGAAGTTTTTTTGGTCTGCCATTGTTTTGTCCTGCCGCGCCCACCACCACCATTTTATGATCCCTGCTGTGTTCTATGTTGTAGGCTATGTAAGCATTTTATTTAACCATTCTGCCATTCTCACATAATCCTTTTTTTATTACAGATGGCCGATAAGCATGATTTCCTATGGGAATTCATCGAGATGTACCACTCGATGCCTTGCCTGTGGAAAATAAAGTTGGCGGATTACAGCAACAGGCTGAAAAAGAAGGAGGCATACGAAAAACTGGTGGAGCTTTGCAAAAACCGTTATCCCGATGAACCAGTGGATGAGTCATCGGTCAAAAAACGGATTCAGGCCCTCCGCACAGTTTACAAGAAGGAACTAAATAAAGTAGAGAATTCTAGCAAGTCTGGAGCCAGGTCTGAAGATGTGTATGTCCCCAAATTGTGGTACTTTGAGCTTTTTTCTTTCACAAGGGACCAAGAAGTACCCAGACAAACGACTTCCATGTTGGCACCAGCAGGACTCCCCTGTTGTACATGTAAGTACCTTTTGTATTAAAACACATTTTAATGTACATGCCAAAGTGGACTTGAAATTAAAAATATAATTGTGAAATGTAGATAAAATGGCTGAATTTATCCCTTCATGTACTGATAATTTATCTAGCTCAATGGTCGAGGCCTATCCATTTACAAGTCCCGTTTTCACATTTTTGCTGTATTTGGGTGTTATAGTGTGAAGATAAATTTCTTTTTCTTTGTGATTTAACATTCATTTTTTGTTCATGCAGGACACAGAAGAGGCTGTCTCCACACCTCCATCAAACACGACTGAAGAAGACAGCATGGCGTTGGTCCAAGAGGACGAAGCAGTTGTGCCACCATCCTCATCTGTGCGGAGCCGACTTACATTTTCAGGCAGAAAAAGGAAGGCTCCCACCTCGGCTACGCCAGAATTTATTGAAATAGCCAAAAAAGTCCTTACGACGGAAAAAAACCAACCACAAATCACAGGCTTTGCTTACTATGCTAATGAGAAGCTACCAACACTGGATCCAATACAGTGGGTTCATGCTGAGAGACTCCTGCTTGAGGTCTTGAGTCAAGCGGCAATAGGAAAACTTACTGACACGTTTGTAGTCACGGCCAGACAGCACTACCCGGAGTACTCTTGGCCGCACAATCCTGTGCCGAACCCAATTGGTATAAATCAGCCGAACCCAAACGTTGTTACACCACCTTTTTTTTATACACCGCGAAGGCAACGTGGTAATGGCAACGAGACATTTTACCAGCAGCTGTAGTTTTTCAAATATTTTCAAAAGTTTTTTGTTGTCTATATATTTTTTTACATTGTTACATTTTTTTAAAGAAAAATCTTATTTATCTACTGAATTGTGGTCTTTTATTCTTGTGTTTGTTATTAATGTCAACAATATTGTTGACAACTATTAAAATGTTGTATTTTTATTCCATCTACTTGTATCTACTTGTCACACACGGGGTCATGGGAGTACCAGCAGTCATAGGAGTTCCAGCATTGGTAAAACAATAAAATGAAAAAAATTTCAAAAATTAACAACATTTTTTTTAAAGGCCCTGGTCACACTAACGCTAAAACCTTATAATAAAAAATAATAACAAATAATACACCACAGCTGCGTATATAAACTTAAAATATATAATATATATTTGTAGTCATATATATCATTTTTTTTTAGCAAACAAAATAAAAAAACAATAAAAGAATAAAAATACTAATAAAAAAAAAAATTACTGACTGCCCCCCGTTTGGAGGCCAGCCACAAATCTCTCCAACATCACCCCATGGTCTACCATTGCTGCCATCAGCCGCCTGTGTGATGCCAACAGGTCCTGGGCAGTGGGGATTTCTGTGGAGGTAATGGTAACAGTTAACCAGGGAATTCTGTTGCAACATCAACATGTACATGTTACATGTTTGCTGTTTAACACTGACGGTTTTCGGCCGACTGCGGTTCACCTGAAGAGCCGCTTACCGCCCACCCAGAACCTGTGGCACCACCGGCTAGGGAAACACAGAAAAATATATATATATCACAACAGCCATTACACATTTTAAGACCTAACGATGTTGTCAAACTTGTCGGAAGCTTATATTATGTGCGTAAATTACCTGAAGGCGAGCCTGCAAAAGTGTCACGGAGTGACACTGGAGAGAAGCCAATTATGGGGGAGGATGTGGAGGACTCAAACTGTGGAGGCGGGGTAGCGCCTTGAGGAGGGGTTCCCGCAGATGATGCTGGTGAGGGTGGAGCAGCTGGTGAGGGTGGAGCAGCTGCTGATGGAGCAACTGGTGATGGTGGTGCTGGTGAAAAAAAATACAATTGAGTGGAATACTCCTACTAACCCCATCACTGCTGTACTCCCGTCACTGCCTGTAACCCCATCACTACTGGTACTCCCGTCACTGCCTGCAGGGCCGGCGTCAGCACCTGGCGCACCCAGGCAAGTGACGGGGCCCTGAGCAAGTGGGGGGCCCACTCGCTGTCAGAGACACCGGCGTACTATGAGGGGCCCTGTGCCAGTGCGGGCGCCCACGAGTGGGTCCCCCCTGCTTGCTCAGGGCCCCAGCACTTGCAATACTTACCTATCCCTGCTCCACCGCTGTGACATCTTCCGCATTTCCTGACAGTGACATTCAGGTCAGAGAGCGCGATGACATCACGTCTGTGCGCCCTCTGCCTGAGCAGTCACAGTGATAGCCATAAGATCGCGACGCTGAGGAGTCCAGAGTACAGCAATGCCCAGCGAGGAGAGGTCTTTCATTTTTTTTAATGTTTGGAGCAATATATGGGGAGCATTATACACTGGAGAATTATATATATATATATATATATATATTGTAGCCTTTCCGGGGGGTTTAGCTCTAGGATCGCTGTCTGGGTAGACAGAATGGCACGGAAACAGTTCATTCAGACAGCAGTTTGGTGAAAACTGGCCGCAACCAGTTTTATTAAAGTCCACAGCACACAGATAAAAACAAATCATAAACAGAAAACCTGGGCTTGTCTAGCCACTAAATTACACTTAGATAGATGGCCCTCTCTATCCGGGACCCAGACTCTACCAGTCTGTGCCCAAAACAACACATATCACATATGTTACCAGTATGGAGTTTCACAGACACTCCTCTTTATGTCCGAAGGCAACTCCAATGTCCAGACTTGAGAGAGGTCACCTCCTATTCAGTCGCTATTCGCACGGATTCTCACTGCGACTACTCCTGTGTCCGGGGTACTTCCTGCACCCAGACTGAGATAGCTCACACTCTTAGAGACTGCTTCCTTGTGCCAGGACACCTCCCTGTGTCCGGGCTAAAGACAGCTCCCACACTCTTGGAGACACCTTCTGTGTCTGGACCCCTTGTCCAGACTGAATGAGCTCTCAGATTGTGTTTGCAGACACCTACTTCTGGTCTCCTAATCAAGACCTGAGTAGTTTCAGGCCTGTGCTGCAAGTGTGTGCTGAATGTGAGGTGTAGTGACCTTTCTCTACCACTAGGTTTACAAAGCCACACATTTCCCTTATACCTAGGCGAAATGCACACCCCATTCAACACACATTCCTTCACTGTCTCACATATCCCCTCCCTCTTCTCCAGACCGGAGGGCTGGTCATCCAGACCGGAGGGCTGGTCAACAATCCAACAGAGACAGTGACCTCTGGACCAGTCATGGCCCTCATCAACTTCATCCTCACCACTGTCATAGCCAACATCAGCTTTCTCTTCATCTGAAGCATCCGCACTACCCTGTACCCTCCCAGGCCTATGCTCTCTGCGGGCCTCGGGTATCCTGCACGGTTTCATCTTGACCTTAGGGCCGGGCTCATTTTCGATATAGTGCCTGGCCAGAGAAGTACGACCCGACACATCAGAACACTTCTGCTGACTCTTCCTCAGAAACTCACGTACCTCCTGTCCCTGGTGCACTGACCCTGTGTCACCAACTATCACAGAAGGTATAGGGGTTTTTTCACTTTTCTCCAGTTCCCCACTTTCAGGCTCTTCTGGCAAGACATGCCCAGAAGCCCCACCGTCCGTCCCACACTCTACTTCCTCAGTCACATCTGGCTCACTGTCAGGGCTATTCCCTTCATTTTCATTCATATCCTGCTCACTTTCAGGAGTATAGAATTCATTCTCATTCATATCCTGCTCACTTTCAGGAGTATAGAATTCATTCTCATTCACATCCTGATCTGGAACCTTAGTTAACATGTCATCCACAACATTAACTTCATCATCTGGTCCCTCAAGTATGTGACTATGTGACAACCCCAGCACTACACTTCTATATAGTTCAGGTACTAGGAGCTGACTCACAACCTCTCCCTGGACTTCAGTGTTTATGGCAACATGAGAGAACCTCTCCTCAGAGTCAGGCTCCTGGGAAACCTCATTTAGAACAATCATATTTTCCTGTGCTGTTTTAAGAGAGGGTTCTCGCCACTGCTCACTCTCAAAACCGTCACAGGACACAGGCAAGTCATGGACACTCGGTTCCCGAGAACCACCATCCTCGTCTCCCAACATCACCTGCAAAGGAATTTCATCACTATCACAGTCATCATTATCAACATCATTATCATGACTATGATCAGTATTATCATCACTATCATTACCAGCATCAGCACCATTTTCATGGTCATCATCATTATCAGGATCATCATCATCATTAGCATTATCATCATCATTATCACATAATTTTAACATCCCACTAGCATCGTGTTCCGCCCCTCGGGACTGCGTACCCTCAGTAGGGGCTTCATCACACTGTCCATCAGAATCACCCTTCCCCCAGAGATCCTTAGACCGGGGAAAGTCATTACCCAATATAACGGGTTGCACCAGGGTCTTCACTACCCCCACTTCACATGAAATCTCCCCGAGTTTGGGGACCAAGTCCACGGCAGTCTCTGGGTAGACTTTGGTGTCTCCATGGATGCACACCATACTCAAGTGCTTATCAGGGATGAAGTCCCTATCAATCAGGCTGTCACATATGGAAGTCACTAGACTCTCTGAGTCCAAGAGGGCCTGCGCTGAGCAACCATTTGTAACCACCGGGGACACCTGTGGTCCAGTCTCTTCGGTTGCGGTGGTCACACACACAGGTTCTGCGCAGAGAGAGAGGGATCTGCCAACATCACGGCACATAGGCTCCCCCTCTAGTGGACAGTTGGCTGCAATTTCACGACATCTCCAACACTGTCCATCACACTCTTCCACCCACATGTCCCCTCGGGCCTGAACCCGCTTATCAGCATACCCCATGTCCCCAACAGCTGGAACGCTCTTACCGGGAGAGTTCGACGTCCGGGAACTCTGAAGTGACGTCCTCTCAGACGGCTGTACCTCAGGAGAACATGCTCGGGTGTAGCGGTTCACTGTAGGACATGCTCGGGTGTAGCGGTTCACTACCACCTTTTCAACACCATAATCAGGCCTGCTGACTGCAGACTCCCAACTGTATCTCCAGTCATGAACTCCCCTGGCATGGGCTGTCACCGTAACACCCAGCCGGGTAAGAATCTCCACTTTCATCTTAGCATAGTCTTGGCTGTCCTGCTCGCTCAGGTCAGCATATGCCCTTTGGGGCTCTCCAATCAGATATGGTGCGACCATCATGGCCCATTCAGATAGGGGCAGATTCTCCTTCTCTGCCAGTCTCTCAAACCTAGTGAGATATACCTCCACATCATCACGAGGTGTCATCTTTTTTAAGGACCGTCTTACCGCCCTCTTCACAGCGGACAAGTCAGGTGACTTTGCAACATTACTTTGGGACGATGCACCACAAGTCCCCTGCAGTGCTGCAACCTGCTCAAAAAACAACCGGTTATTCTCCTGCTGCTGCTGCAGGATTTGCCGCTGGTACTGCTGCATTTGCCGCTGGTACTGCAGGCGCTGCTGCTCCATGCTCTGCTGCATGCTTCGCTGGGCCTGTACCAGGTACTCAACGAGCTCCTTCACACGGCCGGACTTATCTGTCTCAACCACGGCAGTTTTATGTTGCACATTAACTTGTGCCATTTGTTCAAACAGCGCCTCCATGCTGTCATCCATGCTGTCAGACTTCTCTGTCTTAACAACGGCAGTCTTCACTCAAGACATACACACTACACAGCTTTTTTCCACAGAAAATTCAGCCTTGCTGTGCAACCACTTTTTTTTTTTTTTTTTCCTTTGCAAAGTCTATTAGGGCTACTGTCTCTTTAAGACTGCTCCACAAACTTTTCTTTTGCTGCTGCACATTCCACAGTCATTTTCACAACAAGTTCAGCTTTGCTGTGCATACATTTTCTCTCTGCAGACCCTATCAGGGCCACTGTCTCTCCAAGACTGCTCCAAACAGACGTTTCTGCTGACACACACTTTTTTTTTTTTTTCTGCTGCTATTTCAATAGACTTCACCTTTAATGCTGTCTCTTGCCACTGTGCTGCATGCACACTCCAGCACTAACTGTACCAGGCCCTGCGCTGCCCGCATTCTCCACCAATTGTAGCCTTTCCGGGGGGTTTAGCTCTAGGATCGCTGTCTGGGTAGACAGAATGGCACGGAAACAGTTCATTCAGACAGCAGTTTGGTGAAAACTGGCCGCAACCAGTTTTATTAAAGTCCACAGCACACAGATAAAAACAAATCATAAACAGAAAACCTGGGCTTGTCTAGCCACTAAATTACACTTAGATAGATGGCCCTCTCTATCCGGGACCCAGACTCTACCAGTCTGTGCCCAAAACAACACATATCACATATGTTACCAGTATGGAGTTTCACAGACACTCCTCTTTATGTCCGAAGGCAACTCCAATGTCCAGACTTGAGAGAGGTCACCTCCTATTCAGTTGCTATTCGCACGGATTCTCACTGCGACTACTCCTGTGTCCGGGGTACTTCCTGCACCCAGACTGAGATAGCTCACACTCTTAGAGACTGCTTCCTTGTGCCAGGACACCTCCCTGTGTCCGGGCTAAAGACAGCTCCCACACTCTTGGAGACACCTTCTGTGTCTGGACCCCTTGTCCAGACTGAATGAGCTCTCAGATTGTGTTTGCAGACACCTACTTCTGGTCTCCTAATCAAGACCTGAGTAGTTTCAGGCCTGTGCTGCAAGTGTGTGCTGAATGTGAGGTGTAGTGACCTTTCTCTACCACTAGGTTTACAAAGCCACACATTTCCCTTATACCTAGGCGAAATGCACACCCCATTCAACACACATTCCTTCACTGTCTCACAATATATATATATATATATAGGGCCCATCATATACTAGAGCATCATATGGAGTTCTTTATTTATGGGGCATCACATGGAGCCCATTATATATGGAGCATTATATATGGGAACAATTATATTTGGAGCATTATACGGGGCCCATTATACACTGGAGCATCATATGGGGCCCATCATATACTAAAGCATCATATGGGGTTCATTATTTATGGGGCATCATATAGGGCCCTTTATATATGGAGCATCATATGGAGCACATATGGGCCTGTTCTGTATGGAGCATTATATGGAGCCCATTTTGTATGGCGCACTATGTGGTGCCCATAATACTGTATGGAGGACTATACTGTCCATAACCCCATCACTACTGGTACTCCTGTCACTGCCTGTAACCCCATCACTACTGGTACTCCCGTCACAGCCTTAACCTAGCCTCTCCAGATACCCTCACCAACACTCACCACGATGCCTGTGAAGCTGTGCACGGATGCTGGCGACCCTATCGCTTGACCGGTAGCGCAGGTCCGCCAGCTTCTTCCTTATTTGGGTGGGTGTCCACTCCACCTCGAACCGCCGAGAAAGGCCCCTCTTGATTCGGCGGAGGACCGCCTTCTTGTGATGCATGGGACGCGCCGGCGGGATCCTGCACTCATAGTCCCATGCATCACTTTTTTTCACGAGGTAACGCACCTCTGCGTCTCCCCACATTGCTGCACACTGCCTTGCCGCCATGTTCTATAGATGTTAATAACTCCAGCGTCGTGACGTCACAGCGTACGTGCGCCATAAACTGGTCGCACTTGCGACGCGAGACGCTATTGCGATCGCAAAGTGACCGGTCCCAGCCAGGCACCCCAGCCACGCACAGACACGAGACGCCATTGTGATCGCAAAATTACAGGTCCCAGCTAGGCGCCCCAGCCACGCAGACATGACACGCCATTGCGATCGCAAAGTGACAGTCTGTGCCGCTATTGCGTTTGCCCGATTCATTTTTTTCCGTTTTCATTTATTGCTGAGGTGATGTGGCCAGCAATCGGAGCTGAGGGGCGTTACTAAAGAAAACCTAGTCCCGCCTGCGCCGCTGACATATGAGTCGCCAACGAGGTCGCACATCGTTCATAAAAGGTGTCAAACACAGCGATTCAGGCTCACCAGCGGGACGCCAACGATCAAAATACGGCCCAAACCGTTCGTGCACGATCAGCGACATCGCAGCGGGGGCCACATCGCCGCTACATGTCACAACAGCGACGTTGCTAACGATGTCGCTGCTGCGTCATAAAATCGCTGGCGCTTGAACGATCTCGCTAGTGACTCGCTCCACAATTGTGGATACCAGGGCTATGGGGTACTCGGAGCCGAGCCCATCGATTTCTATGGGAGTTGTCACTGGTAGCGGTGGCTCGGTCCGTGGCCCTGGCAGTCAATGCGATTGGGAATATTTACAGGGGATTATTAAGATAGGTAGTTCGTGACGCCACCTGCGGTTTCTGGTAAATTGTACCAGCGCTGCTCTAAGGACTTTCACAGGGGATGTTATGGGGCAGCTTGGTAGTAAGTCTCCCACAGGTGAGACGGGTCCCTGGAAGTCTATGGAGGTGGTGTTGCAGGGTGTAGTAAGAATCCAGTCAAACACAATATAGCTTCTTTTCATACCTTTTACTGGTAGATGGTTCAAGCAGATCCCGGGGAGCTGGTCGGGGTGGAGAGTGCACATTCGGGTAACAGCTGAGCAGGTTAGAGGCCTCCTTAACTTCCATATACATGTGAGTCCAACTTGCGTGAAGCGAAGTTAACTCTGAAACTCCATCTTTCTCTATAGCTGTACTGCCCGGCCAATGTTGTGGTGGAGCCTTCTAGGTGATGAAACTAAGTCCTTACTTTTGCTGGGCCCAGCTCAAAGTCCCTGTTCCACCTGACTCCGGTTACGTATTGACACTTAGGGCTGCTCTCTGCGACCTGTAGTCCAGATGCCTCCGGTTTTCTTGTTACTATGCTTGAAACAATAGCAACGCTTCGGACCCCGGTGTCCGGCAATTTAGTGCAGGCAATCCAATACCTAAAGCACTTCTCTAACTTCTCCACTGTGCCCTTCGCCCTGCTTCCCGCTTTTAACATAAGCACTTGTGGCAGTTGTGGAAAATGTCAGCTTCCTCCAGAATTCGCTGCACAGCTCTCAGTTTCCTCCAAAGTCCCACTGGACCGAGACTGAATGGCTGCTCTGTCCTTAGACAGAAGCTAACAGACTGAAGTTCACTAAACACTACTTCCTCAAGATCTGACTGACTGAATGAACAGCTTGAAAAGACTGAACTCAGCTGCCACGTGTCACCCCTCCCTTATATCTAAGATGGGCGTGTCTGAAAGTGGGAGTGACAGTGAATGAATATCAAGCGTTGCTGTTACCTTCCTGTGCACTCTCCTGGACTTTTATGTGTGCCTGCGTAGCTGGGCTACACATCCCCCCTTGGTAAAACACAGCACTCCCGGGCTGTAAAAGACAAAAAGAAAATTTTGTTTTGCATTAACAACAACATTATAACTCATCCCATCCGGGAGGTAAGAATTCTTGAACGTTACAATTTGTACAATAGGAAAATACAAAAGTATCAAAATATCAAGATATCAAACGTGTTCATATATACAAGATACTTGTGGAGGACCCGCACCAAAAACCTCTCACGTGGGTCCTGGGTGGGCTGCAGGACTTCTGACTGCAGACCTCACTCTAGGCCACACCATACGGGTTTTTCTTCAGAGGTAGATTGTAATGGTTTCATGTCAAACCAAGATAATGCACCGAAGTGCAACTATTTACAAGACAAGTTCTTGGGCTGGCACAGTCCACAGCCTCTCAGTCCATGACATAATAAAAGACATCTGTACTCTTCAAGTATTCACATATAATTCAACTGAAGTTACCCAACCGGGGTATACTATGTAATCAACACATTGAATATTTAACTTTTTCAAATTCTTTGAATCTCACTTTAACTTTTGGCTTTACCCAGCCGGGTATTCTATTTTAAATATGTAAATACTATACATACACAGTAATAAAGTGCAAAAATGGCAATTCTCTCAATAAACTTTATACATTTCTTAGATGCGGTAAACCCCTGTCTGGGTCCTACCGGTCTTCACTTTTATAAGCTTTCAATGACGTCTTCCACTCCTGGGCGTGGAACGACGCGATGCTCTTTGGATCCCATAACAAATAAGTCATGGCCCGATATCAGTGTTTGCGTGGCCACAGTCCTTGTGCGAACCAACGGGGACGCAACGGGTGTCTCAGGCAAATAAGAACTTTTCATCAAAGATGCAGGTTTCAGCTGCGCTTTAACTGTAGTCGCATCCGGTTGCGATCCAGAATGAATTGCAGTTTGCATTGCGGGACACTTGGTTGATTGCGATGTAGGGGGCGATGCCGGGTAGGTCGCCTGTTGCGATGTAGAGCAAGTCGCTGATTGCGATGTAGAGCAGGTCGCTGTTTGCGATTTAGGGGGCGATGCTGGGGCACGGCCTGGTGCGGTGGGAGCTCTGAACTGGGACGCTTCAGTACCGGCGTCGGGGACGGGGTCACTAACAATGGAGACGTTCAGGGCATACCACCCCTTTAAACCCCAGTGACGGGTGTAGCTCACAATGTCCCCATTAATCAGGTCCCTCCCAGGATGACCGATGGGCAGGTGGGATTCTACGTCCCTGCGGCTTACAAAGACCCCTGCGAAGAGGCCTGGCTCGCGGATGAAGCCCCAGCCCTTGCGGAGCTGGAACTCGGTGACGCACCCCTGCCGCCGCTGTTCCCGTAGGGTACCTTTATCCCGGCGGACGGTCTCCTTGTCAGCTATGAATTCCTCATGCTGTTTCTGTCGGGACCGCTGGATGTCTCTTTCTCTCTCTTGCTTTTGACGTTGCTGCTCCTCCTCACGACGGCGCCACTCACTTTCCACTGTACGGCATAAGTGACGTCATCTAATAGCTCCATCTCGTCCCAGTCGACTTCCGGCAACGATGGCTGGGACCCCTCCGGTGACCTTACCGGGGAGCGGTGCTCTGCGGTGGCCTCCTGGCCTGACTGGCACTCCGGTCCGGGCAATACCTCCTCAGCCTCCTTCTCCTCCACCTCCGCATCGGTGGGATCAGGTACAGCACTTTCGACGGTAACCTCCGGTCGTCCCTCAGCCTTCTCCAGCAGCGATTTCAGGAATTCAGGAGACGGCCCTTGGCTTGTAGGAGAGAACATTGCGTCCCACAGCAGCCGCTGTGTTTGGGTGCGCCAGCGTCTCTCCGTCTCCTGTCGATCAGCACGACCCTGGAGCTTCCTCCTTAGCTCCTCATTCTCCTTCCGCAGCTCCATCATGGCGGGGTCGGTGTCCCTATCTGGGGACAGCTCCGGCACAGGTAGAAAATCTTCCGATCTTTGGCACAGATTCTCCTGTCCTTCCGCCATCTCGTCCCAGGCCAGAGTGTAGTTTCCATCTGGAACAATCTGGTCTCTTCCGTGGAGGCGGGATTTGCGTCTCCTCCTCTTCGCATAGAGGATGAAGAGGAGGCGGATTTCTTTAGCAGAGGGGCAGGACCGCACATTGTAGTAACATTTGGAGAGGGCGGCCATATCTTTCGCGCCTCAGGGGGGTACACGCCCACGAATGCACGCCCACCTTCTTCACCAGCGCCTGAGGGCACCAACTTGGCGGCAAAATGGCGGTATTTGGCGCCAAAAGCAGCAAACAGTCTTTTTCACCAAATAGTTCAATATAGGCACACAGGACTCACAATTGCAAGTTTCGCATCCTGTTCGTGACGCCAAGTTTTAGTTGACTCGCTCCACAATTGTGGATACCAGGGCTATGGGGTACTCGGAGCCGAGCCCATCGATTTCTATGGGAGTTGTCACTGGTAGCGGTGGCTCGGTCCGTGGCCCTGGCAGTCAATGCGATTGGGAATATTTACAGGGGATTATTAAGATAGGTAGTTCGTGACGCCACCTGCGGTTTCTGGTAAATTGTACCAGCGCTGCTCTAAGGACTTTCACAGGGGATGTTATGGGGCAGCTTGGTAGTAAGTCTCCCACAGGTGAGACGGGTCCCTGGAAGTCTATGGAGGTGGTGTTGCAGGGTGTAGTAAGAATCCAGTCAAACACAATATAGCTTCTTTTCATACCTTTTACTGGTAGATGGTTCAAGCAGATCCCGGGGAGCTGGTCGGGGTGGAGAGTGCACATTCGGGTAACAGCTGAGCAGGTTAGAGGCCTCCTTAACTTCCATATACATGTGAGTCCAACTTGCGTGAAGCGAAGTTAACTCTGAAACTCCATCTTTCTCTATAGCTGTACTGCCCGGCCAATGTTGTGGTGGAGCCTTCTAGGTGATGAAACTAAGTCCTTACTTTTGCTGGGCCAGCTCAAAGTCCCTGTTCCACCTGACTCCGGTTACGTATTGACACTTAGGGCTGCTCTCTGCGACCTGTAGTCCAGATGCCTCCGGTTTTCTTGTTACTATGCTTGAAACAATAGCAACGCTTCGGACCCCGGTGTCCGGCAATTTAGTGCAGGCAATCCAATACCTAAAGCACTTCTCTAACTTCTCCACTGTGCCCTTCGCCCTGCTTCCCGCTTTTAACATAAGCACTTGTGGCAGTTGTGGAAAATGTCAGCTTCCTCCAGAATTCGCTGCACAGCTCTCAGTTTCCTCCAAAGTCCCACTGGACCGAGACTGAATGGCTGCTCTGTCCTTAGACAGAAGCTAACAGACTGAAGTTCACTAAACACTACTTCCTCAAGATCTGACTGACTGAATGAACAGCTTGAAAAGACTGAACTCAGCTGCCACGTGTCACCCCTCCCTTATATCTAAGATGGGCGTGTCTGAAAGTGGGAGTGACAGTGAATGAATATCAAGCGTTGCTGTTACCTTCCTGTGCACTCTCCTGGACTTTTATGTGTGCCTGCGTAGCTGGGCTACACATCCCCCCTTGGTAAAACACAGCACTCCCGGGCTGTAAAAGACAAAAAGAAAATTTTGTTTTGCATTAACAACAACATTATAACTCATCCCATCCGGGAGGTAAGAATTCTTGAACGTTACAATTTGTACAATAGGAAAATACAAAAGTATCAAAATATCAAGATATCAAACGTGTTCATATATACAAGATACTTGTGGAGGACCCGCACCAAAAACCTCCCACGTGGGTCCTGGGTGGGCTGCAGGACTTCTGACTGCAGACCTCACTCTAGGCCACACCATACGGGTTTTTCTTCAGAGGTAGATTGTAATGGTTTCATGTCAAACCAAGATAATGCACCGAAGCGCAACTATTTACAAGACAAGTTCTTGGGCTGGCACAGTCCACAGCCTCTCAGTCCATGACATAATAAAAGACATCT
This sequence comes from Oophaga sylvatica, assembly GCA_033576555.1. NCBI lineage: Eukaryota > Metazoa > Chordata > Amphibia > Anura > Dendrobatidae > Oophaga > Oophaga sylvatica. The sequence continues at coordinate 99,827,208 of JARQOD010000003.1, forward strand.
GTACTCTTCAAGTATTCACATATAATTCAACTGAAGTTACCCAACCGGGGTATACTATGTAATCAACACATTGAATATTTAACTTTTTCAAATTCTTTGAATCTCACTTTAACTTTTGGCTTTACCCAGCCGGGTATTCTATTTTAAATATGTAAATACTATACATACACAGTAATAAAGTGCAAAAATGGCAATTCTCTCAATAAACTTTATACATTTCTTAGATGCGGTAAACCCCTGTCTGGGTCCTACCGGTCTTCACTTTTATAAGCTTTCAATGACGTCTTCCACTCCTGGGGCTGGAACGACACGATGCTCTTTGGATCCCATAACAAATAAGTCATGGCCCGATATCAGTGTTTGCGTGGCCACAGTCCTTGTGCGAACCAACGGGGACGCAACGGGTGTCTCAGGCAAATAAGAACTTTTCATCAAAGATGCAGGTTTCAGCTGCGCTTTAACTGTAGTCGCATCCGGTTGCGATCCAGAATGAATTGCAGTTTGCGTTGCGGGACACTTGGTTGATTGCGATGTAGGGGGCGATGCCGGGTAGGTCGCCTGTTGCGATGTAGAGCAAGTCGCTGATTGCGATGTAGAGCAGGTCGCTGTTTGCGATTTAGGGGGCGATGCTGGGGCACGGCCTGGTGCGGTGGGAGCTCTTAACTGGGACGCTTCAGTACCGGCGTCGGGGATGGGGTCACTAACAATGGAGACGTTCAGGGCATACCACCCCTTTAAACCCCAGTGACGGGTGTAGCTCACAATGTCCCCATTAATCAGGTCCCTCCCAGGATGACCGATGGGCAGGTGGGATTCTACGTCCCTGCGGCTTACAAAGACCCCTGCGAAGAGGCCTGGCTCACGGATGAAGCCCCAGCCCTTGCGGAGCTGGAACTCGGTGACGCACCCCTGCCGCCGCTGTTCCCGTAGGGTACCTTTATCCCGGCGGACGGTCTCCTTGTCAGCTATGAATTCCTCATGCTGTTTCTGTCGGGACCGCTGGATGTCTCTTTCTCTCTCTTGCTTTTGACGTTGCTGCTCCTCCTCACGACGGCGCCACTCACTTTCCCACTGTACGGCATAAGTGACGTCATCTAATCGCTCCATCTCGTCCCAGTCGACTTCCGGCAACGATGGCTGGGACCCCTCCGGTGACCTTACCGGGGAGCGGTGCTCTGCGGTGGCCTCCTGGCTTGACTGGCACTCCGGTCCGGGCAATACCTCCTCAGCCTCCTTCTCCTCCACCTCCGCATCGGTGGGATCAGGTACAGCACTTTCGGCGGTAACCTCCGGTCGTCCCTCAGCCTTCTCCAGCAGCGATTTCAGGAATTCAGGAGACGGCCCTTGGCTTGTAGGAGAGAACATTGCGTCCCACAGCAGCCGCTGTGTTTGGGTGCGCCAGCGTCTCTCCGTCTCCTGTCGATCAGCACGACCCTGGAGCTTCATCCTTAGCTCCTCATTCTCCTTCCGCAGCTCCATCATGGCGGGGTCGGTGTCCCTATCTGGGGACAGCTCCGGCACAGGTAGAAAATCTTCCGATCTTTGGCACAGATTCTCCTGTCCTTCCGCCATCTCGTCCCAGGCCAGAGTGTAGTTTCCATCTGGAACAATCTGGTCTCTTCTGTGGAGGCGGGATTTGCGTCTCCTCCTCTTCGCATAGAGGATGAAGAGGAGGCGGATTTCTTTAGCAGAGGGGCAGGACCGCACATTGTAGTAACATTTGGAGAGGGCGGCCATATCTTTCGCGCCTCAGGGGGGGTACACGCCCACGAATGCACGCCCACCTTCTTCACCAGCGCCTGAGGGCGCCAACTTGGTGGCAAAATGGCGGTATTTGGCGCCAAAAGCAGCAAACAGTCTTTTTCACCAAACAGTTCAATATAGGCACACAGGACTCACAATTGCAAGTTTCGCATCCTGTTCGTGACGCCAAGTTTTAGTTGACTCGCTCCACAATTGTGGATACCAGGGCTATGGGGTACTCGGAGCCGAGCCCATCGATTTCTATGGGAGTTGTCACTGGTAGCGGTGGCTCGGTCCGTGGCCCTGGCAGTCAATGCGATTGGGAATATTTACAGGGGATTATTAAGATAGGTAGTTCGTGACGCCACCTGCGGTTTCTGGTAAATTGTACCAGCGCTGCTCTAAGGACTTTCACAGGGGATGTTATGGGGCAGCTTGGTAGTAAGTCTCCCACAGGTGAGACGGGTCCCTGGAAGTCTATGGAGGTGGTGTTGCAGGGTGTAGTAAGAATCCAGTCAAACACAATATAGCTTCTTTTCATACCTTTTACTGGTAGATGGTTCAAGCAGATCCCGGGGAGCTGGTCGGGGTGGAGAGTGCACATTCGGGTAACAGCTGAGCAGGTTAGAGGCCTCCTTAACTTCCATATACATGTGAGTCCAACTTGCGTGAAGCGAAGTTAACTCTGAAACTCCATCTTTCTCTATAGCTGTACTGCCCGGCCAATGTTGTGGTGGAGCCTTCTAGGTGATGAAACTAAGTCCTTACTTTTGCTGGGCCCAGCTCAAAGTCCCTGTTCCACCTGACTCCGGTTACGTATTGACACTTAGGGCTGCTCTCTGCGACCTGTAGTCCAGATGCCTCCGGTTTCCTTGTTACTATGCTTGAAACAATAGCAACGCTTCGGACCCCGGTGTCCGGCAATTTAGTGCAGGCAATCCAATACCTAAAGCACTTCTCTAACTTCTCCACTGTGCCCTTCGCCCTGCTTCCCGCTTTTAACATAAGCACTTGTGGCAGTTGTGGAAAATGTCAGCTTCCTCCAGAATTCGCTGCACAGCTCTCAGTTTCCTCCAAAGTCCCACTGGACCGAGACTGAATGGCTGCTCTGTCCTTAGACAGAAGCTAACAGACTGAAGTTCACTAAACACTACTTCCTCAAGATCTGACTGACTGAATGAACAGCTTGAAAAGACTGAACTCAGCTGCCACGTGTCACCCCTCCCTTATATCTAAGATGGGCGTGTCTGAAAGTGGGAGTGACAGTGAATGAATATCAAGCGTTGCTGTTACCTTCCTGTGCACTCTCCTGGACTTTTATGTGTGCCTGCGTAGGTGGGCTACACACTAGCGATCTCGCTTAGTGTGACATACCCTTTAGATCCACTAGCTCAGAAGCCAATATCACATCTGATAGGCTTAGATGCATCATCTCTACATACAGCATTATAAGATGGTGCAACATAAAAAAGAATCCCCAGAGAAGAGAATCCCCAGCGCTGTGCGGCATTTGTGCAAACATACAGCCATCTGCTGTCCAAAGGAGACCCTGTGGAACCAGCCAGAAGAGGGAGGAACAGTTTGAATGGATCTCCGGCTCAAGTGACCTTAATTATGCAGTTCCCCGATATAAAAGGCGTGCCAAAATGGGAGGAGTCAAATAAAGGAACGGGCAGGACATGTGTCAAGGAAGACACTGAGGACGAGGTGACAGTCATCAACAGAAGGCCTGAGGCAGTGGGATATGGTGCGCCTGTAAGCAGAACCCAGGTGGTACCAAACAAGTTCCGGAATCCAGACGACGCCTGTCAAGGCCCGAAAGCCTGATCTGAGCCTGTCAAAACCTGGAGTCCAGACTATGCCTGTCAAGAGCCGAGGCCTAGCCCTCATCCCACTGGGTACCAGAGACATCCATTGTCTGTCTGTAAGGAGGAAGACCAGGCTGCGGGTACCTGTGCTGAGCCGGGTCCGGAACAGTTGAGGCTGCCTCCCATGTTGCCTTGGGGAAGGAATGAGGGACCGGACCAACCTCATCACCCGGGTAGGAGGGGTGATGTAAAAGAAAAAGCGCGAACAGTGGCAGGGAGTTTGGCGCGAACAGGCAGCGCGCAGCAGGGTGAGCAGCGTGCTCCATCCCCTGAGCACCAGCGCTGCGAAAGGCTGTGTTTGTCGGCTCCCGTTGCCACCGGTGGGACCGTAAGAGCGAGACGTGGCATGCACCCAGATACTGTGAGTACTGCACATGTGCGGAGGAGAGAAAGCCAAGTACCGGACACTCGTTTGCGGCCTTTCCTGCCATTTGCTGTACGCCAGCCCACGTTTAACTCAGAGAGTGCTGCGGCCTGGTTTGCTTTGGCCGCACAAGTTCATGGACTAGGGGCTCAGCGGAAGGTACCGGAGGCCGGCCGCTGCCACCAGAAGATGGATCATTGTTTAAAGGACCCTCTCTGTGGACATCGTTCTGGCCATTGTTGGCGCTACAATCCCTGCGGGATCATCTGCGGTTGAGGAACATAAAGAACACGATAAGTTTGATAACTGGACTGCTATTATTCTGCACATGTTGTTTCTATTAACTACCTTTCTCTCCCTGCGAGGAGTTTAATACCCTGTTGATTAAACTGTTAAATTTGTTAACTCTTGCTCTGCCTCCTATCTGTCACTGCATCCCGCAACCTGCTTACATGTCAAGCACTGAAGATCTGGGAGAAGACTCCGCTCGGGGGTCTTCCGGCTCTCTGCACTGTAACTGTTCAGGCAGAGGTAGCACAGAAGTGACGTCACTGCACCCTCTGACCTGAAATGTCACAGTCAGAAGACGCCACAGCGGAGGAGCGGGAAGAGGTAAGTATCGCAAGTGCCGGGGCCCTGAGCAAGCAGATATTCAGAATTACACCATGTATACAGAACAGGAGAAGTATACACAGCTCCACAATATATACGGTGGTAAGGAATGTAGAGTGGAGCTGTGTATATACTGTAGTATTGAGATGGGCCAGCGTTTATAGTATGGATTCCACAAGATATACTACTAGCTATAAACCCGTTCTACACCCGGGTGGCCAGCATTTTTATTGGTATATGGTCTTCCATCCTGGTATGTGCTGCCCCCCTCCTATCCTGGTATGCATGGCACCCCTCATCCCTATCCTGGTATGCATGGTCCCCTCACCCCCACACAATCCTGGTATGCATAGCACCCCATTTCTCATCCTTGTATGCATGGTCTCCTCAGCCACCAATCCTGGTATGTATGGTACCCCCTCATCCCTATCCTGGTATACATGGTACTTGCTCATTCATAGCCTGGTATTCATGGTCCCCTCACCCCCCAATACTGGTATCTAAGGTCCCCCCTCATCCCTATCATAGGATGTATGGTACCCCCTCACCACCAATCCTGGAATGCATGGTCCCCTCGTCCCCAATCCTGGTATACATGGCACCCCTTAGCTCCCTATTCTGGTATGCATGGTCCCCTCATCCCCAATCCTGGTATGCATGGTACCCCTCACCCTCCTATACTGGTATGCATGGTATCCCTCATCCCCCAATCCTGGTATGCATGGTTCCCTCACCCCCCAATCCTGGTATGCATGGTCCTCTCACCCCCCATCCTGGTATGCATGGTCCCCTCACCCCCAATCCTAATATGCATGGTCCTCTCACCCCCAATCCAGGTATGCATGGTTCTCTCACCCCCTATCCTGGTATGTATGGCCTCCTCACTCTCCAATCTTGGAATTCATGGTCCCATCACCCCCCAATACTTGTATGCATGGTCCCCTCACACCCCAATCCTGGTATGCATGGTACCCCTCATTCCCCAATCCTGGTATGCATGGTCCTCTCACCCCCCTTTTCTGGTATGCATGGTCCCCTCACTCCCCTATCCTTGCATGCATGGTCCCCTCACCCCTCAATCATGCTATGCATGGTCCTCTCACCCCCCTATCCTGGTATGCATGGCCCCTCACCCCCAATCCTGATATGCATGGTCCCCTCACCCCAAATCCTGATATGTATGGTTCCCTCACCCCCCTATCCTGGAATGCATGGTCCCCTCACCCCCCAATCCTGGTGTGCATGGTCCCCTTACTCCCCAATCCTGGTCTGCATGGTCCCTTCACCCCCCAATCCTGGTATGAATGGTCCCCTCACCCCCAATCCTGGAATACATGGTTCCCTCACCCCCCAATCCTGGTATGCATGGTCTCCTCACCCCCCAATCCTAGTATGCATGGTCCTCTCACCCCCCAATCCTGATATGCATGCTACCCCTCACCCCCCCTATCCTGATATGCATGGTCCCCTCACCCCCTATCCTCGTATGCATGCTACCTCTCACCCCCCTATCCTGATATGTATGGTCCCCTCACCCCTCTATCCTGGAATGCATGGTCCCCTCATCCTTATCGTAGGATGTACGGTACCCCATCAACCTCCAATCCTGATATGCATGGTCCCCTCACCCCCAATCCTGGTATGCATGTCCTCTCACCCCCCAATCCTGGTATGCATGATCCTCTCATCCCCCAATCCTGATATGCATGCTACCCCTCACCCCCCTATCCTGATATGCATGGTCCCCTCACCCCCTATCCTGGTATGCATGCTACCTCTCGCCCCCCTATCCTGATATGTATGGTCCCCTCACCCCTCTATCCTGGAATGCATGGTCCCCTCACCCCCCATTCCTGGTGTGCATGGTCCCCTCACCCCCCAATCCTAGAATTCATGGTCCTCTCACCTCCCAATCCTGGAATGCATGGTCCCCTCACCCCTCAATCCTGGTGTGCATGGTCCCCTCACCTCCCAATCCTGGAATGCATGGTCCCCTCACCCCTCAATCCTGGTATACATGGTCTCCTCACCCCCCAATCCTGGTATGCATGGTCCCCCCTCATCCTTATCGTAGAATGTATGGTGCCCCCTCAACCTCCAATCCTGATATGTATGGTCCCCTCATCCCCAATCCTGGTATGCATGGTCCTCTCACCCCCCAATCCTGGTATGCATGGTCCTCTCACCCCCCAATCCTGATAGGCATGCTACCCCTCACCCCACTATCCTGATATGCATGGTCCCCTCACCCTTATCCTCGTATGCATGCTACCTCTCACCCCCCTATCCTGATATGTATGGTCCCCTTACCCCCCAATCCTGGAATGCATGGTCCCCTCACCCCTCAATCCTGGTATGCATGGTCCCCTCACCCCCTAATCCTGGAATGCATGGTCCCCTCACCCCCCAATCCTGGAATGCATGGTCCCCTTACCCCCAATCCTGGAATGCATGGTCTCCTCACCCCCCAATCCTGGTATGCATGATCCCCTCACCACCCAATCCTGGTATGCATGATCCCCTCATCCCCCAATCCTGGTATGCATGATCCCCCCTCATCCCTATCATAGGATATATGGTACCCCCTCAACCCACAAGTCTGATATGCATAGTTCTCTCACCCCCTATCCTGGTATGCATGGTCCCCTCACCCCCAATCCTGATATGCATGGTCCCCTCACCTCCCATCCTGATATGCATGGTTCCCTCACCCCCCTATCCTGGAATACATGGTCCCCTCACCCCCCAATCCTGGTATGCATGGTCTCCTCATCCCCCAATCCTGGTATGCATAATCCCATCATCCCCCAATCTTGGTATGCATGATCCCCCCTCATCCCTATCGTAGGATGTATGGAACACCCTCAACCTACAATCCTGATATGCATGGTCCCCCACCCCCCAATCCTGATATGCATGGTCCCCTCGCTCCCAATCCTGCTATGCATGGTCCTCTCACCCCCCAATCATGATATGCATGCTACCTCTCACCCCCTATCCTGATATGTATGGTCCCCCTCACCCCTATTAAACTGCATAGATACAAAAAAAAATATTTATACTCACCTTTCTTCCCTGTGCTCCAGCGCTGTCCCGTTCTGCCGGAGGCTGGGGGAGGAGTGTGGCGCCGGAGTACGCGCATGCCCATACCGCGCTGTCCGGCGCCATATTGCTGAAGACACACTGCAAAAGTGTCTTCAGTAAAATGGCGCCGGATAGCACTATGCGCATGCGCGATTCCGACGCGCACTACTGCCCCGGTCTTCGGAGAGAAGAGAAGCGCCGTGGCAACACTCCTCCCGGTCAGGTAAGTATGTAAGTATGACTCCGGAGATCGCGGTATGCATTCAGCGTCTACGCGTACCGCGATCTCCGGCGCCATACACAATCCTCACCGCTGGATGCCGTCTTCTGTCTGGAGCCAGACTGCGCAGGCGCATCGCGCTTGTGCAGTCTATAAAGGCTTCAGACAGAGTGACGCTTACAGCGTTATATTTTAGATATACACAGAAACATACTATATAAACATTTGTAATTTTTTTTATATATGGAATATATATATACATGCAGCCTGACGCTCCGGTCCCAGTGCCGGCGGCAGTGCCGGGTGTTGATGCGAGAGACTTGTGCGAGTTTCTTGCATCACACACGCTAGTGTGACCCCGGCCTAAGTCACAGTATCCCCTATATAATATATATAGACTGCTGTATATACATTAAATAGGTAATACTGTGATTACACAGATTTAGCAGCCAGTATCACCTATATAATGTATAAACAGCAGAGTCGCAGTATCACCCATATAATGTATATAGACTGCTGTATATACATTATATAGATGATACTGTGATTACACACAGACTTAGCAGCCAGTATCACCTATATATTGTATACACAGCAGTCTATATACAGTATGCAGGTGATAGTGCAAGTGATGTACATACACAAAGTTTCCATATTGGGACTCACTCAGGTATGGAGATGGGGGAAGGATGAACAGCTGAAGTGCGTCCATCGTCGGGCGTGCAGAGGAGCGGGTACCTGGCTCGGACGGTGAGTAGAGCAGGAAACAAAAAAAGGGATATACAGCACTGGGGGGGACAGGCATCGCTAGGGAGGCATATAGATCACGGGGTGGGGCTCATAGATCACCTAGGGGACACAGAGATCACCGTGGGGTGGCACGATGATCACAGGGGAGGTACACAGATCACAGGGGAGCACAAAGATCACAGGAGGGCACATAGCTGGAGGGCACAGAGATCACACGGGTCACAGAGATCACATTGGAGCACAAATATCACAGGGGGTACATAGCAGGGGGGCACAGGGATCATAAGGGGAATATAGATCACAAGGGGGCAGAAAGCTGAGCGCCACAGAGATCACAGGGGTGCATATAGCTGGGGGGTACAGATCACATGTGGCATATAGTTGGGGGGCACAGATCTCAGGGGGCATATAGTTGGGGGGCACAGATCACAGGGGGCATATAGTTGGGGGGCACAGATCACAGAGAAGCATATACCTGGGGGGCACAGATCACAGGGGGCATATAGTTGAGGGGCACAGATCACAGGGGGCATATAGTTGGGGGGCACAGAGTTTATATTGGGGCACATAGCTGGGGGGGCACATAGCTGAGGGACGCAGATCACCAGGCACAGAAATTACCTGCAGATCGGCACTGAGCTGCCTGTTATGTTTCGGTAACTGAGGAGAAATGGCAAAAAATAGCAAAAGCGGTAATACACCAGAGAGGCTGGAACCTATTGGATTGCAGTAACCTGAACTAACCACACAATTAGAGGTAGCCGTGGAGCGTTCCTACGTTGATCCTAGACGCCTCGTCACAGCCTGAGAGATAACTACACCTAAAGGCAGAAAGATGAAAGCTATCTGCCCCGGAGCAGATCCCCAAAGAAAATAGGAAGCCCCCAAACATGTAATGGCGGTTAGACAAGAAGAAAGCTTGGACACAGACAGAAAATAGAATGAGCAAACGCTGGGGCCCAATCTGTCTAGACAGAAAAGTACAGGAAAGAATTCTGACTGCAATCCAACAAAAACCCTAACAAAAAAACCAACACGTCTGATTGCCAAAAAACCTGAGATCACTCGACCTCTTCCACCTAAATCAGATCTCTGGTGTAACAAAACGCTGTTCAGCAAATTAAAAGTAACAAAAGAGCAAAGCAAAAGTGCAGACACAAACGGAGCACAATTGCAGCGCCAGACCCCCAAAAGGGGACAGGCTGCAGTCCACTGCAGGCAGCAAACCAGCAGAGAAAATTAAACAGAGAAAAAAAAAACCCAGCAAACACTTATCTGAAGGAGAGCAGGAAACTAGCAGTGCTTCAAGCAAGACCAGAAGAACAATTGATAACCGGCAAGGCTGCTGGGAAATCAGGCAACTTATATCCTACCATTCAGCGCCAGCTGAAGGCCATTCATTAATCAGTTCATTACCCTCAGCAACCACCGGAGGAAGCCCCAGCTCAGAAGCCGCCTCTAGCATATTCACAACAGCTGCCAGCTCAGAGATCTCTCTGGACTCTCTCTCTGGCTGGCAACAGCTCCTCTTCCGGGACACTACAGGAGAACGAGAGAGCATTGGGCGCTAACCCCGTCCACCCCTGCGCTAACCCCGATGAGATCAGCATTCATGTGCAGGCAGCGTTCTGTAATGAACTCTGTGTGCACTTGGGGGTTAAATGGCTGGCAGGATACGGCTGCCGCCGGAGAATTGCGGACTGCGGGGAGCTGCCTGCGGGCGGCATGTGGCCCACAGGCCAGAGATTCCCCACACGTCTTAAAGGACTGGCGGCGGCTCACTTAGCCACCAGCCAACCGGGCATCTGCCTGAAACAGTATCACACATGATCAGAACAGGTACAGCAGCTCAGCTAATTGAAAAATACATTATAGAATGAGATACTCCTCTCTCCTCCTGTACCAGTCATGACTTGTATTGCTTACAATTATTGTACTTGTTTTTTAAGTATACCTATTTTCACATGTAAAGCGCCATGGAATAAATGGCGCTATAATAATAATAATTATAATAATACTACAGTATCATCTATTGCATGTGCTACAGAATCTTACATGAAAGGTGTAAGGAAAAGGTTGTCGCCATTTTGTATAGGGCCTGTACCAGCCTCCATTTTGTCAGTTCACACAGCCACAGACTTTTAGCTACACATTGCCTATTAGCATATCCAGTACGACAGGTTTTGATGCCCACTAGGAATCAATAGGCCTTTACATGCTAATTAGTCTAAGCCAGTGACTGAATGAGATGTTCAGTCGTATGGTAAATAGCCCAAGCTCAGGCATTGTTTCCTGTTCCATATGAATTGCAGGCCAATTAATATGCGTGCTTCAAAGCAATGGGGATGGGCCTAGCAGGTTCAAGTACTAGCCATGACCAGGCTGCTGCTCTCATTCCATTTCTCACACAGAAGCCAAGAAGATGGTCTAGGAAAGACCAAGGGACTATTCAGGAACTGAAGACTGTACCTGGGAATGGCAGAGCCAAGGCCTTCCCAAGACCATAATACCCGGTAATATTGATCCATAGCTTATACCTTTAAGCCTTGTACATTATTATTGTATTTTTACTCTGACTGCCATTCCATTGTAATTACGTTGTATAGCTTTACTGTATATTTTTGTAATTATCTAGTGCGCCCTTAAGGCAAATTAAACCATAAAATTAATCTTGGGCTGATGCTTTTACTCTGATCACGAATCTTAGAATACCCAGTGGGTAGCAGGACACCTTCCCCGGCGGCCATTTGCTCTAGGTGCAGTTCTCTTACTGACCTGAGAGACAAAGGGGGGCGCCGGAGAGCTGTACCTGTGGAGTTACGTCCCATTGGTGACGTGGGAGGAAAGGGATCGTCCGTCACATTTGGTAGCGGCGGTGGTATCAGAAGCTGTGATACCCGGGCTACCGTGTGGCGACCGGCTGAGTTCCTCACAAATTGGTGGCAGCAGTGGGATCAGAGTAATAGTGTGCGTGGGACCCCTACTCCCAGACACTAGAGACTACCAGCAGTACTTTCACTGCTGGGGTCTTAAGGTCAGCCCAGCACTAGACGGTCAGAGTGTAAATATAACAAGTTGTGTGCAAGGTCAGGGTTGCAGCTGTGTTTCAGTGACCAAAGGTTCCCAAGATGGCGGAAGGCACCAGGAGTAGGGCAAAGGGGGAGGCCAATGCTGTGGTCTATGATGAGTTCGATACCGATGGAGGCGAGGGGGAGCTCAGCCAGGGCTCCCCAAGGAGCCCGACCCCCGTGCTCAGTCTCACAGTGGACTGCCCACCCCCTGCCCGTCCCAGCCTGTCCAGATCGGAGACCTCTTCCAAGCGGCTATGGCGCAGCTCGAGGCTGGTAATGACGCCGCCTATGAAAGACTCCTGGTGGCGGCAGGGACAGCAGCAGAGCGTGAGCGAGCAGAACGCCGTGAAGCTGCGGAGCGTGCGCAAGCAGAACGCCGTGAAGCTGCGGAGCGTGAGCAAGCAGCGGCAGAGAGAGCAGAGAGAGCAGCGGAGCGGGAGCATACAGAACGCCGTGAAGCTGCGGAGCACCGGCACCGACTGGAGATGGCTCAGCACGGGCCCCCACTGGATGCACCAGGCCCACTGGAGACAAGGGCTCCCAAGGTCCGGGCGGAGGACTTTCCCTTGCTTGAAAAGGATGGAGACCTGGATTCCTTTTTGCTGGCTTTTGAGAGGACATGCCTCCAACATCATCTGGCCCCGGATCAGTGGGCAAGGTACCTGACCCCCCGTTTGAGGGGTAAGTCCCTGGAAGTTTTGGGGGACTTACCTGCCGGGGAGGAGCAGGACTACAACAGCATCAAGCGGGCCCTGATCCAGCACTACAACCTCACCCCGGAGTCGTACCGCAGGAAGTTCAGGAGCCTGCAGCGGGGTTCAAAGGACACCTGGACCGACCACATGCGGGCCCTGCTGAGAGCTGCGGAGCACTGGACCTCGGGTCTAGAGCTCACTACCCGCCAGGAGGTCCAGGAACTGTTTGTCGAGGAGCAATTTTTGTGGAACTGCCCAGAGGACCTCCAGCAGTTCCTCCGTGACCGGAAACCAAAGGGGGCTTCTGCTACAGCTGCCCTGGCAGACGAGTATGCCAACAACAGGGCGCCGGAGCCAAAGAAGCCTGCCAGCAGCACCTGGAGAGGGGGTAAGCCCAATCCTGCCCCAGCCCCATATCCAGCCCCAGAGTGCAAGGGGCGTACCCCCTGCTGCCCTCTCCAGGCCAGGAACAGACCCAGACGTTGCCATAATTGCAATCAGCCAGGACACTTTAAGGCTGCATGTCCCCAGCGCCAGAAGGCCCCATCCCTGTCCCAGAAACCGTCCACTGTTTTGTGTGTGGGAGGGGGTGGTGATAGGTCCCTAGACAATTACCAACCCGTCACCATCGGCCGCTCAGCGGTCATGGGACTGCGGGACACAGGCGCTGAACGAACCCTGGTACGCCCTGAGGTGGTGTCCCCTCAAGACTTGGTACCTGGGAAAACCCTTTCCGTCTCCGGAATTGGAGGCGTTGAACCGGCGCTGCCCGTTGCCAAGGTGTATTTGGATTGGGGTGCCGGGAGGGGGATGCGGGAGGTGGGAGTAACGCCGAATATTCCTGCAAATGTGTTGCTTGGGACCGATTTGGGGCGGCTAGTGTCCCAGTATGTGGCCACTGAACCCCCAAGTCCGGCTCCCCAAGAATGTCATGACTCTACTGTGAATGCTAATGTTAATGTATTGAATGTGCCTCCAACAGTGGAGGAGGGAGTGAAACCTGATGGTAAGCCATGCACTGACACTACACACACAGGGCTCACAGTGAGGACAGGTGAGGAGGCTGTAGGGGAGAGCTCAGAGGTGGAGGGAGGGGCTGCTATGGGCAGTGTAGGGCCCCTAAGTGAATCCAGCCTGCTGAGTCTAGAGCCCCTGCAGGAAGAGGAACAGGCCATGGGGGGAGGGGGTGTCCCGGGAGAGGAGCCACCAGGTAGGACCCCAGGTCAGGAGTTCCCCACATCCGGGATGTCAGGAAGTCAGGGAAGTCTGCCTGACCCGGCGACTTGGTCAGAGGAGGAGGGAAAGCAGGCGCTACCCGTGGTCTCAGCGGTCGTGGCCGCTGTTACCAGGAGTGGGAGCGCTGAAGCCCAAGGAGCCTCGCGGAGGTCCGACGGTTTCCCCCTCTCTGACCAAGTGGCTGCCGAGTCAGACAGTAGCCAGGAGACAGATCCCGGGGAACTGACAGAGGACAGGGCAGTTTCGTCAATTCTTGCCATATCTAGTCAGGGATTTCAGGCAGCGTTGGAAGCTGACCCTAGCCTGAAGACTCTCAAGGAACAGGCGGCACAGCCTCCCCTGGAGTCCGACCGCGAGCGAGTGGTCTGGGACCAGGGACGGCTGTACCGGGTAACGGTCCAGCAGGGTTCACCGGAGGCGTGGCCCAGGGACCGACAGTTAGTGGTGCCCCATCCGTTCAGGGCGGAATTGTTGCGGATCGCACACGAGATTCCAATGGCCGGACACTTAGGGATCACTAAAACCAGGGCCAGGCTAGCTCAGCATTTCTACTGGCCTGGAATGAGGACCGAGGTGATAGCCTACTGCCGTTCGTGTGACACCTGTCAGAGGGTGGGGAAGGTGGGGCCGCACCCCAAAGCCCCACTGGTAACTCTGCCCATCATCGAAGAGCCTTTCTCGAGGGTGGCTGTGGATCTCATTGGACCTCTGTCCACTCCCAGCCGCTCCGGGAAATGCTTCATACTAACGGTAGTGGACTATGCCACCCGGTACCCGGAGGCGGTAGCTTTGTCGTCCATTCGGGCCGACAAAGTGGCCACTGCCTTACTGGAGATTTTCTCCAGAGTGGGGTTTCCCAAGGAAATGCTCACCGACCGAGGGACCCAGTTCATGTCGCAGCTGATGGAGTCTCTCTGTAAGCAGGTACAGGTGCAACATCTGGTGGCCAGCCCGTATCACCCACAGACCAATGGCTTGTGTGAGCGGTTCAATGGCACCTTAAAGCAGATGCTGAGGATTTGGTCGACTCCCACGGGAGAGACTGGGAGCGGTATCTCCCACACCTGCTGTTTGCCTACCGGGAGGTTCCACAGGCCTCAACGGGGTTCTCCCCCTTTGAGCTCCTGTACGGGCGACGTGTACGGGGGCCCCTTGCTCTGGTGAAGGAAGCATGGGAAGGGGATTTAGCCACCCCTGGAGTGTCGGTCATTGAGTATGTCGTGCGCTTCCGGGACCGAATGATGGCCTTGATACGGCTGGTGCATGACAATATGGCCCAAGCTCAGGCTGACCAGAAGCGATGGTACGACCAGAATGCTTGTGAGCGGACCTACCAGGTGGGTCAAAAGGTGTGGGTACTGGTCCCCGTACCACAAAACAAGCTTCAGGCGGCCTGGGAGGGTCCATACCTCGTGCACGAGCAGCTCAACGCCGTCACCTACCTGGTCACCCTGGACCACGCCCGTGGAAGGAGGAAGGCCTTCCATGTGAACATGATGAAGGCCCATCATGAGCGGGAGGCTTATGCCCACCCAGTGTGCAACCTTCCAGAGGAAGGAGAGGACAGAGAGTCAGAAATCCTCGTGGATCTGCCACCCTAGCCAAAGAGAGGGTGCGGTAGGGCGCACGGGGGAACACAGGAATGTGATACCCCCTAGCGCCCTCAAAAGCAGGGAGGTGTAAGGAAAAGGTTGTCGCCATTTTGTATAGGGCCTGTACCAGCCTCCATTTTGTCAGTTCACACAGCCACAGACTTTTAGCTACACATTGCCTATTAGCATATCCAGTACGACAGGTTTTGATGCCCACTAGGAATCAGTAGGCCTTTACATGCTAATTAGTCTAGGCCAGTGACTGAATGAGATGTTCAGTCGTATGGTAAATAGCCCAAGCTCAGGCATTGTTTCCTGTTCCATATGAATTGCAGGCCAATTAATATGCGTGCTTCAAAGCAATGGGGATGGGCCTAGCAGGTTCAAGTACTAGCCATGACCAGGCTGCTGCTCTCATTCCATTTCTCACACAGAAGCCAAGAAGATGGTCTAGGAAAGACCAAGGGACTATTCAGGAACTGAAGACTGTACCTGGGAATGGCAGAGCCAAGGCCTTCCCAAGACCATAATACCCGGTAATATTGATCCATAGCTTATACCTTTTAGCCTTGTACATTATTGTTGTATTTTTACTCTGACTGCCATTCCATTGTAATTACGTTGTATAGCTTTACTGTATATTTTTGTAATTATCTAGTGCGCCCTTAAGGCAAATTAAACCATAAAATTAATCTTGGGCTGATGCTTTTACTCTGATCACGAATCTTAGAATACCCAGTGGGTAGCAGGACACCTTCCCCGGCGGCCATTTGCTCTAGGTGCAGTTCTCTTACTGACCTGAGAGACAAAGGGGGGCGCCGGAGAGCTGTACCTGTGGAGTTACGTCCCATTGGTGACGTGGGAGGAAAGGGATCGTCCGTCACATTTGGTAGCGGCGGTGGTATCAGAAGCTGTGATACCCGGGCTACCGTGTGGCGGCCGGCTGAGTTCCTCACAAATGGGCTTAGATAAGGCGGGTTATCTGACAGTATTACACATGATAGACTTAGATACAGATAATTTTATATATAATAGACTTAGATATAGCAGATTATCAGACAGAATTATACATGATAAGCTTAGATACAGAGGATAATCAGACGGTATTACACATCAATGGCTTAGATACAAAGCGATGTCAGACAATATTACACATGATAGCCTATACATCGGATCATTAGATAGTATTATACCAGATAGATTTAGATACGGACAGTATTACATTTGATTGGCTTAGATACAGACAGTATTATACATCAGTCTGTAGCGTGCAGCGTATACAGCATTATACAGTATTATACAGTATTATACGTCAGCCTGCAGCGTGTACCATATATGTGCATCATAGCAGTGTGGAGCTATGAATTAATTAATCCAGAATTGAACCAGAAGGGAACTGAAGGTAACTGGATACAGTCACTGTAAACAATGTTTCTGTTTGTTTTCACTCTTACCACTATAATCCTTCACTTTCTACTAACCCCCCTAATCTCTACACCTATAAGGAACTGGTTATCTCTCCCTCCATCCTCCCCATCCATCTCTGTCTCCAAGCACAGACAGCCTCCTCATGCCCTCTCCTGCTCCCACCTACTAACACTCTCTCTGCTCCTTCTCACTGCTGGTGATATTTCTTCAAATCCTAGTCCTCCTCACCACATCCCCAGTCATTTCTCCCATCCACGCTCTATCACAAATTTCCGTAACATCTCTAACTTTATACCCATTCACCCAGCCCTCGATTCCCCAGTCCCACTACCAGGAGCTCTATGGAATGCTTGCTCTGTCTGCAATGAACTTTCCTACATCCATGATCTTTTTATTACTAATAAACTTTCCTTCCTCGCTATCACTGAAACCTGGCTCACCCCCTCTGACACAGCCTCTCCAGCTGCACTTTCGTATGGTGGATTCCACCTTTCCCACACTTCCCATCTCAACAGCAAGCATTGTGGATGAGTTGGTTTTCTCCTATCGGATAACTGTTCTTTCATCCAAATCCCACTGCCACCCTCTGTTACCCTCCCTTCCTTTGAGGCGCACTCTGTGCACATCTAATCCCCCACCATCCTCCAACTGGCTGTCATTTACCGCCCCCCAGGGTCAGCCACCACCTTCTTCGATCACTCCTCCACCTGGCTACTTCATTTCCTCTCCGTTGACATCCCCACTATCATCATGGGTGACTTCAACATTCCATTGACCCTTCCATCTAAGCTGTCACTAAACTTCTATCTCTCACTTTCTCCTTTGGCCTCGCTCAATGGTCTTCTGCAGCCACTTACAAAGATGGCCACACATTAGACCTCATCTTCACCCGCCTCCGCTCCCTATCTAACTTCTAAAACTCACCTCTACCTCTTTATGACCACAACCTATATACATTCTCTTCCATCTTCTCTCCATTTCCACAATCCCCACCCCACAAAGTTGCAAAATCTCACAGAAAACATATCGATCCACACTCACTCTCTGAATCCCTTCTCCCTCTAACAGACATAAGTTCCCTACACAATGCAGATGCCACTGCTGCTTTATATAACACCACAATAGCTGCAGCTCTCGAAACGGTCGCCCCTTTCACACATACCAAAGCTCGCAAAATCAACAGACAACCCGGGCACACCAGCCTGACCAAACAACTGAGGCAGCCTTCCAGGGTTGCTGAGCGGAGATGGAAAACATCCCACTCCAACGAGCACTTCATCACATTCAAACAGTCCCTCACTACTTTCAAGGCAACACTCGCTGCAGCAAAACAAACCTACTTCTCATCTCTCATATCCTCCCTGTCTTACAACACTAAACAGCTATTCAACACTTTCAATTCTCTCCTCCATCCCCCAGCACCTCCTCCCTCTCAATTCATCTCAGCTGAAGACTTTGCCTCATTCTTCAAGCAGTAGATTGATAACATCAGAGAAGACTTTGGCCTACAACCCCTACAACCTCTCTTCCTAACTACTCAGCCCTTCTCCTCCAAAGCCAACTTCTTCACCATCACAGAATATCAACTTTCCGCCCTACTTTCAAGATCACATCTCACCACCTATGCACTTGACCCGATCCTATTCCACTTCATTCCAAACCTCAATACAGTCGTCATCCCAACCCTAACCCATCTCTTCAACCTATCACTAACAACTGGTGTTTTCCGGTCATACTTCAAAGATGCCTCATTCACACCCATCCTCAAAAGACCTTTCTTGACTCATCCTCTGTATCTATTGCCCCATATCATTTCTCCCCCCTGTCTCAAAACTACTGGAACAACATGTCCATTTCAAACTGTTCTCTCACCTCTCTTAATGCTCCCTCTTTGACCACTTACAATCTGGCTTCCAACCGCAACACTCCACTGAAACTGCCCTAACTAAAGTCACTAATGACCTACTAACTGCCAAAGCCAAGTGACAATACTCTGTCCTCCTCCTCCTTCTGGACCTGTTCTCTGCCTTTGACACAGTGGACCACTCCCTATTACTACAGACCCTCTCATCTCTTGGCATCATAGACTTGGCCCTATCTTGGATCTTGTCATACCTAACAGACCAAACATTCAGCATCTCCCATTCGCACACCACCTCGTCACCTCACCCCTATCAGTCTGAGTCCCACAAGGTTCAATCCTAGGGCCCCTGCTCTTCTCTATTTACACCTTCAGCCTGGGACACCTCATAGAATCTCACGGCTTGCAGTATCACCTCTATGCTGATTGCATACAGATTTACCTTTCTTGACCAGATATCACCTCCTAACTAACCAAAATCCCACAATGTCTGTTCGCTATTTCATCCTTCTTCTAGATTTCTAAAACTTAATATGGACAAAACAGAATTAATCATCTTGCCACCATCTCACTCGACTCCCCCATCAGACCTATCGGTTAAAGTATATGGCTGCTCACTCTACCCAGTCCCACAAGCTCACTGCCTCCTGGTAATCCTTGACTCTGATCTATCTTTCAAACAACATATCCAAGCCCTTTCCACTTCCTGCAGACTTGAACTCAAAAATATTTCCCAGATCCGTACATTCTTCAATCAAGAATCTGCAAAAAATCTAGTGCATGCTCTCATCATCTCCCACCTTGACTTCTGCAACCTACTGCTCTGTGGCCTCCCCGCTAACGCTCTCGCACCACTCCAATATATTCTAAACTCTGCTACCCGACTAATCATCTTATACCCCTGCTATCTGCTATTCCCTGGCTTCTCCCCTCTGTCAATCCTTCACTGGCTCCCCATTACCCAGAGACTCCAGTTCAAAAACCTAACCATGGCATACAAATCCATTGTAAAGGAGGCCAGGGCTGTAGTAGTCGTGGCTAACGGTGGCAGAGTTCTGGCACACCCTGACCCTCCGTAACATTAACACATTGCAGTCCACTCACATGTGAGTTGAGGTCCACTTCACAAGGCTGGGCATCCTTTCCTTTTTTGTTTCAATAGTTTTTATTGAGTTTATAACAAGAAAATCGAAAATAAAACAGTCTACAAGTGGATAATAGATCCGATCTGTACATTGTATATGTAATATGATTCGTGGGTCTTTAGGAACGTTAAGACAACTCATGTTTACTCTGAACAAACACGAAATAAAACAATTAAGCAACCCATCTTGTAGTGTCAAATAATACTAGTCAAGCAAAACTGGAACTCCTTCAGAGCTACATGGTGTTTTGCTGTGCTACATAGCCAGGGGGTTTGAGAGAAGCTTAAATTTAACAAACACAATAACCAAAACCGATACACCAAACAGAAATAAAGACAAAGACAAACAAGACAAACAGATTACAATAGGTGGGGAAGGGGGGTACGGGGAGGACCAAGAAGAGTATGAGTCCAAACAAAAAGGCTCTAATCATTCTGTATCGATTGATAATAGGCCTTCCAAGGGGCCCAAATACGTTCACATCTGGCCAGTGTATTAGAACGTTTGGCAAATAAGGTCTTTAATACGTAGTGATCTTGGAGTGTCTGTGACAACTGAGACACTGAAGGACATAGAGGCGTCTTCCAGTGCCGAGCAACCAGGGTTTTGGCTGAGAGAAGCATATGACCAATAAGTCTACGCATTTTTAAAGGTATATCGTCTATTCCAAGCAGGCACAGTATCAGCGAAGGGTCATCGGATACATGATACCCAAAGACCCTATCAATAAGGTGAATCATTTCCCTCCAAAATGTTCTAATCACAGGGCATGACCAGAATATGTCTAAGATAGTACCTTTTCCCCCACAGAGTCTCCAGCACCTATCTGATGAGTCTGGGAAGAATGTGGCCAATTTGGAGGGGGTGAAGTACCACCTAGTAATACATTTCAGGTGCGATTCTCCCAAAGTGGCGGAGTGAGATGATTGTTTGGCCCATTTTATAGCTAATGACCACTGAGTAACTGAAAATTGTTTGCCAAAGTCCGATTCCCAATTATCCATATGTCGTGACTTGATAAGGATCGTGTCATCATTAAACAAGTTGTAGAGGTTCCGAGTGGATATGAGGCGAGCGGAGACCCGGGTATTAGAGACGTATTCCAAGATATCAAGGGGTAGAGTACGTTTCAATATGTCTGACGAAAGGAACGAGCGGGCTTTAGTAAGATGGAATGTGGTTAAGGGAGGAATTTCCCCCATCATAGGAAATTTCAACACGTCGCCCCATGTCTTAATTCCCACTTTGTCCCAATTACGACAGTCCAGGCCTTGAATGCAGGACTGAAGGACTTTAACCGGCAAGTTAGCCGCAGTGACTGCAAGGTCATCTCGAAGCTTAGTGCTCA
Source organism: Oophaga sylvatica (assembly GCA_033576555.1). Lineage (NCBI taxonomy): Eukaryota > Metazoa > Chordata > Amphibia > Anura > Dendrobatidae > Oophaga > Oophaga sylvatica. The sequence continues at coordinate 99,848,225 of JARQOD010000003.1, forward strand.
GCACCTCCCAGCTTTGAAACGTCGCTTTTACAGTAGAAAGGGGCAGTGAAGATTTAACCTTAGTTATGAGATAAGCCAAAAGTTGGTTACCCAGGTCTTCTTTTCCGTATAACGATTTCTCAATCAGCGGCCAAGATGAATGCGTGGAATTAGTCCACCAGTGCCATGATTGATGTATTAGAGTGGCATGATAATACGCCAGGAGGTTCGGGACTCCGGCTCCTCCATGCTCTCTAGCTTTCTGTAGGATTGTTGTTGAGACGCGTGGTTTACCCCTATCCCAAACAAAGCCGGACAGCTGTCTCTGTAGAGTATGTATATGCTTGGCTGCAATGGGAACATTCAGGGCCCTAAAAAAATATATCACTTTAGGGAGGGAAATCATTTTATATGCCATAATACGGCCCATCCAAGAAAGTTCAACTTTATGTAATGAGTCTACATCATTCTGGATAGATTTTAACAGGGAAGAAATATTGATGGGTAATAGGTTTTTAAAATTAGCTGGTAAGTCTACGCCGAGGTAACGGATCTGCGAATCAGCCCATTGAAAGTTAAATTCAGTGGTAATGGCCTGTTTGAGATTCCATGGAATATGAATCCCCAGTATATTGGACTTGGAGTAATTAATCTTGTAGAAGGAGATGGAACTGAATTCATTCAAAATTGCACAGGCTGCCCTTAATGAGGGTAACGGATCGTTTAGCATCAATATGATGTCGTCCGCATATAGACTAATTTTATGCTGTCGACCCCCCACTGCTACCCCTTTGACTCTCAGCTCAGTACAGATTTTTTCGGCCAAGGGTTCCATTATCAAGTCGAATAAAAGAGGGGACAGGGGACAACCCTGCCGAGTACCATTCGTTATTACGAAGGGGGGAGATAGGGCGCCACCGGCAAGAACCCTAGCGGAAGGAAACAAATACAGGGATTTGACTGAACGAATGAATGGTTCGCCGAAGCCAAATTTTTCTAGAACTCTGAAGGCATAGCCCCAGTGAATGCGGTCGAACGCCTTCTCCGCGTCTAGAGATAGCAGCAGAGAGGGCGCCCGCTCTCGCCCCATGTGCTGCAGTAGGTTTAGTATCCTGCGTGAGGCATCAGATGTCTGTCTACCCGTAATAAAGCCAGTTTCATCATTATGGATGAGCAACGACAGAACCGTCATCAGTCTACTAGCAAGAATTTTGGCATATAGCTTCGTGTCAATATTCAATAGAGAGATGGGTCTAAAGTTGCCCGGTGAATTAGGTGGTTTACCAGGTTTTGGTATTGAGATTATCGTGGCCGACAGAAATTCGTTAGGCGGGGCGGAGGATAGTCGTATGGAGTTAAACATAGCGGTCATGGGTTCTAGTAGGTTGGTAGAAAATGTTTGAAAGTATTCCACTGAGAAGCCATCAGGCCCTGGGGCTTTCCCACGGGTAGCATGTTGAATAGCGTGAAGGACTTCGTCGGTGGAAAAAGGAGCATTAAGCAAATCTATTTTGTCTGAGGGGACTTGTGGAAGATTCACAGAATCCAAAAAGGAATCTATGGCTTGTGAGGTTGGTTGAGCAGTGGTAGAGTCGTCTTTTAAGTTATATAGAGTTTCGTAAAATTGACAGAATTTTTGTGCAATTTCGTTAGGGTGGGAAATTTTCTGTGAGAGGTTTCGGTCATCTATTAAGTATGGTATGGATGATTTAATACGCTTTTGTTTCAGTTTATTTGCCATGTACCGTGAAGTTTTGTTCACTGAGGAGTAATGTGTGGCTTTCAGTGTTGTGATATATTTATCATGTAATGAAAGTAGAAGTAGTTGAAGATTGTGTCGGCACTCCATCAGAGCTCTATGGTTGGCAATGGAGGGTTGTGATTGCAGCTGTTGTTCAGCATGTTTTACGTCTGCTAGTAGTTTATCCATGTTATGCGTTAGTAGCTTTTTGCGGCGAGCACCCAGCTGGATTAATATACCCCGAATGACCGATTTATGGGCGAGCCAAAGCGTGGTGGGACCAATGTCGGCATTGGAGTTAAGGGCAAAGTATTCCGTGATATGTTTCGTGATAAGTGATATCGAATCAGGGTCCAAGTAAAGGGAGGTGTTGTTTCGCCAAGTTCTATTCATGGTTGGGGGAGGCCTCAACGACCAGAGCAAACAAATAGGAGCATGGTCGGACCACGTAGAGACTCCAACACTCGCCTCAGCAATAGACGGAAGAGTCCATCTATCAACCACTAGGAGATCTATTCTAGAGAAAGATCTATGCCGTGATGAGTAGAAGGAGTATTCCCTGGAACTAGCATTAAGACATCGAAAGGTGTCGAAAAGTTCCTGTGAATGCAGCCAGTGTTGGAGGCGTATACGTTTATGAGAGTAACTGGTGTCGATTGAATATTGCCCACCAGGATGATATATCGACCCCCTGGATCACAGTAGGAATTATCGCAACTGAAATCTGTGCCCTCCCGGAACAAGACCGCAACACCAGCCTTTTTTTTAGTAAATGATGAAAAAAATGTCTGTGGAAACCTGGTATTGCTCAACCCTGGAGAGTTTGAGATGCGGAAATGGGTTTCCTGTACAAAGATCACGTCAGCTCTAGAAGATATTGCATCCCGCCAGAGCTGAGATCGTTTATAGGGAGAATTGAGACCTTTCACATTAATAGACCAAATCGAAACTGCCATGGAGAAGAAAATCAGAAAATGTGTTACCATTTCTAGGATACAGTAGAGGGCCAAACAACAGGTGAGGAATCTTCTTATAAGTTTGCCAAGGAGTCAGTAGAGCAACATGAGCGTATAAGGTCCGGACTCTGTGGAAGGGAGAGAAGGAAGACACAAAAGGATAAGGGAAGACAACAAAAACAAGTATTAAACAGTGAAGCAAGAGAGCACTAGGCATACGTGTGCTCCTCGAACAATCACTCAGAATTTCAATTAAGGGCAAAGTTCAAACCAACCAGCCTGAACACCCCCTACATGTAGAAAGGTATCTGGTCAACCCTGGGCACAGAGATGTTCCAACCCGAGGAGGACAACAAAGGAAAACAAAGAAAGTGTGCAGAAGAAGATCCGGTTAACAACATTCAACGTCGTGTGGATTGACGGAACCAGTCGGCGATCGCTTTCGCGGGCCTCGCATCAGGAGATGAATGCTCGGGATGATCTACACTGATGCCCAAGGAATTCAGCAGGACACAGCCAGACTTCAAAGCTGAAACTACATGAGTCTCATTGCGATAACGAAAGATGATTTTCGTGGGGAATCCCCATCTATATTGCACATCTGAGGCACGCAGAGCAGTGGTGACAGGCATTAAATTGCGACGTGCTTGTAGGGTGGCTCGCGATAGATCCATGTAGATCTGGATGTCAGAATGAGGACCAGGCAAGGGAGAGTTCTTGCACGCGGAGAGCAGTAGTTCCTCCTTGATATGGAAGTAATGAACCCTGAGAATCACATCACGGGGAATGTTCTCCGCGAGGAATTTCGCTTTTGGCAGGCGATGAATTCTGTCCAGGGTGAGATCACGAGATGAGGCATCAGGCAATAAAGTTTTAAACAAAGTAGTCGCATAGTCCCTAAGATCTTCCTTTAGGACAGATTCAGGGACCCCCTTAGCTTCAGGTTGTTCCTGCGACTTCTGTCCTCTAAGTCCACTAATTTGGCTTGCAGCGCAGTGACCTCATCCTGTAGAGCATAGTGGGCATCAAGCAAGCTATTATGCGATTCTATCACTTCTCCCACTTTATCCTCCATCGCACTCACTCTTGTTAGTGCTCCTGTGAGTGATTTATCCATAACGTGCTGTAAACCATCTAGCTTACCCTGAATAGATGTGTTCAGAGCCAGAATAACTTCTTTGAGGTACTGCTCAGAGACCGGCTGGGTTGATGCAGGGGCTGAGGAAAGCAACTCTGTAGCTGCAGCAGCAGCGTTACTCACAGTTTGCAGGGCACCATCTATGTCAGCTCCTGAATGAAGGTGCTCAGGGCTGGGAGCCGGAGAGTGGCCGTCCTCACAGGACTCAGCGGCGTGCAGCGCCATAATGGAGGCGGGGCTTCTTCCCCCCGTCGATGGCGATGGCTGCGATGCAGGAGAGGATGCCGGCGATGTGGAGCGGGGCCCCGTCATCAGAACCCCGGCGGTAGGCTCAGAGGCAGGCGGGGAACGTGGGGTCCTGCGATCAGCGGCGGAGGAGGCAGCAGAGCGCTTGGTAAGTCCTGCAGATAGAGGCTGTAACTTATTGCGCGCGGGCGCCATGCTGGATCCTCCTGCACTGGGATTTGCCGAGTAAAAATCCGTCAACCACCTCGAGTTGGCGCTTCCTCTCCTCCTCGTTGACATCCTCCGATGCCCGGGTCTTTAGAACAGCCCTGGAGGCCAAAACGACCAAAATGAACGCTGTGAATAGTCGTTTGTAGAGGGTGCTTCAGGAGCTCACAAATTAGTGCGTCTTGTCTGCTCAGGCGGAAGCCACGCCCCCGGCATTCTTTCCTTTTAACAGCACACAATAATAGCCTGAGTCCAGATTCATTTTCATCAGAACACTTTTACTCAGCTCGTCCAGTTTAGTCACAGAAACAGCACAAGATTCTTAGCAGAATATCATTATTCCGTTCCCTGTACTGTCCCTTTCTCCTCCATGAATATTCCCCGGGTCTGCCGGTGCCGCAGCTTCCTGAGAAGACAAACTAACCCGCTTCAGGAGTTCCCCGTCCGCTTCCCTCTCCAATGGTGAAGTTGAAGGATGGCTCTTCCATTCCTTACCAGGCCGTAGGCCTTGGACGTTAAGGGTGGTTCCCACGAAGTTAGCTGCTACCATTGTTATGCTGCCTAGATATTCCTCCACTACGTGTGACTGTCAGCTCTGAGGCCCTGAACCACTGGGCTCCTTGGCTTAAACGTTCCCAGACTCCGCTGCTCTGTCTCTGCTCCCGGTTCACACTGTACTCACTAACTCCGGGAAGCTCCCCCCAACTACTCTCTCTTAGCCCATCCTAACTAGCCTAATCTAATTGGTCTAACTAATTCCTTATACTATTGTATTCTATTCTATTGTGCTCACCCTACTGTCTAAATCCTACACTTTCCCTATATCTCCTCAACACATAAACATAAGTACATTACAATACACATTTTAACAACTTCATAAGACATATGAGATATATCAGCTTTTACAGGGACATAGGAACATGTGCAAGGCAAACGAGGCATAAACTATCCTTACAGAGTAACGCAAAGGCGCAGAGCAAGAGTTAACAGGAGTGCGGTGTAATTAACAATAATGAACTCCTCGCAGGGAGATAACAGGAAGGGGGAAGACAGGTTAAACAGTATAAATGTGGTTCAATGCAACAGTCTTTCTATAAACTTTAACTTATCGTGACTCCGCTCTCTTTTAGCCACCTGTAGTCCAACATATGATGTAATGTTGGCGGAAGCCGACACTGCGTCTTCAGGCTTTCCCGCCCAGCACACGGTCACGCTTCTGGTGGCAGCGGGCGGTCTCCAGTTTTGCCCGCTGAGCCCCTATTCCATTGAACGGCAGAGCCGAATTGTGAAGCTCCGTACAAGTCTCTCCAAGGCATATGCTCCCATGCGCACCCGCCAAAAACTGGATGCACGCATCACGATGTCTCACTTGGCGCTCGTCCCTCGTTACACCCAACGGCACTTGAACACCTGCACCGTGCTGCTTTACCCGGCGCCCATCTCTCTGTGCACCCAATGGTACCCAGGAGTCCTCACTGACCCTGTCCTGGGTCTCTGCTCTGCGCTTCAACTTGCTCCGCAGCGTGCAACCGTCCCTGCGCTCTCTCTCATTCGGCAGGAACTTTCTTCCTTTTTCCACACTAAACCCTGTCGTCTCTCCTCACTTACCACGCCACCTCCTTTCAGGTCATGGGTTCTTTCTGTCTCCTCTTTCTTTCCCCCCTGCAACACTGGACGCGGCCTCAGCAGTTACGAACCCGGTTTCTTAGAGGTACCCACAGCCGGGTCCTCTTCCTTACAACCCCGTTCTCCTTTAACCATGAGCGGGAGCTCCTTCACAAGGTGTTCGCATTCTTCCACTCCTTGAATGATTCTCTGCCAGATGAATTGATCCTGTGTATAACGAGTGGGAGGCACTCCAGCTGTTGTCCGCTCCGAATGGCGTAATCCAGGTTGACTGATAGGAGGCGAGGGGATATTTTGGTCCAAGGAGCCTGCCAGTACTGTCGCTTCAAGAGGATGCACCTCAGTGCTTACTTCCCTGGGGGCAGTAGACAGTGAATTATTAATTGATTAATTAAACCCAAACCATGGGTAACACAATTGTACATGGTCCCAAAAAAATGGAACAGAGCAACTCCCTACATAGTCAAACGACAGCAAGATTCACAGAGCATCCAGCCCAATTAGAAATCACAAGAATATTTCATAATAAAATATCAAAGTTTATTGAAAATATTTAAAACCACATATCAAAATCCATAGTCATAGAGGCAAATGAGAGAGTGAACAAAGGAAGAAAAAGCACCTGTGGCACATTAAATCACACTTATATCACTGGATCACTGGATCACCCTGGCGCCCCCCGAAGAAGCCTGACAAGCGAAATGTGCGTCGGGGCATGCGCCTGGCATTGTACATTATCCCAGATGGGTAAGCACTATTGCACCTTATTCTGTACCCCTTACGGCACTTTATAGGAGGCACTATTTGCTGAGTCCATATATATATTTTTTTCATCTCCCTGCCACTATTAAGCTTCAATCTTTTAGGAGTATTTGTGTGATCGGTCCTGCTGTTCCATATAGGATCACATTTGATCTTCTTTGTTACTTAGGGAAGGAAGACTACTACTATAATGTACAATTGTCTACTCTTATTCCTGTCCCAGGTGTTTTTTGGTTAACATTCAAGACCTATATCCTACTAAAGATTGATTTCTATCCTTTTAGATTAATGTATAGGGGTGATCCAGTGATATAAGTGTGATTTAATGTGCCACAGGTGCTTTTTCTTGCTTTGCTCACTCTCTCATTTTCATCTATGACTATGGATTTTGATATTTTGTAGTGAATTATTAATGTCTGAGGGCGAGACTGGCATCTATTCTTTGTCAAAGTCAGGAACTGTTGAAGTAGGCGCTTCGGTGACGTTCGGTGCTTCTCTTCCTTCTTCAGGACCCTGGGACAGGCAGGGCGGCAACATGCTACGATGAACTATCCGGGTAGGGGCTCCTTCCTCCCGTTCAGGCTGGACTTCATACACCTGCCCGTCAGAACCGACTCGGTGGGTCACTAGATGCGGGGTCTTCTCCCATCGGTTTTCCAGTTTTCTTCGGGGCCGCCTGTTCCCGATCAACACCCATCTTCTGCTCTCAGAGCTGTCCCTCGAGTAGGCATCTTTTCATGGTGCTGGAGTTCTTGGAACTTCGTCTGCACCAGCCGGTGAAGAGTCTGTAGTTGATATCGGTGTCCCGAACCCAGGAATGATAATAAAGTAGTGGGTGCACACAGGGCCGCCATCAGGGCATTACTGCCCAAACTGGCATATGGGGCCCGGTGAATAGAGAGGGGCCCCAAGCGGGCCCCTCACTTCTGCTCACCTGGTACTAAGCCGGCGTGCTGGAACGCTAGGTATCATTGCGGCCGCGCACACTCATTCTCTGCTGCTTCCCTCTCTGCATAGTGAGGAGCAGAGTGCGGGTGGTGCTCGCGGTCTTGCAGACAGTTGCCGGCTGCAGTGTAGCACTGGCGCGCAGTCACACACACTGTGAGTGACACTACTAACCAGACCGCACCGCCCCCGCCTCCGTCTCCGCCCCCGCCTATAGTCAGCAGCAGAGCCAGGTGCAGAGCATCGAATCCCTCCCCTCCAGCAGCGTCACAGTTCTCAGACTGTGGAGAGCCATGGAGGGGCATGGCTAAATATCGGGGTGGAGCCACAGACAAGCAGGGAGAAGGCAAAAAAGAAAGAAAAACAAGAGTGGGAGAGGGAAAAGATGAAAGAAGTAAGAAGACAGAAAACACAAGAGAGAGGCAAGACACAGGTGAGAAGATGATATAGATAGAGATAGATATAGATAGATAGATAGATATATGGGTTCCCACGGTCAGTAACCAGCAGAGCTTTGGACGCAGCACATGTCAACTCCATCCAAAGTGCTACCGACTTCTGAACGCAGGTGATTCCGCATGTGTACATTGAACCATGTGGAATCACCGCATCCTATACATTGCACTGGTGATATTTATCTTGCGGAGACTCGTGTCTCCGAAAGATAAATAGACATGCTGTGGTCTGGAAAGACGCGCCACATGTCCATCTTCGCAGGGAAGCCGCGGGTGCCGGAGCACGCATAGTGGGCATGGGATTTCTTGCAATCCCATCCACTATGCTGTAAGATCTGGACGTTGCGGATGTACGCAGCGTTCAACCCGCAGCGCTTTACTGACCGTGGGAACATACCCTGCTGGGACACTAGCTGCAGTGGTGGGATTCGGGGGGCTCTCACCGGTTCAGTTACACTGCTTGTAAAAATAGCAGGCAGTTGCCCGAACCGTCAAGAAGTGGTGCCGCAATCCGGTTCACTGGTCCGCAGTTTTCATCTAAATGTGCATCTTAGTAAGCAAACTCAGTTGCAATATATTGCGATACAAAAAGCCACCGGCTTTCTACACAGCAATAGTTACCAGCTGCCAGCCAATCACAGTCCAGCAGCTGACATCGGCACACACGTCACCAGCGTCTGACGTCATTGTCAGTCGCCGGCGAGTGTGCGCTTCAGCTGCATGGAGGGAGCTTCGCCGCAGGAGCGCGGCCAGGTAAGAAGAACTTGTTTTTTTTTTTTTTTTATTGAGAACGGCGATCCGGGGGGCCTGAGGCAGACTGAGACATAAGGGCAGAGTGTGAGACACGGGGGGCAGAATGCTGGACACGGGGGGCAGAATGCTGGACACGGAGGGGCAGATTGCTGGACACGGGGAGTCAGAATGCTGGAGACGGGGGGCAGAATGCTGGACATTGGGACAGAATGCTGGACATGGGGCAGAATGCTCAACACGGGGGCAGAATGCTGGACACTGGGGGCAAAATGCTGGACACCGGGGGGCAGATTGCTGGACACGGGGAGGCAGAATGCTGGACACGGGGAGGCAGAATGCTGGACACGGGGGGAAGAATGCTGGACATTGGGACAGAATGCTGGACACAGGGCAGAATGCTGGGCATAGGGACAGAATGCTGGAGACGTGGGGCAGAATGCTGGACACGAGGGGCAGAATGCTGGACACGGGGGGCAGAATGCTGAACATGGGGCAGAATGCTGGACTCGGGGGACAGAATGCTGAACATGGGGGACAGAATGCTGGACACAGGGGGGCAGAATGCTGGACACGGGGGACAGAATGCTGAACATTGGGACAGAATGCTGGACACGGGGGGCAGACTGCTGGACACGGCGGACAGAATGCTGGACATGGGACAGACTGTTAGACATGGGGCAGAATGCTGGACACAGGGGCAGACTGTGAGACACGGGGGCAGAATGCTGGACACGGGGGACAGAATGCTGTACACGGGGGGCAGATTGCTGGACATGGGGACAGAATGCTGGACACTGGGGGCAGAATGCTGGACACGGGGGGCAAAATTCTGGACACGGGGCAGAATGCTGGACACGGGGGCAGAATGCTGGACATCGGTCAGAATGCGAGACGCAGGGGGCAGAATGCTGGACATGGGTCAGAATGCGAGACACGGGGCAGAATGGAGATACGGGGCAGAGTGGAGACATAGGGGCAGAATGGAGACATAGGGGGCAGAATGGAGATACGGGGCATGATTGGAGACACAGGGGGCAGAATGCTGGACACGGGGGCATGATTGGAGATACAGGGGGCATGACTGGAGACACTGGGGGCAGGATTGGAGACACAGGGGGCAGGATTGGAGACACTGGGGGCAGAATTGGAGACATGGGGGCAGGATTGGAGACACTGGGGGCAGGATTGGAGACACAGGGCAGAATGGAGATACGGGGCATGATTGGAGACACGGGGCAGGATTAAAGACATGGGGGCATGATTGGAGACACTGGGGGCAGGATTGGAGACAGATGGGGCAGGATCATGGGGCAGGATGGATATGATGGAGACAAATGGGGCAGGATGGGGAGATCATATGGGGCAGAATGGATATTCATGAGGGCAGGATGGGAGAACATATGGTTGGAGTCAGGAATGAGACACACGGGGGCCAGGATGGGGGATATTATTACCATAGGGGCTAATTAAGGGATATTATTACTGCAGTGATGTATTTATTTTATTTTTTGAGGATAAATGGGTAGGCGGTCCTGTTACTGTTTAGAGTGACACTATGTCGCCTTTTTTTCTTCATGTGGTGTAATGCAGAAGTTGGGAAAAATTAAGTAATGTGTTCTGCAAGCGGTGCTCTAGATAACTGTGTTAGGCTGGAAGAAGTGATGGCGATCTGTGCTGGATGAAAGATGAAAAACAAAGATGAAGGACTTCACCTAGAGACGTCACTGGTGAGTCAATGTGTTACCTGTACACTGACACTATGCACTGTATACTATATACAGAGCTCCTGTGTATAATGTCACCAGTGATCACTGTATTACCTAAACACTGACACTATATAGAGATGTGTTGCGGTATTTGTCCCTTGTATGTGCTATTTGGTCACTTTGTGGTGGTAATATGTGGTCTGATCATGGTGTGGTGGTATTTGTCCCTTGTATGTGATATTATTCGATCACTGTGGTGGTAATATGTGGTCTGGATATGGTGTAGCGGTATTTGTTCCTTGTATGTGATATTATTGGTAATTTTTAAAAATTGTAAAATAAATAAAAATATACCTAAAGTGTATTGGATATTTTAACAAATATTTAATAGGTGACAGTAGAGTAGGGCCCGGCCAAAAGTGTCTACCGTGTTATGGTGATGGCTTAAAAAATCTTTTGACCAAAACAAGAGCTGCTGGCTATATGTGTGATCTGGTGATGGGAACTGTTAATGTGTGATTGGTGAGAGTTTTTCCAAGAGAGAGCGGTGGGACTGTGGACAGTTCGAGAGGTGGAGGCGGGACTGGGGTGGAGCCTGGGTGAAGTCTCAAGCGGGCCCCAAAAATTTTGCCAATATGGGGCCCCTAAATTTCTAGTGGCAGCCCAGGGCGCACACCTATCAATCAATAAAGTAAAAACATGCAAATGGTGTGCAAAACCTGGGGTCTTTCCACACCCCCCTTTTCCTCTTATTGTGGACCCGCATCTATATGGCTTTATTATAAGCCTCTTTTTGAGCTACTATTGTGACTGGGATTATCCTTATCCTTTTCATGGCTATTATTCCTTTTTTATTTACCTGCATTAGATCGCCAGTTACCAGGTTGTATACTTATTTCCTCTTGTGAATGCAAGAGTATCTTATTATCTGTTGGTCTTTGGTGGTGTGCTTATATATTGGTTCATTTTATATAGGTAACTGTTAGCCTTCTACTCATAATACTATAGGTTATCATCATGGAACCTACATTTATAGCACTCCACATGCGCCCATACAACTTGGTATTATTGCTATAATGGCATATTTGTAATCATTGTCAGGACTTATCATTGATACATGGTTCGCATATATGAATATCATTCTATTTGTATCATGTTCTGATTTCTATATGTGCCTTATGCATTAGTTATCTCAATCATCATTGTTATTGATGGTGGATTTTTCCACAGATTTGATTCATACTAGGGGGTGTAGTTTGATTGCTATGTATCCATATTTTTAAATGGCTTTAATGGTTGGTTATGTTTACGGTGCAATAAATGTTTTTCTATTTTACATTGTGGTTGTGCATACCATCATTGGTCTCTGCTTTTTTTCTCCCTATCTTACCCGAAGACACCCCCGTCAGCAAGTAGTCTTTTCCTGGGTCTAACGCCAGCTCTGTGATCTCTTGTCCCTTTCGCATGAACAGCAAGGTATATGGTGTGTAATCCGTTGTACTGTGCACTCAATTGTTGTACACCCACACCAGTTCAGCCACAAACTCAGGTCACCGTATCTTCCAATCTTCCTCCGATGTTCGGAGCATCTGGATCAACGTCCAATTAAAGAGTTCACAAGCTCCATTCCCCTGAGGATGATAGGAAGTAGTTCTTGACTTGTCAATCCGGTACAAACGATGTAACTCTTCCATCACTCGACCTTGGAAGCAAGCACTTTGGTCAGAATGGATCCTTTAAGGGCAACCATACACCTGGATAAAGACAATGTTCATACCCGAGATGTGCCGTGCCCAAAGCTAAGTAGTTAATCATCAATCTCTCCATGGGGGCAGAAGTCACGATGGTCTGCGTCGGGGCCCTTTGCTCTGGAGTTTTAGCTAGTTCACAGCCCCAACATCTTTGACAAGCCTCCTCCATCGCAGTCCTCAATTGGGGTGATGCACCAGCTCCTGCAGCCACTGGAACGTCTTCTCCGGACCGAAGTGAGCCCCTCTCTCATGGGCCTCCGTAGCCACCACACGGATCAACTTTTCTGGGAGGACTACTTGCCAAGTGACCCCCAATTATCGTAATACTGTGGGTATGGAAAGTATTCAGACCCCTTTAAATTTTCACTCTTTGTTTCAGTGCAGCCATTTGTTAAATTCAAAAAAGTTAATTTTTTTCTCGTTAATGTACACTCTGCATCCCATCTTGACTGAAAAAAAACAGAAATATAGACATTTTTGCAAATGTATTAAAAAAGAAAATCTGAAACATCACATGGTCATAAGTATTCAGACCCTTTGCTCAGACACTCATATTTAAGTCACATGCTGTCCATTTCCTTGTGATCCTTCTTCAGATGGTTCTACTCTTTCATTGGAGTCCAGCTGTGTTTAATTAAACTGATAGGACTTAATTTGTAAAGGCACACACCTGTCTAAATAAGACCTGACAGCTCACAGTGCATGTCTGACCAAATGAGAATCAAGAGGTCAAAGAAACTGGCCAAGGAGCTCAGAGACAGAATTGTGGTAAGGCACAAATCTAGCCAAGGTTACAAAAGAATTTCTTCAGTACTAAAGGTTCCTAAGAGCACAGTGGCCTCCATAATCCTTAAATAGAAGAAGTTTGGGACCACTAGAAGTCTTCCTAGACCTGGCCGTCCAACCAAACTGAGCAATCGTGGGAGAAGAGTCTTGGTTAGAGAGGTAAAGAAGAACCCAATGATCACTGTTACTGAGCTCCACAGATGCAGTAGGGAGATAGGAGAAAGATCCACAAAGTCAACTATCACTACAGCCCTCCACCAGTCGGGCCTTTATGACAGAGTGGCCCAATGGAAGCCTCTCTTCAGTGCCAGACATATGAAAGCCCGCATAGAGTTTGCTAAAAAACATATGAAGGGATCCCAGACTATGAGAAATAAGATTCTAAGCGGTATGTGTGGAGAAAACCAAGTACTGCTCATCATCTGCCCAATACAATCCCAACAGTGAAACATGGTGGTGGCAGCATCATGCTATGGGAGTGTTTTTCAGCTGCTGGGATGGGTCGACTGGTTGCAATTGAAGGAAACATGAATGCGGCCAAGTATAGAGATATTCTGGATGAAAATTTCTTCGATAGTGCTCTGGACCTCAGACTTGGCCGAAGGTTCACCTTCCAACAAGACAATGACCCTAATCACACAGCTAAACTAACAAAGGAGTGGCTTCAGAACAACTCTGTGACAATTCTTGACTAGCGCAGCCAGAGCTCTGACCTACACCCAATTGAGCATCTCTGGAGATACCTGAAAATGGCTGTCCACCAACATTCACCATCCAACCTGACTGAACTGGAGAGGATCTGCAAAGAAGAATGGCAGACGATCCCCAAATCCAGGTGTGAAAAACTTGTTGCATCATTCCCAAGAACACTCATGGCTGTACTAGCTCAAAAGGGTGCTTCTACTCAATACTGAGCAAAGGGTCTGAATACTTATGACCATGTGATATTTCAGTTTTTCTTTTTTAATAAATTTGCAAACATTTCTACATTTCTGTTTTTTTTTCAGTCAAGATGGGGTGCAGAGTGTACATTAATGAGAAAAAATATGAACATTTTGAATTTACCAAATGGCTGAAATGAAACAGAGTGAAAAATTTAAAGGGGTCTGAATACTTTCCGTACCCACTGTATAATATGTACAGATACATCACGTCAACAGATATAATTACACGATAGGCTTAGATACAGTGGGTCAGCAGATAGTATCACATATAATAGTTTTAGATACACCAACACAGAAGGCAGAATCACACACGATAATCTTAGATACACTGGCTTAACAGACAGTATTACACAGATATAATAGGCTTAGATACAGTGGCTTAGCAGTCAGTATCAGACATGATGGCTTAGGCACAGCGGTGGCGTGTAAAGACAGTCATTATAATAAATGGACCATTACAGTGTGCAGTTTTGGGTCCCTATCCTGCAGCCCTCCATCCGTCCCCCGTTGCTATTATGGGTACATGGTTACACCGATGACCATCTGGTCTAATTAATTTGCCGAACATTTTGCAATGTAAATACAATAAAATCTACAGCTGCAGCGTTCGGGACCTTGGAGCCATATTTTTCTCTCTTCTTAGTCACTTCACTCCGCCAGGACGTGATGCTGCCAGGTCTCACACCAGTGACACATAAACTTTGTATTTTTCAGAGATTTGTTTTAGATTTTACTGTCTGGTAAAAGATCACACGGACGTTCTCTGCTCGTTAAATATTCCGTTCCTTTGATGTGTCGGCCATTCTCGAAGCAAGAATTAAAATGCGAGATATCGGATTGGGTCACAGCCCCTCCTCCCTTCCGTTGTGTCGCATACTCTGTGTACATTAACTGATTAACCCTGAATGTCTCCCAGATGTCTAGTCATGAGGCCATAGTGATCTATATCACTGGAGATATAACATTCAGTACATTCCCACTTTTCATTGGACTGTCCTATTACATGACCCAAAGAAGGTGGGGCTTATAATGCTTTTACAAAAAGGAGGAGTTTCTAATAGTTTGGGGGTGTTCTCTGGTGTAATAGGGTGGAGCATATGGATCCATAGGTTGAAGAACTGGTGTTTGAGGAGGGAATCTTATGCTCTTATTTTGCCTTAAGTTGCATTTAAAGGGTTCCACACTTTATTTAAAGTTGGTTTATTAAATGATCACTTTCTATAAATAGGATAATCTGGAGGCCACTAGGTTTCTCCTTTCTGGGTGGCTTGCTGTCCTTTGCCTGTTGTCAAGTGTAATCTGTCTTTCTCAGCAAAAACAGGGTCTTTGTTTCTCTGCAACTGCTCTCACATCTGTTGTAGTGTATACAGTGTTGGCAATGGATTAATCTCGCTACTTGTCCAGCCAATAAACAGTAAATATATATTTCTACAGTAATAAAGATAACACAGCTTACAACCGGTATTATAGCTCGGATCCAAACTACTTGTCTTCAGCTTGCAAAGTGAAAGTAAAAGGAATATGCTCCAGCTACACACACAGTGAACAGGAAGTTCCTGTTTTTTTGTTTTAACAGTGCTTTACTGGCAATATAGCACTATTGATGGAGACAGAAACTCATGCACTATTAGATAGCAGGAAATAGTTGTTGTTGCAATATATAAAATAATAAGCATTATTCAACATCCCAACTCAACAACCACTTATCCTGCTACTTATCCCATAATGGTTATGAATTCTTTAAATATGGCTCTTGGAAGTGGCTTTGTCATAACATCAGCTATCATCTGGTCAGTTTGACAATAAACAAACTCAATTATGCCACGTTCTATCAAATCACGCAGGTTATGATGTTTACTGTCAAAGTGTTTGGTTCTCGCATTGATCTTCTTCCTGCATGCAAGTTTAATGCATTCTTGGTTGTCTTCATAAATCATGATTGGTTGCATTGATGACTTACCTAGATTGCCTAATAATTTGTTTTACCAAATGACCTCTTGACTTGCGTGGGCTGCAGGCACAAGCCCTGTTTCTGTAGATGACAAGGCTGCAGACACCTGTATTCTTCTAGACCAAAAAATTGAACTTTCTACAAGCTTGAACAAATAGCCGCTTGTCGATTTACGATCACTTAAGTCACCGGCCCAGTCTACATCCACATAGCCTGTGAATTTTAGATCTCCTGTTACAGATATCCTTAAATGTATGTCTTGAGTGTGACACTGGTCACAACCCACGGACTGGCCGTGAGTCAGCGAAGTCAGACATTCCAGGGTGAATACCAAAAGAGCACGTAGTAAACCGAGGGAAAATGCGAAGTCGTAAAGTCAGGTCACATGCCAGGGTCAGAATACCAGAGAAATAGCGGATAAGCAAAGGGGCAATAACAAGCGGGTAAACAGAACACAGTCCAAAGTTCAGCAGCAGAATATGAGATACAAAGGGGCAATAACAAATGGGTAGTCTGAGCACAGTCCAAAGGTCAGCAGCAGAATGTCAGATGCAAAGGGACAAATACAAACAGGTAGTCAGAACACGGTCCAAAGGTCAGCAGCAGATCAGAACTCACAGCACAGGGAACAGGTAAACACACACCAAGGAGCACAAGCTTAGAACAAGCTTTTGACTGGCAATGATCTGGGCCAGACAGCTCACCTAAATAGCAGGGCAATCACCAACCACAGGGAGCACCTGTGGAAATCTCTGCCCCTTCCAGCCTCAGATAGGTCAACCGAGCTGTCAAAGCACTGACAGATCAGCACGCCTCAGCACAGGATAGGATGATAGAGCTGTCCATCACCCCAGACACACTTGAGCAGAGGAATTGTGACATTCAGTCTCTTTCAAATGTAGAACTCTCTTAATGGCATTTCAGTCCTTTTGACATCGTTTTTCCACATATTTGCAGAGAATTCCAATTGTTGCTGTGATATTCGGTCAAGTCATAGTTGTTATGTATAGAAGTGGTCCCACTGCCTGTCTGTATCTCTCATTGTTAGGTAACAGATTGTCTTCTCCTTCCAACTTTAAGTAGGATGGTTCCATTGGGGTTGATTTACTTTTGGCTTCTGACATTCCGATCTGATTCAGAATTGAGTTAATTTTTGCACTTAGGTTTAGAAGAAAGCATCTTCTTCTGTTTGGACCTGGATTTTTGGATAATATATCACATTTCCAAGGTCTTTAGTTTAAAAAACCATAATCACATCCTCCACATATAAGAGAATATACATCCACTTTACATCTGTACATTTTTTATATAAACACGGATCTGCTTGACCTCTTTTAAATCTTTCAATAAGACTTTGTTCACTTTGCTGTTCCATGCTCTAGTTATTGCTTAAGTTAAGACCATAGAGACATTTTTGTAGTTTGGAAACGAGATTCTCTTCATCTCTTTGATGTAACCCTCGGGTTGAGTCATGTACGAGTCGTCTTCAATGTCAACATTTGAAAAGGCAGTTTTGATGTCCAAATGTCTTACAAACATCTTTTGTACAGCAGCTGTAGCCATTACAGTCCTGAATGTGGTTTGCTTAGCAACTAAAGAAATTGTGCAATATAATCTTCACCATATTTCTGAGAATATCCTTTTGCAACTAATTTTGATTTAAATCTGTGAACCTTGTCTTCAGAATACTTCAGAGTCATACTTGGTCTTAAAAACCCATTTACATTTCATTGCTTCATTTCCTCATTACTTTCATTAACACACTTCAATTTTTCATGTGCAAATGTGGAGCCCAGCTGTGACTGAATCCACATCTTCCAGAAGGGTGCACTGACAGAAGATCCCACTAGAGGTCATTATACACATAACACGCACAGCTACCCTAAAGTCCACCAGATGGAGCTGTGTAAGGCATATAAAAACAAGTTTAGTTTCAGTTTGCCTCAGAAGGAGAGAGAGGAGTCTGCTAGGAGAGTTCAGTCAGAGCTCAGCAGCTTGGTGCAGCTCAGTCACCTCAGAGAGCCTGCAGAGTTATTGAGTTCCGTTCAGAGCTCAGCTCTGTGCGGAGTGTGTTTAAGTGGAGTCTAGTAAGAGTGACACAGGGAAGTCACTCCAGCCTAGTCAGAGCTGAATTTAGAAGTGGGCTCTGTGGAAAGCGTGCCGACGCTTAAAGAGCGGTGAAGAGGCAACCCACCAACTGCCAGTGTGTGTGATCGTGTGAGATCCAGGTAGCCGAAGGCGAGTGGAAGTTAATGAGACAGAGGAGCCTTAATAGCTCATCTCAGCAAGAAATACCGGACAACGGGGTCCGAGCCTATAGGGATCTCCACGACCCATTAGGAGAACACCGGAGTTCCTGGAGGACTACAAGTCCCAGGAGTACCACAGAGCTGATACGTAGCAGGATCAGGAGGACGGAGTCCGGCTCGGCCAGCCATCAAGGACCCTGTCCTTTCAGAGAGAAGGTCCAACCACAAGATCAGCCAGGTACAAGACGGAGACTAAGCTAGGCCCAGCTACATGCAGGCCAAGACTTCATTACATAAAGGCAGAGGACAGGAGGCCACACACCTACCGAGTGGAGGAATCTGGATGTGTACCCTTCACCCTACAGTGCTCCGGGAAGTGCCTGAACATCTGCAGTAAAGGTACCAAAGTGACTTATGTGTGTGTCTCCCTTATTGTCCCTGACTGCCGGGTCCCCATCTGTCCTGCACCTTTGCATATCTATCTGCCCTGGAGGATCATTCAGCCTTACTTGTGGAAGGCTTAACACCTAGCTGCACCATATTAACCCTCCAGTGGATCTGCATAGCAGCGCTGGTCATCCTGACCAGATACCACAAGTGGCGTCACGAATCCCCTTTTTCATCATTCAAGTCACCTGTAAATATCCCCCATCACGGTGAGCGCCCAGGGCAACGGACCGAGCTGTGCTACCCGTGACATTCCCCATAGACTTCAATGGGCTCGGTGCCGAGTACCCCATAACCCTGGTGTTGTGCGACTCATCTTAACTTGGCGTCACGAACAGGATCTCGTGCCCTGCAGCAACGGAGTAATTTGTGCCCGTTGCCACCGGGTACTGTGTGCCTAAAGACTGTGTTTTGTATGTGGTGAAGATTTCCCGCCATTTGCCCGCCATTGCCCGCCATTTACAGCGCCACGGCGCGAAAACTAGTGGGCGCACCTGCAAAAGCGCGCTGAGTCCTGGACACGCCCCCAACGCTGACGCGGCGGCAGGTCCTGTGAAGAGCTACAGTGAACGCTCTGACCTCAGAGCGCCAGCGACGCAGGTCCTTCTACACATCACTGTGCCCTGCGGAGCTGCAGCCTTCAGAGCAGGTAGGCTACGATTAACTAGGGGGGCGCAGACATGTCGCAGCAGCCAGCCGACAACGCGGCCCAGGCCGACGGCCTTAATGACTTACCCCTTGGCGCTGCTGCACAGGCTGTAAATGCTGGCCCCTCACCTGGTCCTGTGGCCCCAATAGTACCGCTAACGCTGCCATACATGCCTGGAGCGAAGTGGCTCCCTCAGTACAGCGGCAAGCCAGACACCCTGTCAGGGTTCAAGCGGAAAATATGCAGTATAATGGACATGTACCCTATGACGGAAAAGCAGAGAGCTGCAGTGTTAGTGGGACAATTAACTGGTGCTGCTGAGAGAGAGGTAGAGACTTGGACAGCTGTCAGTGCATGCAATTTTCTTAAAGCTACAGACTATCTTTGAGGACCGCACTGAAACAGATCTCCGGATGATGTTTGACCAATGCTCCCAGAAACCAGATGACAGCATTAGGGACTATGCATGCCGATTACAGGGGGCCCTGCGAGCACTTAAACAAGTTAACCCTATGAGTGTCTCCAACGAAAATAAAATGTTAAAAGAACAATTTGTACGGGGATTAAAGTCCCAAGCTGAAAGCCGGTCGGTGCATTGGTGGTCCTTGGATCATCCTGATGCTACCTTTGATGCTCTTAAGGACATGGCTATAAAAGGACTGCGTCCCCTGGAACCACCCGGGATGGCAACCCAGTGTCACCTGAGTGAAGCCACCCTACAGCCAGCAGCATCCACCTTTTCCCCATTGGTTGCGGAAGCCAAAACGCAGGTGGCGCCCCCTACTGAGCTGGACTGTCTGCGCTCAGAAGTGCGCCAGCTGACCAAACACCTGGCCACTGTAATGAGTGCCCTGCAACTGTCGACAGAGGAAGAAGGAAAGATCCTGCTAGCTGACTGCCCAGAGGATGTCCCTTGGATGAACCGGGGGGGAGGACGTCGCCCCACCAGAGGAGGACGTCGCCCCACCGGAGGAGGACAACGCCACCCCCAGGAAGGACCCGCGACCAGCATCATCCCCGCCGAGAGATCATCTGTTACCGCTGCCACAGAGAAGGTCACCCAGCACGTCGGTGTCCTTTAAACGAGCAAATCCTGGGTCCGAGGGCCAACACCCAGGAATAGACTCTTCAGGCCCCTCAGACTGGAACCGCATGTTTGTGGGAGGAAGACCTTACCTGTCCATCATATTGGACGGGATCGCCATCCCTGCCCTGCTGGACACTGGATCTCAGGTAACCATCATACCTGATGTTCTCTACAATAAATACTGGTCCAGTGACGGTCTCCAACCCCCAAACCCTGACTTTCCGTATATGCCTCTAATGGCCTCCCTCTTGACTTATTGGGGGCTAAAAACGTAGACGTAAAGGTGGGGAGAGTGGAGCTAAAGAACCAGGGACTTCTTGTAGTAAAGACTGTTATGAGGAAAATGGGTTGAATGTGGTTTTAGGCACAAACATTATTAGTAACTGTTTGGAGGAGGTTGTGTTTTTACTCCAACAGCTCGCCGAAATTGCCAGACCAAAGCAAAAGGGAGTGATCCGGAAGGAGATTCGGACCCTGATGTGCCAGCAGCAAGTGAAACTGACCGGTGGTGAGATTGGTAATGTACGGGTAACAGACCCGAACCCCATTGTGATACCCCCAATGAGTGAAATGCTTATTTGGTGTAGAGCAGCAATAGGTCTGAGAGGACAGAACTACCAAGCAGTAGTAGAGCCCCATTGTTCAGAGCACAGACCTACACTCTTGACTGCTAGAGGGTAGTGGAGGTACATAATGGGAGGGTGCCCGTGCGTCTTCTCAACTGGGGAGAGGATGAAGTCAAATTACCACGTTATGCCACTGTTGCTAAGTTATATGCTGTGGATAATAACTCCATTCACCCAACGAAGCCCTTAACCTCCCCACAACCAGTGGAGGATAATGGTCCGACCACCCAGGTGGAGGATTGGTGTCAGCAGCTCCATATCGGGACAGATACCACTCCAGCCCACCAGAAACAAGGAGTATACCGAGTAGTTCAGGAGTATGCACAGGTATTCAGCAAACACCCACTCGACTTTGGGAAAATTAAAGGGGTTCAACATCACATCCCCACAGGCAATCATCCTCCCATTAAAGAACGGTACAGGCCTATACCTCCAGCACACTACCAGAAAGCCAAGGAAATGTTGCGTGACATGAAGGAAGCAGGGGTGATAAGGGATAGTTGTAGTCCCTGGGCAGCACCTCTAGTCCTAGTCAGGAAAAAGGATGGGAGCATGAGAATGTGTGTAGATTACAGACAGGTAAATCGCATTACACATAAGGATGATACCCTTTACCACGCATTGAGGAATCATTAGCTGCCTTAAAAACTGCTAACTACTTTTCCACCCTTGACCTCACTAGTGGGTACTGGCAAGTAGCTGTGGCTGAGGAGGATCGGGAGAAGACGGCTTTCACCACCCCGATGGACTCTGTGAGTTTGACAGAATGCCGTTTGGACTCAGCAGTGCCCCTGGAACGTTCCAGAGAGTGATGGAGAGCTGCCTGGGACATCTCAACTTTGAAACTGTGTTGCTGTACCTGGACGACGTCATCGTGTACTCCAAAACGTATGAAGATCACTTGAAGCACCTGGCGGAGGTGTTCGAGTCACTGTCCAAGTATGGGATGAAACTGAAGCCTTCAAAGTGCCATCTGCTCAAACAGAAGGTACAGTATCTGGGACATATTGTCAGCTCAGAAGGAGTAGCGCCAGACCCTGAAAAGATCACCGCCATCCAGAAATGGCCGGAGTCGAAAAATCTCAAGGAGGTGCGACAGTTCCTGGGACTGACAGGGTACTACCGGAGGTTTGTGAAGGATTACACCAAGAAAGCAGCGCCTCTGCAAGACCTCCTGGTGGGACAGTCCCTCAAGAGCAGAAATTCTCCATTCCATTGGGGTAAAGAACAGGCAGAAGCATTCAAGGAAATGAAGGAGATCCTGACAGGCGATGAGATCCTAGCTTACCCTGACTACAGCCAGCGTTCCTGCTGTATCTGATGCCAGCAATGAAGGATTGGGAGCAGTCCTCAGTCAGAAGCAAAATGGCCTGGAGAAAGTCATCGCCTATGCAAGCAGGAAGCTCCGCCCGACCGAGAGAAATCCAGAGAACTATAGCAGCTTCAAGTTGGAGTTCCTGGCACTGGTCTGGGCCATCACGGAGATGTTTAAGCACTATCTAGCCTCCAGCAAGTTCACTGCCTACACCAATAACAACCCCTTGACGCATCTTGAAACAGCTAAGCTGGGAGCCATGGAACAACGATGGATGGCTCGACTGTCAAACTACCAATTCACAATCAAGTACCGAGCAGGCCGCAAAAATGCCAATGCTGATGCCCTATCCAGGATGCCTCATGAATCGGACATAGAAGAAGAAGTGGATGATCTGGAAGAGATCGAACTACCTGCCTTTCACAGGAATGGGATGATCCATGAGCAACAAGCCAGCAGGAGATCGTGTGGTAAGACGTTAAATCCTCTACCTCACCACAGCTGGAAGGAGACTCAGGACAGCGATCCAGTTGTCAGCCGAAACAAGGAGCTGATAAGACGAGAAGGTTCCTCCTTGGAGAAGGATGTGCCTCTACAAGCAAGGCAGCTGTGGAATGAGAGAAGCCGGTTGTTCATCTACCGTGAGAAGCTGTGCCGGAGGTACGTCAACCCAAGGACCCATGAGATGGTATGGCAGATAGTAGTCCCCAGAGCAGACATCCAGATGGTGTTAGAAGCCTACCACGATCAAGCGGGACACTTTGGCTGGAAGAAGCTGGAGACCCTGTTGAAATGTCGTTTCTACTGGGTGGGAATGCGCAGCTCCATCGAGAGGTGGTGCCAGAACTGTGGACCCTGTGGCCTCAGAAGAAAGGATTACAGCAGTCAGAAGGCACCCCTGCAACCCATCAAGACGACTCGTCCCTTGGAGATCGTGGCCCTGGACCATGTCAAGTTGTCACCCAGCCGGTCAGGATACTCCTATGCCCTGACTATGGTGGATCACTACTCCAGGTTCCTGGTGGTCGCCCCTGTCAAAGATCTGACAGCAGAGACAGCAGCAAAGACGTTCCAAGCATATTTCTGCAGACCACACGGATATCCTGAGCAGGTGCTAACTGACCAAGGCCCAGCCTTCGAGGCCGAATTGTTCAAAGAGTTTTGTCACTTGTACGGGTGTAAGAAGATCAGAACCACACCGTACCACCCCCAAACCAATGGTCTCTGTGAGAAGATGAATCACATCGTCATTGACCTGTTGAAGACAATACCACTCGAGGAGAGAAATCGGTGGCCAGACTTACTACCTGACCTGGTAGATCTGTACAATCACATACCTGTGAGTTCCACCAATTGCACCCCAGCCTACCTCATGCGGGCCAGACCAGGAAAGCTGCCCATGGATCTGGAGCTTGGTGTTGTAGAACCAGAAGCAGATGTGACTACGGAAGACTGGGACACAAACAGACAGGAACAGTACAGAAAAGTACAAGCCTGCGTTGAAGAAAGTCTCAATCGAGTCAGGGATAAGCAAGAAGACCGCTATAACA
Organism: Oophaga sylvatica; assembly: GCA_033576555.1. NCBI lineage: Eukaryota > Metazoa > Chordata > Amphibia > Anura > Dendrobatidae > Oophaga > Oophaga sylvatica. The sequence continues at coordinate 99,872,094 of JARQOD010000003.1, forward strand.
AAAGTGCGCCAGCTGAACCTTTCGCACCTGGTGAAGTCGTACTGAAAAGAAAGAGGAGGTTACACAAACTCGACGATCAATGGGAAAGAGAGCCCTACATCATCCAGAAATCAAGGTTTGACAACAAGAAAACGTGCATAATTAGCAAGGATGGAGGAAGGACGACTGCAACAGTATCCCAAGATCACCTAAAGTTGTGTCCAAACCCATTAAAGCTTCAGGAAGAAGAACCTGTTGTCAATCAGGAAAAGCGTGATGAATCAGTCATACATACAGACTTAGGAGATTTCCCCGCGGATTGGCCCAGAATTGGAGATGCCGTAATCATTCCCGTGCTTCAATTCTATCAACCTCAATAAGAACCTCTACAACCAGTTGTTGCAGTAGAGTCAGTACCAGAGGAACCTGCCCCAGCAGAACCTCAACAAGTGGAACCCCAAGAAGCGGAATCCCAAGAAGTTGAACCTCAGGAGAGGGATCCCCTGCAGAAGTTGAGCCAGTTCATCCAACTCCCAGTATACTTGCCAAATCCCTAGAGAGGCTAAGGCAGTACTACAATTTACCTGCACGCAGGAATAACAGGGTAACTGACACCTCACCTACCACCACACCACGTAGGTCAGTACGCATAACAAGAGGGCAATTACCTGTTAGGTACAGAGAGTAGGACCTAACCCATGTAAATAATTATCAAAGAACCACTGTATATAACTGTATATATCGTTATAATATGCCTTTGTAATACTACTATTTATTAACCTATTTTTCCTCTTAATATTGAAACAAGTGAATGGACATTGTTTTTACTTGTTTTCTCCACCCTTTTGAGCATCCTTTCCAAAAGAGACTGGGACTTTTATGGTTGCTCAATTCCTCAACCCCTCATTATGCTAATGTATATAGTTGTTTATTTACCGTTATGCAACCGTTCAAGAGTGCCTTACCTCCTGCAAAGGAAGAGTTGTTTATATAATGTTTATTGTTATTTGTTTTTGTATTTCAGCCCCAGAGTGCTGAGTTCTACTAGGGGGAATGTGGAGCCCAGCTGTGACTGAATCCACATCTTCCAGAAGGGTGCACTGACAGAAGATCCCACTAGAGGTCATTATACACATACACACGCACAGCTACCCTAAAGTCCACCAGATGGAGCTGTGTTAGGCAGATAAAAACAAGTTTAGTTTCAGTTTGCCTCAGAAGAAGAGAGAGGAGTCTGCTAGGAGAGTTCAGTCAGAGCTCAGCAGCTTGGTGCAGCTCAGTCACCTCAGAGAGCCTGCAGAGTTATTGAGTTCCGTTCAGAGCTCAGCTCTGTGCGGAGTGTGTTTAAGTGGAGTCTAGTAAGAGTGACACAGGGAAGTCACTCCAGCCTAGTCAGAGCTGAATTTAGAAGTGGGCTCTGAGGAAAGCGTGCCGACGCTTAAAGAGCGGCGAAGAGGCAACCCACCAACTGCCAGTGTGTGTGATCGTGTGAGATCCAGGTAGCCGAAGGCGAGTGGAAGTTAATGAGACAGAGGAGCCTTAATAGCTCATCTCAGCAAGAAATACCGGACAACGGGGTCCGAGCCTATAGGGATCTCCACGACCCATTAGGAGAACACCGGAGTTCCTGGAGAACTACAAGTCCCAGGAGTACCACAGAGCTGATACGTAGCAGGATCAGGAGGACGGAGTCCGGCTCGGCCAGCCATCAAGGACCCTGTCCTTTCAGAGAGAAGGTCCAACCACAAGATCAGCCAGGTACAAGACGGAGACTAAGCTAGGCCCAGCTACATGCAGGCCAAGACTTCATTACATAAAGGCAGAGGACAGGAGGTCACACACCTACCGAGTGGAGGAATCTGGATGTGTACCCTTCACCCTACAGTGCTCCGGGGAAGTGCCTGAACATCTGCAGTAAAGGTACCAAAGTGACTTATGTGTGTGTCTCCCTTATTGTCCCTGACTGCCGGGTCCCCATCTGTCCTGCACCTTTGCATATCTATCTGCCCTGGAGGATCAATCAGCCTTACTTGTGGAAGGCTTAACACCTAGCTGCACCATATTAACCCTCCAGTGGATCTGCATAGCAGCGCTGGTCATCCTGACCAGATACCACAAGTGGCGTCACGAATCCCCTTTTTCATCATTCAAGTCACCTGTAAATATCCCCCATCACGGTGAGCGCCCAGGGCAACGGACCGAGCTGTGCTACCCGTGACATTCCCCATAGACTTCAACGGGCTCGGTGCCGAGTACCCCATAACCCTGGTGTTGTGCGACTCGCAAGTAGTTGTTGCACCTCATCCCATGACTGCAGCTCTGACTCAGGTAGTGTTTTGACAAAGTAGTATAGATGCTTAGCTGGTATACCCTTATTTAATCTCAATGATCTCCCTCAATGATCTCCTGACTTCAGGTTCACCTGATTTTTCTATTGCTTCTTCAGTGGTTGAAGAACCTAACCAAACTTGTACACACTTTCTCTTGTTATTTTGAAATTGTGATTGAGATTCTTGTTGCTTCAGTTTGATTACTAGTATGATGTTAAGAAACTTAGCGACATGAAGTTCTCATCAATCCTTACATCTCTGGTTATTGTGACCTTGTTCGTTTCTGGGTGCAGGATTCTATATCCCTTCTAGGTTTCACTGTAACCCACTAAGATACACTCTTTTGCATGAGATTCCCACTTGGTAAATTTTTTTTGGTAATATGTACAAAAACTTTTACCTCCGAATATTCTTACGTGCTGTAGTTCAGGCGTCTTGCTGTTCCATTGCTCAAATGGAGTTTTCTGAATAGCTTTACCTGGTAGTCTGTTTTGAAGATAGCAAGCTGTCATGATTGCTTCACCTAAATATGTAGTTGGCAAATCTGCATCAAATAGCATAATTCTTCCAGTTTCGCAAAGTGTCTGGTTCCTTCTTTCCGTTACACCATTTTGTTCAGGGTTGCATGGTACAGTGGTCTGAAACAAGATTCCATTTTCCTTAAAATGCTTTGTGTCTCATTACTTATATATTCAGTCTTTATCTGCGCACAGAATTCTTGGCATTATCCCAAATTTGTTATATACTTCAGCGATATGTATTTCAGGTTTCTCTGGAACTTCATCTTTGCTGTGAAGCAAATAGACAACTGTATATCTTGAATGATTATTGATAAATGTGAGAAAATCTCTTCTTTCCAGAAGTTTGAGGAGTTGGACCACAAACGTCTGTGTGTATTAAGTCTAGAAACTGTTCTGATTTTGTAGTACTGTTCTTAGGAAAGGATTTTCTTGTCATTTTCTCAATGAGACGGATTGTACATTTCATTGTCCGATTACACAGATTGACTGTAATGCCATCAGCAAGTTGTTTTTGACCTTATTGCTTCTGGGTCTCTATGTGCAAGAGGCCTGTGCCATACATGGATAAAATTCTTGTGCTGTTCATGTTCAGCAGTGTATACACTTTCCTTGTATTTTAACTGTTACAATTCATTTTTGATTTTTCCTTCTGAATTCATATACTGACCATTAGACAAGATTACTTTCTCTGACTTACATTGGTCAAGAAAATAAAAAAAAAATTAGCACTCTGTAGTGCTGAAGTACATAATTTGGCCAATTCATGCATGCCCATCAACCAACGAGAGAGTCTTAGACAGGTATTCACATTAGATATGTTAGGACCCATGAGTTTTGAGACCACCTTGTCGTTGGTTGAAGGCGAGCATGAATTGGCCAAATTATGTGCTGAGCGTCTCATTTTTTCCTAGTGTCCAAGAGCCGTATTACTATTCACATTTCATATATTTCACATTGATGTGCCTTAGCACTACAGAGTGCAACTTTTTTTGTTTATTGTATATGGAGCTTGGAAGTGCCAGTCAGTCTTTTTGTCATTACATAGGTCAAGTTTAGAAAAGTTTCTGTCATCAGTCATATGACTATTTGCCCATAGTCTATACACTATGCATGCTTTGATGTACTTGCATTAACAGTAAACGCAATGTCAGTACTTGAAGTGTCACATTCTTCAGTAATGGCACTTTTAACACTTTATTGATTATTTTGCTTTTTAACAGATTCATTCTATGGTTCCAGACTCTGAAGTCAACCTTTAGGGGCTCTGATTTCTTGCAGACAAAACATTCACATGTTTTCTTCATATGGCTTTTATTTTTGGATAGATCTTGGATTCTTAAAGCGGGTTTTCGATACCTCACTGCTGCCTGCACTTTATGACTTTTGCTTATACTCAACTACAAGCTTTCCTCTGACATACTTCAATGTAAGCTTATAAGCTGGGCGTGCATCTAGTGCACTTACAAGTGTGCCATAGCTTTCTGGTAGACTGCTTGGTAGTAGTGTAGCAAAATGGAAATCTTTTAGATCTTCCCCAATACCCCTCAGGCACTCCTAAATTTCTAGAGTATTTCTTATGTAATTCTGCATACCTTGGCCCTTATTTAGCTTAGACTGATACAGCTTTCTCATTAAATAGAGCTTATTGCTGAGATCTATCCTTTTATTCACTTTCTGCGGCTGTTCCCACATTTCTTTTGCAGTTTCACATTTACATACCTGCACAATCTAATCATCATTTATACTGAGTTAGATAGCGCTTTGTGCTTTTTGATCATTCTCTACTCAATATTTTGATAGTGGGTCTGGTCTAGACTCCTGTGTGTATTTCCATGTATCTTCTCTTATCACAGGTCTACAAAAAATATTTTTGTAATCATCACCGGTGACTTTGTACTTATCTGAATCATCTTTTTGTCCTGATTTAAAAAATGTATATAGTTTTTCTGTAGCATTTATAGTTTCCATGGAGCAGCATCATTATTATAAGGTATTGGAAATATATCAGAAAAAATGCTTCACCTTACAAAACAGTTTTTATTTAACCAAAATAATCTCACATGCAAAATAGAAACCAAAATATGAGCAGAAATTAAAAGTGCTTGACATTAGACTGTTGTTGATATGATTTTTCAGGGTTGTCCCTATATAACATCCAACAGTAATCTGCCATTATTGAGTCATTCCAAAAACCCTGGTAGTGGTGTTCCTTTACTTTAATATCCTGGTGAAACCGATCGCCTTGTTCATCGCTTACATCCCCAAGATTTTGAGGGAAGAAATCTAAATGTGAATGCAAAAAGTGCATTTTCAGAGACACACACAGCGACATCCAAGACACTGGTATGCATTTAGCAGTTCCTCAACACCTTCAACATATTCTGGAGATTTTTGTTTTCCTAAGAATTTTTCACAGATCCACTTGAAGCTTTTCCAAGATCTCAATTCCTTATCATTTAGAGTCCTTCAAACACATAATCTCTCAAAAGCTCTCTGATCTGAGGACCAACAAATACCCCTTCCTTCAGTTTTGCTGGTGAAATGCTGGTGAATTTCTGTGAAATGCACTGGAACCCTTGGAAAAATATTTAGAATTGAGAGTCCTCAGTGGAACCCTTGTGAATTTGTCTTTGCCATGGCAAAGTGTAGTGGAGGAAGAAAGATTTTTGTTGGAGCAACTAAAGGATTATGCTGAACATTGTCTTTACCTGGAGCATAGATGTTTCTCTGTCCCCAATCATGATGAACATAATGCTCTACTGTATTTCTACTGTCCCATAAACACAAGAAGAAACAATATTTTGTGAAATCTCCTTGCATTCCCATTAGCACAGCAATCACTTTCTAATCTCCACAGATATTCCATTGATGATGCTTATTGATGATGCTTATAATGTATAGCATCCAAAACAACTGACAGATTTTCTTAACTTTCCTTTAGATGACATGAGTGAGCAATAGGGATTGATGGTTTCATATTTCCATTGTGAAGCAGCACTGCTTTCAAACTTCTCTTGGATGAGTCAATAAACAATCGCCAATCTGCTATAAAATACTCTTGATTCAGTTCTTCAAAGAGGCCATTCACATTGTTACAGTACTGTACACCACTGGTCCATCAACTGTGAAAAATTGTGTTAAAGTGTTACTTCTGTTTCGGTAATAACACTCTGACATCATCATGAAGAAAATTCTTCTGTTTCAACCTAGATGCAAGAAGTTCAGCTTTATCTTTTGACAATGAACGGTCTCTGATGAGATCATCTAATTCATGTTGAGTAAAGTGTTCTGGCTGCTCGGCTGCTCCATCAGGTACATACTCATCTTGACGTGAGGTCTCCATGTCTTCACCAGTAGCTTCAGTTCCATAGTCTTCATATTCTGCTACTTTTGTCATGTGTGCATTGCCACGAAGATCGTCGCGGTTGCACATTTTGACTTCTCACAGCTGAGTTTCTGTTTCTTTGTGTTTGGCAGCTTGGGAGTTAATTCTGTCTGTGCTCGGTGCTGGGACTGGGTGCAGTTTCTCCCGGCTGCAATTGATTATTTGTTGATTGGTTTCCTTTAAATTCCTGGTTGTCTGCTTTGGGAGTTGCCAGTGAAATCTTTCATGCAGACCACAGATAGGAATGAATCTGTATAGACTTAAGTTGAGAGCTCCTTAGTTGTTTTAAGCTCAACTTGCTTAGAGTATATTTCCCAGACCATTTATGTTCCTTCGGTGTTTGAGTGTGTATGCAAGTGAGTGCTAACCTGTCTGTCTTATATGTCTAATCTGTGTATTTAGCTGAGATCAGCCCATATCCCTTTGGTGGTAATCAGGATCCTTCTTAGGACTGATTACAGGGTTCAGGGTCTGACAGGAGACAGGGTTAGGCTGGAGACTTGGACCTCTGAACCATTATCAGTACCTCCAAGGTAAGGGATTAGTTAGGACCCCAGTGTAGGGTCAGGTTAGACCCCGGTCCTCCTCTTTCCTGTTACAGCTCATCAAGTCCTCAAGATTAACCCTGAGATCAACTACATCGTTCCTGCACATCTAGTCCTCAAGATTAACCCTAAAGTTCTGCAGAGATTGTGTCAGGTAAATCTATTTTATACTTACATTCTGTTGTTGCTAAACTATATGTTGTATAGAGTGTGGTTCCTGTATAAATAGTTTACTGACATTGTATTCATATCATTAGACAGCGTGACATTTTCACTGGCCTTAAAAAATTATCTCTAGTTACCATGGATCCAGTAGCCCAGCTGGCTCTGCAGTTGCAGGGATTATCCATGGAGCTGACGGACATTAAGTCCAAAGTTTTGTCTCCCCTGGAGCAAACCAGAGTTGAACCTAAAGTAGCTCTTCCAGATAGGTTCACTGGTGGGCGAGACAAATTTTTTACTTTCCGGGAGGCATGTAAATTGTATTTTCGGCTTTGGCCGCGATCATCAGGGAGTGATGAGCAGAGAGTGGGAATTGTTATCTCACTTCTTCAAGGGGACCCTCAATCCTGGGCATTTTCCCTTCCTCCGGGTTCCCGGCTCTACAGTCTGTAGATCAATTTTTTACTGCTCTGGAATTGGTATATGATGACCCAGATCGGGTCTCTCTTGCTGAGACCAAATTACGTAAGTTACAGCAGGGTGATCGTCCTGCGGAGGAATTTGCTTCTGAGTTTCGTAGATGGGCCACGGATACTCAGTGGAATGACCCAGCTCTTAGGAGCCAGTTTTGTCATGGGCTTTCTGACAAATTAAAAGACGTTTTGGCCCAGTATGAGTCTCCTCCTTCTCTGGAGGCTGCTATGGCCCTAGCTATCCGTACTGATAGACGGCTTCGGGAGAGGGGTGAGGTAACTCCACTCCCTGTTGTTTCTCCACCTACTACTAAAGTCCCTTATGTTGAGGTTCCCCTTGTCTGTTCGGATGAGCCTATGCAGTTGGGAGGGACATCTTTTCGTAGTAGGGGATTGGCGGCACGCCGCAGGACTAGAAGGTGTTTTTTCTGCGGGAAAGAGGGACATTTTGTTGGAGAATGTCCATCCCGTGTCTTGTTAAGTAAAAAGTCGCCGAAAACTGCTTATCCCAGGTTGTGTGGTGGACGACAACCTGGGAGTATGTATTTCATCCGCCGGTTCTTCTCAGTTCCTTGTACCAGTGGAGGTGGGGGTTGGTACTAGAGTGAAGAGATTGTCTGTTCTTCTGGATAGTGGTTCTGGGGCTAATCTGGTTGACACTCAGTTTGCTCAGGCTCAAGGTATGCATCTGAGTGTATTGGTCAAACCGATCCCTATTTTCTCCATCGACGCCAGGCCTCTCGGCCAAGGTAGCTTTGTTCATGAGGTTCATAACATTGACCTTCAGGTAGGGGCAATACATAGGGAACAATTATCTTGTTATGTGTTGGAGGGTCTACCTACTCCCATTGTGTTGGGACTTCCTTGGCTGGTTAAACATAACCCTGTGATTAATTGGCAGTCCAGAGAGATAAGCCAATGGGGTGAGTTTTGCAAAAGCAACTGCATGAACACAGTCATCAGTGCGGTCGTGCCTAGTACATTGCCTCCTTTTTTGAAGGATTTTGGGGATGTTTTCTCTGAGGAGGGGTGTCGGGAGTTGCCTCCTCATCGCGTTTATGACTGCTCTATTAATCTACTTCCTGATGCTAAGTTGCCTAAAGCTAGGTTGTATAATCTTTCTGGTCCTGAAAGACAGGCTATGAAAGATTATATTTCGGAAAGTCTGGCCAAAGGGCATATTAGACCTTGATCTTCCCCTGTGGCCGCGGGGTTCTTCTTTGTGAAGAAAAAAGATGGAGGCCTACGCCCTTGCTTGGATTTCCGCGAACTTAATCGGATTACTGTTCGAGATCCGTATCCACTACCTCTTATTCCTGATCTCTTCAATCAGATTGTTGGCGCCAAATGGTTCTCTAAATTGGATCTCAGGGGGGCGTATAATCTGATTAGGATAAAAGAGGGAGATGAGTGGAAAACGGCGTTTAACACGCCGGAGGGACATTATGAAAACCTGGTCATGCCTTTTGGTCTGACTACTGCTCCAGCAGTATTCCAACATTTTGTTAATGACATTTTTCGTCATCTTGTGGGGGTGTTTGTGGTCGTATATTTGGATGACATTTTAATTTACTCGCCAGATCTTGTGTCTCACCAGGAGCATGTGAGACAGGTGTTGCAGATCTTGCGAGACAATAAACTATATGCCAAACTGGAGAAGTGTGTTTTTGCCGTACAGGAACTTCAGTTTTTGGGTTTTTTGGTGTCAGCCTCCGGTTTCCGGATGGACCCTGAAAAGGTGAGAGCAGTGCTTGAATGGGATCAGCCAGGGGATCTTAAGGCTCTGCAGCGTTTTTTGGGGTTTGCTAATTACTACCGGAAATTTATTTGTAATTTCTCGTCTGTCGTCAAACCTCTCACTGACATGACGAGAAAAGGGACGGATTTTTCTAAGTGGTCGGACAAAGCTTGCCAAGCCTTTTCCTCTTTAAAAAGATGTTTTGCTTCGGCACCCGTTCTCATCCAACCAGATGTATCTCAGCCGTTCATTGTGGAGGTGGACGCGTCTGACGTAGGAGTGGGTGCTATATTGTCCCAGGGTCCGTCCCCTGGTAAATGGCATCCGTGCGCTTTCTTTTCTAAGAAATTGTCGTCCGCCGAAAGGAATTATGATATCGGCAATAGGGAACTTTTGGCCATTAAATTGGCTTTTGAAGAATGGCGTCACTTTTTGGAGGGGGCAGTCCACCCGGTCACCGTTATTACTGATCACAAGAACCTGCTGTATTTAGAATCCGCTAAGCGTCTGAATTCCAGACAAGCTCGATGGTCGTTGTTTTTTACCAGGTTTAATTTTGTCGTCACTTATCGTCCGGGGTCTAAGAATGTAAAGGCTGATGCCTTGTCTCGCAGTTTCCCAGGGGCCGGGAAAACGGACGATCCGATTCCTATCCTTCAGGAGGGGGTGGTAGTGTCGGCTGTATGTTCTGAGCTTGAGGAGGAGGTGTTAGAGGCTCAGGGGGACGCCCCTGCAGGACCTCCAGGGAGACTGTTTGTCCCGAATCAGTTGAGACAAAAGGTTATTGAGGCACATCATAATTCTGCTTTAGCAGGACATCCAGGGAGTAAGGCTACTTTAGATCTCCTTTCCCGCCGATTTTGGTGGCCTAACGCTAATAAAGATGTTATAACTTTTGTCGCGTCCTGTGGGGTTTGTGCTCGCTCTAAAACTCCTCATACCCGTCCGTCTGGGACCCTTTTACCCTTGAAACTTCCGGAGCGTCCATGGACTCATTTATCTATGGACTTCATTACGGACCTTCCTCCGTCGTCTGGGAATACTGTCATACTGGTGGTTGTTGACAGGTTCAGTAAGATGGCACATTTCGTTGCTCTTCCTGCACTCCCTAATGCTAAAACTCTGGCGCAGGTGTTCATTAGGGAGATCGTGAGACTTCATGGGTTGCCTTCTGATGTGGTGTCAGATAGGGGGTCTCAGTTTGTGTCCAAATTTTGGAGGGCATTTTGTTTACGTCGGGGGATGCAATTGTCGTTTTCCTCGGCTTTTCATCCACAGACCAATGGTCAGACAGAGCGTCTGAATCAGAGTTTAGAGACATATCTCCGGTGTTTTGTATCGGAGAACCAGGAGGACTGGTCTTCTTTCTTGCCTCTGGCAGAGTTCGCTCTTAACAACAGACGGAGCGAGTCCACTGGTAAGTCCCCGTTTTTTGGGGCATATGGTTTTCATCCCCAGTTTTGTACTTTCAATGGGGGGGGGTCCTTCTGGGGTTCCTGAGGAGGAGCGTTTCTCGTCGTCACTTGCTTCTGTGTGGCGAGGTGTATTTAATAATTTGAGTACGATGGGGAACCGTTACAAACGTATGGCTGATAGGAGGAGAGTTTCTGGTCCAGATCTGAATGTGAACGATCTGGTATGGTTGTCTACCAGGAATATAAAACTTAAAGTGCCCTCCTGGAAACTGGGTCCCAGATTCATCGGGCCGTACAGGATCAGTTCCATAATTAATCCTGTGGCATTTCGTCTGGAACTTCCTTCTACGTTTAAAATTCATAATGTGTTCCACAAGTCATTACTTAAAAGGTATGTGGCACCAGTCATACCGTCACCTCTACCTCCTCCTCCAGTGTTGGTCAATGGTAATTTGGAATTTCAAGTATCAAAAATCATTGACTCTCGTCGGAATCGCCGGTCCCTTCAGTACTTGGTGCATTGGAAGGGGTATGGTCCGGAGGAGAGGACGTGGGTCCCTGCGTCTGATGTTAACGCAGATCGTTTGGTTCGGACCTTCCACAGAACTCACCCGGGCAGGCCTGGCCCTGAGGGTCCGGAGGCCCCTCGTAGAAGGGGGGGTTGTTATGTTACGGTAGCTGAGGAGTGCAGGTAAAAAAGGCAATACACCAGAGCAGTTGGAATCTATGAGATTGCAGTACCCTGACTAACCACCGCAACTAGAGGCAGCCGTGGAGCGTTCCTACGTTGGTCCTAGACGCCTCGTCACAGCCTGAGAAACTAACTACACCTAAAGATAGAAATAGGAAAGCTATCTGCCCCGGAGCAGACCCCAAAGATAATAGAAAGCCCCCAAACATGTAATGGCGGTTAGACAAGAGGAAATACTGACACAGAAAGAAAATAGTATGAGCAAACGCTGGGGCCAAAACTATCTAAATAGAAAAGGACAGGAAGGGTACTTACTGCAATCTCAGAAAACCCTGAAAAACACCAACTCTACTAATTTCAAAATCACCTGAGATCACACGACCTCTACCACCTAAATTAGTTCTCTGGTGTAACAAAATCAAGACAGCAGCCACTGAAAAAACTGGAAAAGCAAAAGTACAAAACTCAGTGGCTGAACAAACTGAGAGGGCAAAAGCCCCCGGAGGGGACCCAGAAGGCCCCCACAGAAGTGCAGGACAAAATGCAAAAATATAGCACAAACACAAAAGAAGAAAATGTCTTATCTGATAGCAGGAGATGCAGACACGACACAGCAGGCTACAAGGGAAACTGGAAAGAAGGATTCAGACCAGAACAATTGATCACCGGCAACCCTGATGGGAAAATGACTCCCTTATATAAGACCAGTCAGTAACACCTGATTCCCAGTCCTCACAATCTTCACTAGTACCGCTTGTAACCACCAGAGGGAGCCTCTGCTCAGAACTCATCTCAAACCCATTCACAACAGTACCCCCCCTTGAGGAGGGGTCACCGAACCCTCATTTGAGCAACCAGGTCGGTCAGGATGAGTTCTATGATAAGCACGGATAAGTCTCCTAGCATGGATGTCCGAAGCAAACACCCAATAATTGTCTTCCTGACCATAACCTCTCCATTTAACCAAATACTGGAGTCTTCGTCTAGAAAAACGAGAATCCAATATTTTCTCAACCACATACTCCAGATTGCCCTCAACCAAAACAGGGTCAGGAGGCACAGCAGCAGGAACCACTGGCTCAACAAACCTCTTCAACAAGGACTTGTGGAACACGTTATGGATCTTAAATATCCCTGGAAGAAGCAAACGAAAAGAAACAGGATTAATAATCTCCATGATCTTATAAGGTCCAATGAACCTAGGCTTAAATTTAGGAGATGCTACTCTCATAGGAATATTCTTTGAGGACAACCAGACCAAGTCCCCCACTTTAAACCGAGGACCATCAGTCCTATGCCGGTTAGCAAACCGCTGGGCCTTCTCCTGAGAGAGGGACAACCTCTCCACTACCTGGTCCCAAATCTGTTGCATACGCTCAACAACAGAGTCAACACCTGGACAGACAGAAGCTTCCGTCTGTCCTGAAAAAAATCGAGGGTGAAACCCAGAATTACAGAAAAACGGAGACATCAAAGTGGCAGAGCTAGCCCTATTATTAAGAGCAAACTCAGCCAAAGGCAAAAAAGAGACCCAGTCATCCTGATCAGCAGACACAAAGCATCTTAGATAAGTCTCCAATGTCTGGTTTGTTCTCTCAGTTTGACCATTGGTCTGAGGATGAAATGCCGAGGAGAAAGACAATTGAACACCTAGTTTAGAACAAAAAGTCCTCCAAAATCTGGAAACAAACTGGACTCCTCTGTCAGACACAATGTTCTCAGGAATGCCGTGTAAACGAACCACGTGCTGAAGGAACAACGGCACCAATTCAGAGGAGGAAGGCAACTTAGGTAATGGCACAAGATGTATCATTTTGGAAAACCTATCACAAATTACCCAGATGGTGGTCATTCTCTGAGAAACAGGAAGATCGGAAATGAAATCCATAGAGATATGGGTCCATGGTCTCTTGGGCACAGGCAATGGCATCAACAAACCACTAGAGCGAGAGCAAGGCTTGGAGCGAGAGCAAGTCCCGCAGGACTGCACAAATTCCCTGACATCGCGAGACAAGGTAGGCCACCAAAAGGACCGACTAACCAAGTCTCTGGTACCAAAAATTCCGGGATGCCCAGCCAATGCGGAACAATGAATCTCAGACATCACACTCTTTTTCCATTGGTCCGGGACAAACAATTTTCCAACAGGGCAGCGCTCGGGCCTATCCTCCTGACACCCCTCCAGAGCAAGTCTCAAATTGGGCGAGATGGCGGAAAGAACTACACCCTCTTTCAAAATAACAGAAGGATCAGATAACTCAGGAGAGTCCGCAAGGAAACTCCTCGAGAGGGCATCCGCCTTAACATTCTTAGTGCCAGGAAGAAAGGAAACCACAAAATTAAAACGTGTGAAAAACAAGGCCCACCTGGCCTGTCTAGGATTGAGTCGCTTGGCAGATTCCAGATAGACCAGATTCTTATGGTCCGTAAGGACCACCACCTGATGTTTGGCTCCTCCAGCCAATGTCTCCACTCTTCAAAAGCCCACTTCATGGCCAATAACTCCCGATTACCCACGTCATAATTACGTTCAGTAGGAGAAAATTTTCGAGAGAAAAAGGCACAAGGGTTACTTTTAGAGGTCTCTGGATCTTTTTGGGACAAAACGGCACCTGCCCCAATTTCAGAGGCATCAACCTCCACCTGAAATGGCAGAGAAACATCAGGCTGCCGTAGAACAGGAGCAGAAGTGAATCTCTGCTTAAGTTCCTGAAATGCAGAGACTGCCTCAGGAGGCCAATTCACCACATCAGAACCCTTTCTGGTCAAATCAGTTAATGGTTTAACAATAACCGAGAAATTACCAATAAATTTACGATAAAAATTGGCAAAACCCAAAAATCTCTGAAGAGCCTTTAATGAAGTAGGTTGGACCCAATCACACATGGCCTGAACCTTGACCGGGTCCATTTCAATAACAGATGGGGACAAAATGAATCCCAGAAATGAGATCTTCTGTACGCCAAAAAGACACTTTGATCCCTTCACATACAGAGCATTCTCTCTCAAAATCTGGAATACAGTTCGAACATGTTTCACATGAGAGTCCCAGTCATTAGAAAAAATCAAGATATCATCCAAATAAACAATCAGAAATTTGTCCACAAAATCCCTGAAAATGTCATTCATGAAGGACTGGAAGACGGAAGGAGCATTAGTGAGCCCAAAGGGCATCACTAGGTACTCAAAATGCCCTTCAGGGGTATTGAATGCCGTCTTCCATTCATCCCCGTGCTTAATGCGAATAAGGTTATACGCCCCCCTGAGGTCAAGCTTGGTAAACCAAGTAGCGTTTTTCACCCTGGAAAACAGGTCAGAAATCAAGGGTAACGGGTATTGATATTTCACAGTAATATTGTTCAAAAGACGATAATCAATACACGGCCTTAATGAACCATCTTTTTTGGCCACAAAGAAAAAACCGGCACCTAAGGGTGAAGAGGATGGTCTGATATGACCCTTCTCCAATGATTCCTTGATATAAGACCGCATAGCGTCATATTCAGGTACAGATAAGTTAAAAAGGCGACCTTTAGGGAATTTACTACCCGGCACTAATTCAATAGCGCAGTCATAGCTCCTATGGGGAGGCAAGGATGCAGATTTACTTTCGCTAAACACATCAGAAAAATCAAAAAAAAAGTCAGGAACATCCTGAGCCTGGGGGGAGGCAGAAAAGACAGGAGTGTTGGTATTAACACATTGGCAGCCCCAACTGGTTACAGACACAGATTTCCAATCCAAAACAGGATTATGAGACTGTAACCAAGGGAAACCCAGCACGATAATGTCATGCAGATTATATAGAACCAAAAATTTGCAGCACTCCTGGTGATCAGGTTCAACCCTCATTATCACCTGAGTAGAAAACTGGGGTTTATTCTCAGCCAAAGGGGTAGAATCGATCCCCAGTAGGGGAATAGACTTCTGTAGGGGTATCAAGGGAAACCCACAACGTTTAGCAAAATCATAATCCATCAGGTTAATAGCTGCTCCAGAATCAACAAAAGCCTGAGCAGAAAATGAGGACAGAGAGCATATCAGAGTGACAGTTAATAAAAACTTAGTCTGAACACTACCCAAGACAACTGAGCGTGCAAAATGTCTTCCCCGCTTAGGGCAGACTGAAATAGCATGAGAGGCATCACCACAGTAGAAACATAACCCATTGCACTTTCGAAACTCATGACGCTGTGCCCCAGACACCACTCCATCACACTGCATGGGCTCAGAAGCTGGCTCACAAGGCAACACCACTCCACGCATACTTCTCCGCTCACGCAAACGTCTGTCAATTTGAATCGCTAATGACATAGAATCATTGAGACCAGAGGGGACAGGGAATCCCACCATAACATCCTTTACATTATCCGACAGACCCTTCCGGAAAAGGGCCGCCAAAGCGTCGTCATTCCATTTGGTCAGGACTGCCCACCTACGGAATCTCTGACAGTATAACTCAGCGTCATCAAGCCCCTGATTTAATGCCAACAAGGCTTTTTCAGCTTGATCAGTGACATTAGGCTCATCGTACAATAACCCCAAAGCCTGAAAAAATGCATCAACATCACTCAAAACAGGATCCCCAGGTGTCAGGGAAAAAGCCCAATCCTGAGGATCGCCGCGCAGGAGAGAGATGATAATTTGAACCTGCTGCGCTGCGTTTCCTGAGGACTTAGATTTTAAGGCAAAAAACAATTTACAATTATTTTTGAAATTCTGAAACTTAGCTCGATCCCCTAAAAACAAATCTGGCATGGGGATCCTAGGTTCCACAACAGGCAACCTAGCAAGATATGCAGCAATACTCTGAACCTCAGTGGCAAGCTGATCCACACGGCCAGACAACTGTGCAAACTCCATTGGGAGAAAAGATCCTCCCCAGCACCCAGAGATACAGAGGGAAAAAAATGCAACAAACAGAAAAATATCTCTGACAACTCTGACAACTAGGGTTGAGCATTCCGATACTGCAAATATCGGGTATCGGCCGATATTGGCTGTATCGGAATTCCGATTCCGAGTTCCGATATTTTCGTCTTATCGGATACCGGAATCGGGATTGTCACTGTCACTGTCAGTGTCCGTCGGTCGGGTCTGTCAGGAGTCAGCGGCACTTACCTGGCAGAAGATCTCCGGCGGTCACGTCCTGGACTGCTTCATGGCCGCAATCTTCTTTCCCCGGCGGTCACATGCAGTTTCTCGCGATAACTGCAGTGACTGCTGGGTAATCCCGGCCGTAAAGCAGTCAGTCCGATGACGTCACCGCCGGGGAACCAGGTAATCAGCTGTGCTGCGCCGGGATGTCAGGCTCTGCCTGTCATTGCGATGTAGCAGAGTTGGATCGTCGTGGGACTGTCGTTATGGACTGCGTCGGACAGGTGGTATACTGTTGGCTTGTTTTTTTTCTTTTTTTACAGGAGATCGATGGCGTCGCAGGAATGAGTGTACAATAAATTAATGAAAACTGTGTTGTCTCTTTTATTTCATTAAAATACTTTTTTCTTGCTTTGTCTTTTTTTTATACATTTAATAACTTTGGGATTAATAATGGATCGGTGTCTTATTGACGCCTCTCCATTATTAACCGGGCTTATTGTCACCGTGCAATCAACGGTGACATTAACCCCTTATTACCCCGCTTGCCACCGCTACAGGGCAAGTGGGAAGAGCCGGGTAAAGTGCCACAATTGGCACATCTTTTGATGCGCCAAATGTGGGGCTGCTGTAGCCTGGTATTATCAGGCTGTTGAGGGCCAAAATCCATGGGCCTTGACAGTCTTTTAATACCAGGCCGCAGCAGTCTGCATTTTACTTGGCTGGTTAACAAAAATAGGGGGGATCCCCACGCCGTTTTTTTTTTCGAGGGGATCCCCTATTTTTGTTAACCAGCCAAGCTAAGCAGACTGCTGTGGCCTGGTATTATCAGGCTGGCAAGGTCCATGGATATTGGATCCTTACCAGCCTGAAAAACCAGGCCTCAGCGGTCTGCTTCATCTGGCTGGTTAACAAAAATAGGGGGGACCCCACGCCAATTTTTTTCGAGGGGATCCCCTATTTTTGTTAATCAGCCAAGATATGCAGACTGCTGTGGCCTGGTATTATCAGGCTGGCAAGGTCCATGGATCTTGGCTCCTTAACAGCCTGAAAATCCAGGCCTCAGCGGTCTGCTTCATCTGGCTGGTTAACAAAAATAGGGGGGACCCCACGCCAATTTTTTTCGAGGGGATCCCCTATTTTTGTTAATCAGCCAAGATATGCAGACTGCTGTGGCCTAGTATTATCAGGCTGGCAAGGTCCATGGATCTTGGCTCCTTAACAGCCTGAAAATCCAGGCCTCAGCGGTCTGCTTCATCTGGCTGGTTAACAAAAATAGGGGGGACCCCACCGCCAATTTTTTTCGAGGGGATCCCCTATTTTTGTTAATCAGCCAAGATATGCAGACTGCTGTGGCCTGGTATTATCAGGCTGGCAAGGTCCATGGATCTTGGCTCCTTAACAGCCTGAAAATCCAGGCCTCAGCGGTCTGCTTCATCTGGCTGGTTAACAAAAATAGGGGGGACCCCACGCCAATTTTTTTCGAGGGGATCCCCTATTTTTGTTAATCAGCCAAGATATGCAGACTGCTGTGGCCTAGTATTATCAGGCTGGCAAGGTCCATGGATCTTGGCTCCTTAACAGCCTGAAAATCCAGGCCTCAGCGGTCTGCTTCATCTGGCTGGTTAACAAAAATAGGGGGGACCCCACGCCAATTTTTTTCGAGGGGATCCCCTATTTTTGTTAATCAGCCAAGATATGCAGACTGCTGTGGCCTAGTATTATCAGGCTGGCAAGGTCCATGGATCTTGGCTCCTTAACAGCCTGAAAATCCAGGCCTCAGCGGTCTGCTTCATCTGGCTGGTTAACAAAAATAGGGGGGACCCCACGCCATTTTTTTTTCAAAGGGAACCCCTATTTTTGTTAATCAGTTCCCTCTGACGTCACTGATTGTGTCCCTGGCTGACCTGAAGTGAAAGTGGAAAGCAATCAATTAAGCTTTCCACTTAAGGGCCCGTCTCACATAGCGATATCGCTACCGAGATCGCTGCTGAGTCACTAGTTTTGTGACGCAGCAGCGAGCTCACCAGCGATATCGCTGTGTGTGACATTCAGCGACGATCAGCCCCCCTGCCGGGTATCGCTGATCGTCGCTGAAATGTCAGGACCTTTTTTTGATCGCTGGTTTCCCGCTGACAGGCACACATCGCTGCGTGTGACAGGCGGGAGACCAGCGATCCGCTGGTAACCAAGGTACACAGCGGGTTTCCAGGCGCGGGGCTGTGCCTAGAAACCCGCTGTGTACCTTGGATACCAGCGCCCTGATGCAGGGAGCTGGTATCCAAGGTACACAGCGGGTTTCCAAGCGCTGCGCGGTGCCTGGAAACCCGCTGTGTACCTTGGTTACCAGCGGATCGCTGGTCTCCCGCCTGTCACACGCAGCGATGCGTGCCTGTCAGAGGGAAACCAGCGATCAAAAAAAGGTCCTGACATTTCTGCGACGATCAGCGATACCCGGCAGGGGGGCTGATCGTCGCTGAATGTCACACACAGCGATATCGCTGGTGAGCTCGCTGCTGCGTCACAAAACTAGTGACTCAGCAGCGATCTCGGTAGCGATATCGCTATGTGAGACGGGCCCTTAAGCGATGTTACCCTCAGTGTCGCTGTCCCAGATCGCTGCCTGAGCTGCCTGTTTGGCAGCTCAGCAGCGATCATGTAGCGATACACCAGCGATCCTGACAAGTGCATATCGTTGTTGGGATCGCTGGTGTATCGTTATGTGACACCCAGCCTTTACTCTCCTGTCAGGCAGGAGAGGAACTCATTCATTTGGGGTTTACTGTGAGGCTGCAGCATTAGCTGCGGTCCCTGCAGTAAACATTAACCCTTTCTGAAGGATTACACCGTGGGACCTGACTGTGCATGGGATAGGTAAGAATAATTTTGCTTTTTTATTTTATTTTTATTACAGGAAATGGTTTTTGCAGTAAAATAAAAGATGGTCAAAAACATGTGTCTTTATTTCATTAAAATGATTTTTAATTAAAGTGTGTGTGTTTTATTTTTATTTCATGCAATAGGATTAATAATTGATAGTTGTCTAATTGACAGCTCTCAATTATTAACCTGGCTTAAGGTCACCTTTCAATAGCAAGGTGGCTTTAACCCCATATTAACCCATTCGCCACCGCTACAGGGCAATGGGAATAGACGGGCAAAGTGCCAGAAAGGGCGAATCTAATTATAGATTTGTCTTTCCTGGGGTGTCTGGGGGCAGATGTTAGTAGCCGGGGGGGGGGCAAAAATAATGGTCCCTCTCTGGGCTATTATTATCTGCCCCCACTCACTGGCTTTGTCTGTCTGGTTGCGAAAATAGGGCGGGAGCCCACGCATTTTTTTTCAGCAATTTTACACCTCATATATATATATACATGTCATTGAATTTGTGACACATATATATATATATTTATATTTGTAGTTCATACACTTCTACATAGTATAATAGCCGCTAATTCAATTGCCGGCTTTTGTGAAAATGCAGAACCCGACATGAAATGACACTTGGTGTACATAGGGTTAACCATGTTTTTCATGTCCTTTGCTATCTAATTTGCACAAACAATTAAATCAGACTATGTGTGCAAAATTTCACACCTGTAGGGGTTAATTAAAGGTGTAAATTCGTAGCAAAAAAGTCCGTTTTTTTTACAACGAATTTACACCTTTAATTAACCCCTACAGGTGTGAAATTTTGCACACATAGTCTGATTTAATTGTTTGTGCAAATTAGATAGCAAAGGACATGAAAATACATGGTTAACCCTATGTACACCAAGTGTCATTTCATGTCGGGTGACCCGACATGAAATGACACTTGGTGTACATAGGGTTAACCATGTCTTTTCATGTCCTTTGCTATCTAATTTGCACAAACAATTAAATCAGACTATGTGTGCAAAATTTCACACCTGTAGGGGTTAATTAAAGGTGTAAATTCGTAGCAAAAAAGTCCGTTTTTTTTACAACGAATTTACACCTTTAATTAACCCCTACAGGTGTGAAATTTTGCACACATAGTCTGATTTAATTGTTTGTGCAAATCAGATAGCAAACGACATGAAAAGACATGGTTAACCCTATGTACACCAAGTGTCATTTCATGTCGGGTGCTTCTGTCTTTTCACTGAAGCCGGCTTT
>JARQOD010000003.1:99892669-99970719 GCA_033576555.1 Oophaga sylvatica
CGAGGGGATCCCCTATTTTTGTTAATCAGCCAAGATATGCAGACTGCTGTGGCCTGGTATTATCAGGCTGGCAAGGTCCATGGATCTTGGCTCCTTAACAGCCTGAAAATCCAGGCCTCAGCGGTCTGCTTCATCTGGCTGGTTAACAAAAATAGGGGGGACCCCACGCCAATTTTTTTCGAGGGGATCCCCTATTTTTGTTAATCAGCCAAGATATGCAGACTGCTGTGGCCTAGTATTATCAGGCTGGCAAGGTCCATGGATCTTGGCTCCTTAACAGCCTGAAAATCCAGGCCTCAGCGGTCTGCTTCATCTGGCTGGTTAACAAAAATAGGGGGGACCCCACGCCAATTTTTTTCGAGGGGATCCCCTATTTTTGTTAATCAGCCAAGATATGCAGACTGCTGTGGCCTAGTATTATCAGGCTGGCAAGGTCCATGGATCTTGGCTCCTTAACAGCCTGAAAATCCAGGCCTCAGCGGTCTGCTTCATCTGGCTGGTTAACAAAAATAGGGGGGACCCCACGCCATTTTTTTTTCGAAGGGAACCCCTATTTTTGTTAATCAGTTCCCTCTGACGTCACTGATTGTGTCCCTGGCTGACCTGAAGTGAAAGTGGAAAGCAATCAATTAAGCTTTCCACTTAAGGGCCCGTCTCACATAGCGATATCGCTACCGAGATCGCTGCTGAGTCACTAGTTTTGTGACGCAGCAGCGAGCTCACCAGCGATATCGCTGTGTGTGACATTCAGCGACGATCAGCCCCCCTGCCGGGTATCGCTGATCGTCGCTGAAATGTCAGGACCTTTTTTTGATCGCTGGTTTCCCGCTGACAGGCACACATCGCTGCGTGTGACAGGCGGGAGACCAGCGATCCGCTGGTAACCAAGGTACACAGCGGGTTTCCAGGCGCGGGGCTGTGCTAGAAACCCGCTGTGTACCTTGGATACCAGCGCCCTGATGCAGGGAGCTGGTATCCAAGGTACACAGCGGGTTTCCAAGCGCTGCGCGGTGCCTGGAAACCCGCTGTGTACCTTGGTTACCAGCGGATCGCTGGTCTCCCGCCTGTCACACGCAGCGATGCGTGCCTGTCAGAGGGAAACCAGCGATCAAAAAAAGGTCCTGACATTTCTGCGACGATCAGCGATACCCGGCAGGGGGGCTGATCGTCGCTGAATGTCACACACAGCGATATCGCTGGTGAGCTCGCTGCTGCGTCACAAAACTAGTGACTCAGCAGCGATCTCGGTAGCGATATCGCTATGTGAGACGGGCCCTTAAGCGATGTTACCCTCAGTGTCGCTGTCCCAGATCGCTGCCTGAGCTGCCTGTTTGGCAGCTCAGCAGCGATCATGTAGCGATACACCAGCGATCCTGACAAGTGCATATCGTTGTTGGGATCGCTGGTGTATCGTTATGTGACACCCAGCCTTTACTCTCCTGTCAGGCAGGAGAGGAACTCATTCATTTGGGGTTTACTGTGAGGCTGCAGCATTAGCTGCGGTCCCTGCAGTAAACATTAACCCTTTCTGAAGGATTACACCGTGGGACCTGACTGTGCATGGGATAGGTAAGAATAATTTTGCTTTTTTATTTTATTTTTATTACAGGAAATGGTTTTTGCAGTAAAATAAAAGATGGTCAAAAACATGTGTCTTTATTTCATTAAAATGATTTTTAATTAAAGTGTGTGTGTTTTATTTTTATTTCATGCAATAGGATTAATAATTGATAGTTGTCTAATTGACAGCTCTCAATTATTAACCTGGCTTAAGGTCACCTTTCAATAGCAAGGTGGCTTTAACCCCATATTAACCCATTCGCCACCGCTACAGGGCAATGGGAATAGACGGGCAAAGTGCCAGAAAGGGCGAATCTAATTATAGATTTGTCTTTCCTGGGGTGTCTGGGGGCAGATGTTAGTAGCCGGGGGGGGGGCAAAAATAATGGTCCCTCTCTGGGCTATTATTATCTGCCCCCACTCACTGGCTTTGTCTGTCTGGTTGCGAAAATAGGGCGGGAGCCCACGCATTTTTTTTCAGCAATTTTACACCTCATATATATATATACATGTCATTGAATTTGTGACACATATATATATATTTATATTTGTAGTTCATACACTTCTACATAGTATAATAGCCGCTAATTCAATTGCCGGCTTTTGTGAAAATACAGAACCCGACATGAAATGACACTTGGTGTACATAGGGTTAACCATGTCTTTTCATGTCCTTTGCTATCTAATTTGCACAAACAATTAAATCAGACTATGTGTGCAAAATTTCACACCTGTAGGGGTTAATTAAAGGTGTAAATTCGTAGCAAAAAAGTCCGTTTTTTTTACAACGAATTTACACCTTTAATTAACCCCTACAGGTGTGAAATTTTGCACACATAGTCTGATTTAATTGTTTGTGCAAATTAGATAGCAAAGGACATGAAAAACATGGTTAACCCTATGTACACCAAGTGTCATTTCATGTCGGGTGACCCGACATGAAATGACACTTGGTGTACATAGGGTTAACCATGTCTTTTCATGTCCTTTGCTATCTAATTTGCACAAACAATTAAATCAGACTATGTGTGCAAAATTTCACACCTGTAGGGGTTAATTAAAGGTGTAAATTCGTAGCAAAAAAGTCCGTTTTTTTTTACAACGAATTTACACCTTTAATTAACCCCTACAGGTGTGAAATTTTGCACACATAGTCTGATTTAATTGTTTGTGCAAATCAGATAGCAAACGACATGAAAAGACATGGTTAACCCTATGTACACCAAGTGTCATTTCATGTCGGGTGCTTCTGTCTTTTCACTGAAGCCGGCTTTACCCGGCAATTGAATGAGAGGATATTTTACTATGTAGAAGTGTATAAACTATACATATATGTATATATATATGTCACAATGACATGTATATATATATATATATATGTATTCTATGTGTGTATATTTAGTGTTTACAAGGAAAGAATGGGGTTTTTTTAGTTGCGATATTTTGTTCCCATAGACTTACATGGGACTTCCGGTATCGGTATCGGGTATCGCCGATATTTTAGTGATATCGGCGATACCATTCCGATTCCGATACTTTAGGATATCGGAAAGTATCGCTCAACTCTACTGACAACCTTTCTTCTGTCACAATATTTTTTCCCTTCTGTGAGTACCATTCAATTTTTTGGCCGGTGATACTGTTATGTTACGGTAGCTGAGGAGTGCAGGTAAAAAAGGCAATACACCAGAGCAGTTGGAATCTATGAGATTGCAGTACCCTGACTAACCACCGCAACTAGAGGCAGCCGTGGAGCGTTCCTACGTTGGTCCTAGACGCCTCGTCACAGCCTGAGAAACTAACTACACCTAAAGATAGAAATAGGAAAGCTATCTGCCCCGGAGCAGACCCCAAAGATAATAGAAAGCCCCCAAACATGTAAAGGCGGTTAGACAAGAGGAAATACTGACACAGAAAGAAAATAGTATGAGCAAACGCTGGGGCCAAAACTATCTAAATAGAAAAGGACAGGAAGGGTACTTACTGCAATCTCAGAAAACCCTGAAAAACACCAACTCTACTAATTTCAAAATCACCTGAGATCACACGACCTCTACCACCTAAATTAGTTCTCTGGTGTAACAAAATCAAGACAGCAGCCACTGAAAAAACTGGAAAAGCAAAAGTACAAAACTCAGTGGCTGAACAAACTGAGAGGGCAAAAGCCCCCGGAGGGGACCCAGAAGGCCCCCACAGAAGTGCAGGACAAAATGCAAAAATATAGCACAAACACAAAAGAAGAAAATGTCTTATCTGATAGCAGGAGATGCAGACACGACACAGCAGGCTACAAGGGAAACTGGAAAGAAGAATTCAGACCAGAACAATTGATCACCGGCAACCCTGATGGGAAAATGACTCCCTTATATAAGACCAGTCAGTAACACTTGATTCCCAGTCCTCACAATCTTCACTAGTACCGCTTGCAACCACCAGAGGGAGCCTCTGCTCAGAACTCATCTCAAACCCATTCACAACAGGGGGTACTGTCATGTGTGCATTGCCACGAAGATCGTCGCGGTTGCACATTTTGACTTCTCACAGCTGAGTTTCTGTTTCTTTGTGTTTGGCAGCTTGGGAGTTAATTCTGTCTGTGCTCGGTGCTGGGACTGGGTGCAGTTTCTCCCGGCTGCAATTGATTATTTGTTGATTGGTTTCCTTTAAATTCCTGGTTGTCTGCTTTGGGAGTTGCCAGTGAAATCTTTCATGCAGACCACAGATAGGAATGAATCTGTATAGACTTAAGTTGAGAGCTCCTTAGTTGTTTTAAGCTCAACTTGCTTAGAGTATATTTCCCAGACCATTTATGTTCCTTCGGTGTTTGAGTGTGTATGCAAGTGAGTGCTAACCTGTCTGTCTTATATGTCTAATCTGTGTATTTAGCTGAGATCAGCCCATATCCCTTTGGTGGTAATCAGGATCCTTCTTAGGACTGATTACAGGGTTCAGGGTCTGACAGGAGACAGGGTTAGGCTGGAGACTTGGACCTCTGAACCATTATCAGTACCTCCAAGGTAAGGGATTAGTTAGGACCCCAGTGTAGGGTCAGGTTAGACCCCGGTCCTCCTCTTTCCTGTTACAGCTCATCAAGTCCTCAAGATTAACCCTGAGATCAACTACATCATTCCTGCACATCTAGTCCTCAAGATTAACCCTAAAGTTCTGCAGAGATTGTGTCAGGTAAATCTATTTTATACTTACATTCTGTTGTTGCTAAACTATATGTTGTATAGAGTGTGGTTCCTGTATAAATAGTTTACTGACATTGTATTCATATCATTAGACAGCGTGACAACTTTCATCAAATCCAGACAACGGTGGTACAGGAACTGGCAAGGTACCATCATGTGGAACTGGCCTAATTGCAGATTCAAGTTCAGGGTAATTAACCTTATGTTTGTTCTTTGTAGATAAGCCCTTCAGTTTGACAAAACAAAAGTAGCAGTCATCACTATGATTTTTAGGTTCTCTCCAAATCATGGGAACAGCAAATGGCATAGCCACTTTCCTCATATTCAGCCAGTCACGAAGACCATTTGAACAACTTGAGCATATCACGAGGGGCCCAGCTTTTGACTTGATCACCAAGTGGACACTTAAAGTACATCTGGTACATCTTTCTAATAACATGAGTGATTAAACATACTTGCCCTTTTGGTGTAAAAGAACCACACACATAGCAGATTGATACACTGTCGGGGCATTTTTCTCCTTTAAATCAGATCAAACAGTAGAGTAAGTTCAGTTCAATGGTGATGAGAAACAAAAAAAAATGCGATGAGCCGACCGACTATATGTAGATATTTCCCTAGAGATGAAAGAGGCAGCTTTTATTTAGAACTGATTTTACTGGAGGTAATCTGGTAGATAACTACAGTACAGACCAAAAGTTTGGACACACCTTCTCATTTAAAGATTTTTCTGTATTTTCATGACTATGAAAATTGTACATTCACACTGAAGGCAATATTACCTTTGATATTAGGATTAGTAGCTTTGATTAGTCAGATTTGGCAGTGTGAACTTCACAGAGTTGTTGCTGGCAGCCATCTTTGCTTCTTCTTAGTATTGCTTCTTCTTGCTGTTATTGTCTCTCCTCTGGTCTTTTCTCTGGGTCTTTGGGTTTCTGGGTCCCTTGGTCTCTGGGCCCATAACGTGTTGGCAAGCGGATTAATCTCTGTACTGTCCACCTGTCCAACAGTGAATATATATTTATTCAGGAATAAAGATAACAGCTTACAACTGATATTTCTTATAGCATAGGATCTTAGCATCTTGTCTGTCAGCTTGCAAAGGGAAAGTAAAATAAATGTGCTCCAGCTACAAACACAGTGAGCAAGAACTTCCTGTTTTTTCAATCTTTATTTATTTGTTTTACTCATTTATATAGCGCCATTAATTCCACAATGCTTTGCAGACATTGTCATCACTGTCCCCATTGGGGCTCACAATCTAGATTCCCTATCAGTATGTCTTTGGAATGTGGGAGGAAACCCACACAAACACGGGGAGAACATACAAACTCCTTGCAGATCTTGTCCTTGCTGGGATTTGAACCTCGGACCCCAGCGCTGCAATGCTAACCACTGAGCCACCGCACAGTGCTGACCAATGAGCCACCGTGCCACCCTTTTTTAACAGTGCTTTACTATATTTCTGGAGACATAAACTCATGTACTATTAAACAGATGTAAATAGTAGTTTATGCAATATATACAGTTGGATCGCCCGCCAGTGCAGTGGGATACTCGCTTCTGAAAGGGGAAGTGTCACAGCGGCAGTGACCCGGTCCGTGGCCCTGGACGTCCAATAAAAGGAGATATTTACAAGGGATAAATAAAAGTGGTAGTGAGTCGCACGTAACAGGGCTTTGGGGTACTCGGCACCGAGCCCGTTCACTTCACTGGGGGATGTCACGGGTAGCGCAGCTCGGTCCGTTGCCCTGGGCGCTCACTAAAGGGGGATATTTACAGGGGATTGTAGAAATGTTCGTGACGCCACCTGTGGTTCCGGGTCAGGGTGACCAGCGCTGCAGGGTAGATCCTCTGAGGGGTTGTTACTGGGCAGCAAGGTGTTAAGTCTCCCATAGGTGAGACTGATCCCTCGAGGTATATGGCGGTGTAGGGGTGAAGGAGCAATAATGCAGACACACACAAGACAGTCTCTTTCCGTACCTTTACTGGTGATGAAGTTGCAGGCACGTCCCGGGAGGCCGT
Source organism: Oophaga sylvatica (assembly GCA_033576555.1). Lineage (NCBI taxonomy): Eukaryota > Metazoa > Chordata > Amphibia > Anura > Dendrobatidae > Oophaga > Oophaga sylvatica. The sequence continues at coordinate 99,899,446 of JARQOD010000003.1, forward strand.
CAGGGTGGAGGATGCATGTCCAGCAATCCACTGAGCAGGTATAAGGCCTCCTTACGTCCTTATGTGTGTGAGTTTCTAACTTGCATAAAACAGAGTTTAACTCCTTCTCTTTGCTACGCCCGGCTGATCTTGTGATGAGGTCTTCTTGTGGACAGAACAGTGTCTCTATGGCGGTACCTGCTAGACCCCCGTCTTCCTAACCTCGGTTACGTATCAGCACTGCTGGGCCCCTGCGACTTGAAGTCCAGGGTCTCTGGTTTTTCCCACTAGCTGTGAAGATACTAGCAAGCTCGGACCCGGTGTCCGGTGGTGCAGAGTGGAGGTAAGCTATCAATGCTGATTGATCTCTGTCACTCTCTCTTTTCCCTTTTCCACTTGCCTGTCGTCCTACTCGCACACTTAACATAAGCACAGGCAGCAGTAGATATCAGCTTCTCGCTCAGACTTCCTCAGCCCTCAGGCTAATCTGACAGGAGTCTCTCCCCGGTGTTCTGAGGAGATCTTATCTCTCCCTCACAGCTCGTCTGAGGTAACTGCCGTTCTGAGATGTTCTGCTGTTCTGAGGTAACACCAACGACTAGCTAACTCGCAGCTAGACTGCCTTCACCTCACTGCTGTCTCAAGGGCTCCCTCTGGTGGAACCAGGAAAAATGTGAAGTGTTGTGTGCTTATCAGGTGATTGTGAATTACCTTTCATGCATCCTCCAGGGTACATGTGGCACCAAGCGCAGCTGGGCTACACAGTAGGTTTTATACCAAGATGCTTAAAATGAGGCATTTTAGCCATTTTAAGCGCTTTCTGGGATGGAACTGAGTCGAGGCTTAGCAAAAATTTTGATTTTGTTATAAAATATTGGGATGTTAATTTTTAAGTGCTAATGGTGTGTGGGGTTCTTTAAAGGGAATCTGTCATTAGTTTTGTGCTACCCAGAACAGCAGGATGAAGGGGCAGAAACCCTGCTTCCAGCTGGTAATGTATCACTTACTGGACTATTTGCTGCAGTTTTGGTAAAATCTTTGCTTTATCTGCTGAAGATGTACCATTTCTCTGAATGCCCACACCACTGATTGGCAGCTTTCTGTGTACACTGTGCATAGGCAGAAACCTGCCAATTAATGTGGCGGGGCAGGGTTATACAGAGCTTTTGATTATGCAGGACTACATGAAATCGGGTTAACTAGTCCTCTAGTGATCAAAACTACAGTACGCAGCCCAGTAAGTGACACCTCACTGGAATCAGGGTCCCTGTCTCTAAATTATGCTGCTCTCAGATTACAGGGTAAATATCTGGTGACAGATTCCCTGTAAGCCATTTGATTGGTTCTCTAGAGAGATATAATTCCCCCTTTTGCACAATATTGCATAGACACCCTCATTTAAAGGGACTCTTTTCTAGTGAGCAGTCTCCTTTAAAGTGATCTTTCTAGCTTTGGCCGCAGCTTCCTGGTGGATAAATAACCGAGTCTTAAGGGTATGCCACACTAAACAATATCGCTAACGGGATCGCTAAAAAACGTCACTATTTAGCGATCCCGTTAGCGATATTGTTCAGTGCGGCAGCTTCCAGCGACGAGCTTCCTGCTGTGATCTCGCTCGTCGCTGGAATCGTTCCGGACCCTATTTTCTCGTCGGCGCTCCCGCTGGGTAAGTATCTTATCGCTGTGTGGCACCTTTTCTTAGCGATTTAGCGGTACTTTTGTACCGCTAAAGTCGTTAAGAAGATCGCTAACAACGATAGCGTCGTTAACTATATCGCTAAATGTGGCCGCATTTAGCGATATAGAAACGATCCCGCTAGCGATCTCATTAGTATGCAACGCTAACGAGATCGCTAGCGGGATTGTTTAGTGTGGCAGTACCTTTAATGTTTAGAAACTCCTTTGACAAATTAACTCCACTGAATCCCTTAATGTAAGTGAGATCTTCAGTCATAATCCTCCTCCTGCAGTGAACACTTAGCATTCCCGGTCCCTAAACATTAATCCTCTTATCAGTCGTCTGCACCTGAATGGCATCCAAAATCACCTGGTAAAACCCCAAATTTATGAAATATGGGAACAATGTTTGACCCCTCATCTCCCAAAAGAATTGTTTTTATTCAATGTAGTATCCTTCCTATCAGAATATAAATATGGAAAAGCTAATACAAAAAAATAAAAAAGCAACAAATCAAGACAAAATATGTTATGATATCACTTTTACTGAAGTGTCTATTGGCTGGCACTATACAGGAGGGAATTCTCTGCTAGGAACTGCTGATACGGCCCTTTCTGCAATCACCTTTTATAGGGAAATTATTTGGCAAGCAGGGAAGTGGCTAAGTCCTAAGGAGCCCTGAGACAACAATTCAACTGCCCATTCTCCCCCATGACACAACCAAAAACTATGTGTACATCACACAACATAGGATTCATGTGTAAGGTGCCCAGGGCGGTAGCTGTGGGCAATGTGGGCATGCTCCTGCTTCTGGACACCCTGGCACCCCACAAATAAACATTGTCCCAGTCAGGGCCGGCGTCAGCACCCGGCACACCCGGGCAAGTGCCGGGGCCCTGAGCAGGCGGGGGGCCCACTCGCAGTCTGGCACCCCCGCGCCCGTTAGCGGAGGAGAGCGGTGTCAGCGCCGCCACTGGGTCCCCCCCCCGCTTGCTCAGGGCCCCGGCATCAGCTGGCACAATACTTACCTCTCCCGTGCCTCCGCTGCCACAGCTCCGGGCTCCAGGGGGCGCCGGCGCTTCCTCTCACAGCCGGCCGCTGAATGACATCATCATTCAGCGGCCGGCTGTGGCACAGAGCGTGGGACGCCTGGACAGGTAAGACGTGTGTGTGTGTGTCTCTGTGTGTATGTAGTGCGGTGCTTTGTGTGTGTATGTATGTGTGTGTGTGTATGTGTGTGTGTATGTATGTGAGAGAGTGCTTGTGTGCTGTCTGTGTGTGATGATGGGCAGGCATTGCTGATAATGGGGAGGCATTGATGATGATGATGGGGAGAAGATGATGATAATGGGCAGGCATTGATGATAATGGGCAGGCATTGATGATGGGGAGAAGATGATGATGGGCAGGCATTGCTGATAATGGGGAGGCATTGATGATGATGGGGAGAAGATGATGATAATGGGCAGGCATTGATGATAATGGGCAGGCATTGATGATGGGGAGAAGATGATGATGGGCAGGCATTGATGATGATGGGGAGGAGATGATGATGGGCAGGCATTGCTGATAATGGGGAGGCATTGATGATGATGGGAGAAGATGATGATAATGGGCAGGCATTGATGATAATGGGCAGGCATTGATGATGGGGAGAAGATGATGATGGGCAGGCATTGATGATGATGGGGAGGAGATGATGATGGGCAGGCATTGCTGATAATAGGGAGGCATTGATGATGATGGGGAGAAGATGATGATAATGGGCAGGCATTGATGATAATGGACAGGCATTGATGATGGGGAGAAGATGATGATGGGCAGGCATTGATGATGATGGGGAGGAGATGATGATGGGCAGGCATTGCTGATAATGGGGAGGCATTGATGATGATGGGGAGAAGATGATGATAATGGGCAGGCATTGATGATAATGGGCAGGCATTGATGATGGGGAGAAGATGATGATGGGCAGGCATTGATGATGATGGGAGGAAATGATGATGAGCAGGCATTGCTGATAATAGGGAGGCATTGATGATGATGGGGAGAAGATGATGATAATGGGCAGGCATTGATGATAATGGGCAGGCATTGATGATGGGAGAAGATGATGATGGGGAGAAGATGATGATGATGGGCAGGCATTGATGATAATGGGGAGGCCATGATGATGATGGGGAGGCAATGATGATGATAAGGAGGCAATCATGATGATGGGGAGACAATCATGATGATAATGGGGAGTCTTTCCACAGCGCCCTTTCCTGAGCCGTAACAGTGCAGAACGCAGTACAGCGCAGAGGAGAGCTCCATATTTTGTATGGAGCATTATATGGGGACCAGTATCCTGTATGGAGCATTATATGGGGACCAGTATCCTGTATGGAGCATTATATTGGGTCCAGTATTCTGTATGGAGCATTATTTTGGGTCCAGTATTCTGTATGGAGCATTATATGGGGGGTGACATCCTGCATGGGGTATTATATGGGTGATGAGGGGGAGACTGTGGTGCCCATAATATTGTATGGAGGACTGTACTGTCCAGTCTGTTCTGTGCGCTGTGAGGATTTGGCGGTTTTTGAGCTATTGTATAATTTACAATAGATATCACTCATGTAATGGAAGAAGTGAAGTATTTGGCATTGTACTGTACCTATATTTCTCTGCTGTATCTGTGCATCATGAATCGTGGTCTGTGTTAAAGGGGCCCACTGAGGCTCTTTCGCCCGGGGCCCATAAAAACCTGGAGCCGGCCCTGGTCCCAGTCCATCAATGTTGTGCTGTGTAGAAAGCAGTGTACTCACTTTCAGGCCTTTAGTCCAGGATCAGCAGCACACACCAGGCGACATCCGGTTCAGTATAACAAATTCAACTTTACTGGACAGATCAGATACAACACTCCGCAGTGCCTAGTTCGGGCAGTAGGCCCCGGATCTTATAGGAATGTCTGTAGGAAATTCGGTGTCAGAACGCTATGTGCTCCACCTGCCTCCAGCTCACTGCCGCTTGAACTCAAATTTGATACAAACTTCACATATTGACACTTGATAACCAGTAAATGCTATCCCTTTTTAGCATAGATATAGGAATTGGGAAAGCGTGGTCCTGTTCTGCGCTGCTGAATCATTAGCGGTCCAGACGTATTAATAATTGTGTTTTTTATTCAATGCGTTTCAGAGTTTCAAAGAACTCCTTCATCAGGAAATACCACAAGAATGTGTCAATACAAATTTCACAGATCTTTAAATAGACAAACAGTTCAAATATCAGTTCAAATATCGGCGCCAATATGGTCACATGATGAGCAATGTCTAAGGGCCCCGTCACACATAGCGACACACCAGCGATCCCGACAACGATCAGGATTGCTGGTGTGTCGCTACATGATCGCTGTAAACAGCCAAACAGGCAGCTCAGGCAGCGATCAGGACAGCGACACTGCGAGTAACCTCGCCTAGTTACCCGCAGTGTACGTTGGATACCAGCGCGCTGGTGCAGGGAGCTGGTAACCAAGGTGCACATCGGGTTTCCAGGTGCTGCGCGGTGCCTGGAACCCGATGTGTACCTTGGTTACCAGCTTCCCTGCAGCAGCACGCTGGTATCCAACGTACACATCGGGTTTCCAGGCACAGCCCCGCGCCTGGAAACCCGATGTGTACCTTGGTTACCAGCTGATCGCTGGTCTCCTGTCACACGCAGCGATGTGTGCTGGCCAGCAGGAGACCAACGATCAAAGAAAAGTCCAGGACATTCAGCGACGATCAGCGATACCCAGCAGGAGGCTGATTGTCGCTGAATGTCACACACAGCGATATCGCTTTGTTGATCGCTGTTGCGTCACAAAACTAGTGGCTCAGCAGTGAGATCGCTGTGTGTGACGGGGCTTAAAGTTCATTGACAAGACACATGATAAACACATGATGAGCAAGGCGTATGGTATATTCCCAAAAAAGGTAAAAAACTATGAGAATCACTTATATTAAAATAAAATAATTATTTTCTTTTATTTTATTATAGTGTCAAGAAAATGTAAAAACTACAAAAAAGAAAAAAAGAAAATAGAAACAACGAAAAAAATGGGGACAAGAACCCATGCTCCAAAAAAGGAATACAATACAAGGGCAACATCATCTGATGCTGCCACGACCAAACCACACTAAAAAGGAGTTCTACCATGGAATATATACAGACACAATTATCATATTGAGTGAGCATAAAAAATGACTCTAAAAAATGGTAAATTTACAAAATATTACTTGCCAAACAAAATATAATTCTAAAAACATTCTTTACTTCAATAAAAATGAATGAAAAAAATGTTTCTGTTCATATTTATTAAAAAACTGATTGATCATCTAAAAGCGATTTTCCTCAAAGAGGTATTGTATAAAAAGAAGACGCTCTTTTGAATTGTTACTGTGTTCAAAGAAGAAAGGTATGCAAGAAAAAATGTACATTAGTAAATTATAACAGAAAACACTTTAGAAGGAGAACATACAGTATATCCATCAATTTCCAGATATGTGTTAGGGAAAAAAATAAACTCATACGTATGAAAGAACGTTCACTCATGTATATTAAACACAGAGATAAAGGCACCAAACATAATAGAGACACAATGAAAAAAAATATGTATATAATTAAAAAGATACACAATATATATTATATTATTATATATTAGCTCAGTGTGCGTACACATTTATAGGGTTTACAAGCATTCACACCCATATATCTCTGTGGAGCAGGACCCAAAGGAGCAGGAAAAAAAGAAAGGAACATACCACAGAAGAAACAGGATTGAGAACCTCTACATCCTGGACCCAGGAGAGGACACAAAACAGCGCGATGACATGTAGTTAATTGCTGAGCAAAGTTAAAGTGACAGAGTGCTAGTATTGTTTTGAAATAAATAAAAATAAATGATTAAATATATTTACAGATAATTATATTAGTGATTCTAAAAATTTTACAATGATTCACAAAAAAACTTCCATGATTTTATGTAACCCGTGAGGTCTAAGTGTATTTAACCTGTAAATCCAGTAGATTTCCTTACGGTTAAGGTTCTGCACTCTATTCGAGACAGTACTGGGAATATATTCAATAGGATTGATATCAACTTCATTATAATTCTTATTATGTGCAATGAGAAAGTGTTTTGAAAGACCGTGAAGTAGAGACCCCTTACATATGTTGTGCCTGTGTGAATTTAATCTTAACCCCTTCACCCCCAAGGGTGGTTTGCACGTTAATGACTGGGCCAATTTTTACAATTCTGACCACTGTCTTTTTATAACTCTGGAACGCTTCAACGGATCAGCGCGATTCTGAGATTGTTTTCTCGTGACATATTATACTTCACGTTACTGGTAAAATTTCTTCGATATAACTTGCGTTTATTTTGGAAAAAAATACAAATATGGCGAAAATTTTGAAAAATTTGCAATTTTCAAACTTTGAATTTTTATTCCCTTAAAACAGAGAAATATGTCACACAAAATAGTTAAGAAATAACATTTCCCACATGTCTACTTTACATCAGCACAATTTTGGAATCAAAATTTTTTTTTCTTAGGAAATTATAAGGGTTAAAAGTTGACCAGCGATTTCTCATTTTTACAACAAAATTTACAAAGCCATTTTTTTTAGGGACCACCTCATATTTGAAGTCACTTTGAGAGGTCTATATAGCAGAAAATACCCAAAAGTGACACTATTCTAAAAACTGCACCCCTCAAGGTACTCAAAACCACATTCAAAAAGTTTATTAACCCTTCAGGTGCTTCACAGGAGCTGAAGCAACGTGGAAGGAAAAAATGAATATTTAACTTTTTAGCCACAAAAATGATCTTTTACAAACTTTTTTTTATTTTTACAAGGGTAAAAGAAGAAAATGGACAGATAAAGTTGTTGTGCAATTTGTCCTGAGTATGCCAATACCCCATATGTGGGGGAAAACCACTGTCTGTGCGCACAGCAGAGCTCAAAAGGGAAGGAGCGCCGTTTGACTTTTTCAAACTAAAATTGGCTGGAATTGAGATTGGATGCCATGTCGCGTTTGGAGAGCCCCTGATGCGCCTAAACAGTGGAAACCCCCCACAAGTGACACCATTTTGGAAACTAGACCCCCTAAGGAACTTATCTAGATCTGTTGTGAGCACTTTGAACCCCCAAGTGTTTCATAAAAGTTTATAATGCCTGGGTGTGAAGAAAAAAAAGAAACAATTTTCCACAAAAATGATTTTTTAGTCCCAAATTTTTGATTTTTCCCAAGGAAATTGGACCCCAAAAGTTGTTGGCCAATTTGTCCTGAGTACGCTGATACCCAATATGTTGGAGGGGGAACTGTTTGGGCGCACGACAGGGCTTAGAAAGGAAGTAGTAACGTTTTGGAATGCAGACGTTGATGGGGGTCATGTTCCGTTTGCAGTGCCCCAGATGAGCCTAAACAATAGAAACCCCCACAAGTGACAACATTTTGGAAACTAGACCCCCTAAGGAACTTATCTAGAGCTTTGGTGAGCACTTTGAACCCCAAGTGCTTCACACAAGTTTATAATGCCCGGGCATGAAAATAAAAAATCCTATTTTTTTCCCACAAAAATTATCTTTTAGTCACTAATTTTTTATTTTCCCAAGGGTAACAGGAGAAATTGGACCACAAAAGTTGTTGTCCAATTTGTCCTGAGTACGCTGATACCCCATATGTGGGGGGAAACCACTGTTTGGGCGCATGGCAGAGCTCGGAATGGAAGGAGCACCATTTGACTTTTTCCAACCAAAATTGGCTGGAATTGAGATTGGATGCCATGTTGCATTTGGAGAGCCCCTGATGTGCCTAAACAGTGGAAACCCCCCACAAGTGACCCCATTTGGGAAACTAGACCCCCTAAGGAACTTATCTAGATCTTTGGTGAGCAATTTGAACCCCCAAGTGCTTCACACAAGTTTATAACGTAGAGCCGTAAAATTAAAAAATCATATTTTTTTCCACAAAAATGATCTTTTCACCCCAATTTTTATTTTCCCAAGGGTAACAAGAATGCAAAAGTTATTGTACAATTTGTCCTGAGTACGCTGATACCCCATATGTGGGGGTAAACCACTGTTTGGGTGCATGGCAGAGTTTGGAAGGGAAGGAGTGCCGTTTGACTTTTTCAACGCAGAATTGGCTGGATGCCATGTCGTGTTTGGAGAGCTCCTGATCTGCCTAAACAGTGGAAACCCCCCATAAATGACACCATTTTGGAAACTAGACCCCTCAAGGAACTTATCTAGATGTGTGGTGAGCACTTTGAACCCCCAAGTGCTTCACAGAAGTTTATAACGTACAGCCGTAAAATACATTTTTTTTTTTTTTTACAAAAATGATTTTTTTGTCCCCAATATTTTATTTTCACAAGGATAACAGGAGAAATTGGAACCCAAAAGTTGTTGTCCAATTTGTCCTGAGTACGCTGATACCCAATATGTGGGAGAAAACTACTGTATGGGTACACGTTGGGGCTCGGAAGGGAAGTAGTGACGTTTTGGATTGCAGACTTTGATGGAATGCTCTGGGGGCGTCATGTCGCATTTGGAGAGCCCCTGATGCACCTAAACAGTGGAAACCCCCCACAAGTGACCCCATTTGGGAAACTAGACCCCCTAAGGAACTTATCTAGATCTTTGGTGAGCAATTTGAACCCACAAGTGCTTCACACAAGTTTATAACGTAGAGCCGTAAAATTAAAAAATCATATTTTTTTCCACAAAAATGATCTTTTCACCCCAATTTTTATTTTCCCAAGGGTAACAAGAATGCAAAAGTTATTGTGCAATTTGTCCTGAGTACGCTGATACCCCATATGTGGGGGTAAACCACTGTTTGGGTGCATGGCAGAGTTTGGAAGGGAAGGAGTGCCGTTTGACTTTTTCAACGCAGAATTGGCTGGATGCCATGTCCTGATCTGCCTAAACAGTGGAAACCCCCCATAAATTACACCATTTTGGAAACTAGACCCCTCAAGGAACTTATCTAGATGTGTGGTGAGCACTTTGAACCCCCAAGTGCTTCACAGAAGTTTATAACGTACAGCCGTAAAATAAATTTTTTTTTTTTTTTTTACAAAAATGATTTTTTCGTCCCCAGTATTTTATTTTCACAAGGGTAACAGGAGAAATTGGACCCCAAAAGTTGTTGTCCAATTTGTCCTGAGTACGCGGATACACAATATGTGGGAGAAAACAACTGTATGGGCGCACGTTGGGGCTCGGAAGGGAAGTAATGACGTTTTGGATTGTAGACTTTGATGGAATGGTCTCGGGGGTCATGTCGCATTTGGAGAGCCCCTGATGCACCTAAACAGTGGAAACCCCCCACAAGTGACCCCATTTTGGAAAATAGACCCCACAAGGAACTTATCTAGATGTGTGGTGAGTACTTTGAACCCCTAAGTGCTTCACAGAAGTTTATAACGAACAGCCGTAAAAATAAAAAATATTTTTTTTTTTTTACAAAAATTATTTTTTTGGCCCCCAATATTTTATTTTCACAAGGGTAACAGGAGAAATTGGACCCCAAAAGTTGTTGTCCTATTTGTCCTGAGTACGCGGACACCCAATATGTGGGAGAAAACTACTGTATGGGTACACGTTGGGGCTCGGAAGGGAAGTAGTGATGTTTTGGATTGTAGACTTTGATGGAATGGTCTGGGGGCGTCATGTCACATTTGGAGAGCCCCTGATGCGCCTAAACAGTGGAAACCCCCACAAGTGACCCCATTTTGGAAAATAGACCCCACAAGGAACTTATCTAGATGTGTGGTGAGCGCTATGAAGCCCCAAGTGCTTCACAGAAGTTTATAACGTACAGCCGTAAAAACAAAAAAAAATCATTTTTTTTTTAAAAAAATGATATTTTTGCCCTCGGTTTTTTATTTTCCCAAGGGTAACAGAAGAAATAGGACAAATTGCACAATAACTCTTAGGGTCCAGAGTACGCTGATACCCCATGTGGGAGTAAACTACTGTTTGGGCGCATGGCAGAGGTCAGAAGGGAAGGAGCACCGTTTGACTTTTTCAACGCAGAATTGGCTGGAATTGAGATCAGACGTCATGTCACATTTGGAGAGCCCCTGATGTGCCTAAACAGCGGAAACCCCCCAATTCTAACTCCAACCCTAACCCCAACACACCCCTAACCCTAGTCCCAACCCTAACCACAAACCTAACCCTAACACACCCCTAACCCTAATCCCAACCATAACCCTAATACTAACTTTAGCGCCAACCCTAACCCTAACCCTAATGGGAAAATGGAAATAAATACATTTTTTATTTTATTATTTTTCCCTAACTAAGGGAATGATAAAGGGGGTTTGATTTACTATTTATAGCGGGTTTTTATGATTGGCAGCTGTCATGCTAAAAGACGCTTTTTATTGCAAAAAATAGTTTTTTGCATCGCCACATTTTGAGAGCTATAATTTTTGCATATTTTGGCCCACAGAGTCATGTGAGGTCTTATTTTTTGCGGTACGAGTTGACGTTTTTATTGGTACCATTTTTGAGCACGTGACATTTTTTGATCGCTTTTTATTTCGATTTTTGGGAGGTTAGAATGAACAAAAATCAGCAATTCATGAAGCAGTTTTATTCTTCGGGTCAGTACGATTATGGCGATACCTCATTTATATAATTTTTTTATGTTTTGGCGCTTTTATAGAATAAAAATAATTTTATATAAAAAATAATTATTTTTGCATCGCTTTATTCTGCGAGCTATAACTTTTTTATTTTTTCGCTGATGATGCTGTTTGATGGCTTGTTTTTTGTGGGACAAGATGATGTTTTCAGCGGTACCATGTTTATTTATATCGGTCTTTTTGATCGCGTGTTATTCCACTTTTTGTTCAGCGGTATGATGATAAAGCACTGATTTTTTGCTTTGTTTTTATTTTTTTTTTTAAGGGGTTCACAAAAGGGGTTATCTAGTGGGACAGTTTTATAGGGGGGGTTGTTACGGATGCGGCGATACCAAATATGTGTACTTTTATTGTTTTGTTTTTTTTATTTACAGGAAGAAATGAATTTATTGGGGAATATTTTTTATTTTTTTTTATTTATTTTGGATTTTTTTTTTTACACGTTTATTTTTATTTGTTTTACTTTTTTTACATTGTTCCAGGGTGGGACATCACTGTAAAATTTCAGATCGCTGGTCTCACAGTGTGCACAGCACTCTGTGAGACCAGCGATCTCACAGGCAGCGCTGCAGGCTTCTCAGTGCTTGCTCTCAGCAGGCACTGAGGAAGCCGCCTCCCTCCAGGACCCCGGCGCCATCTTGGATCCGGGTCCTGGGAGGGAGGAAGCCCTCAGAACAGCGCGATCACATCGCGCTGTTCTGAGGGTCTCAGGGGGGCGCGCAGGGAGCCCCCTCCCTGCGCGATGCTCCCCTGTGCCCCCGGTTTGATCGCGGTGTGCAAGGGGTTAATGTGCCACGGTCACGGTCACGGACCGCTCCCGGCACACAGTCCCGGGTGTCAGCTGTGATAATTAGCTGACACCCGGCGGCGATTATCTGCGCTCCCCCGGGAGCGTAGCTGATCGCTATGACGTACTATCCCGTCCATGGTCAGATTGTCACGGGTTTTATGGACGGGATAGTACGTCAGATGTCAGAGAGGGGTTAAATGCAGGGTTTGTGTGGTTGTACCTACATATTGTTTCCCACACTGGCACGTTATCAAATAGATAAGAAATCAGTCATACAGTTGAGATATTGTTTAATGGGAAAATTTTCTTTAGTTGAAAAGGAGGAAAAAGTAACCGTACGATGACAACATAGACAAATTTTAGAGCCACATATATCCAAAGAGGTATCGTCTCTCCTTGCGGAGATCAACATGCTAAGCATGCCGAGATGAGGAGACTTAAAGCCACAATGCTCCTCTGGGGAATATGCTAATTATGCAAATTGTCTCTTCAGAGAGGAAGAGAGCTAGAACTCTAGTGCCACCTATTGGAAGGTAGCAATCCTACAAGTCAATGTCGACCCTTTAACGAGCCTTGTCACATGACCTGGTTTTGCTGGTTTGGCTATTATCCTGGGTCAAGTGACAAGGCTCGTTAAAGGGTCGACATTGACTTGTAGGATTGCTACCTTCCAATAGGTGGCACTAGAGTTCTAGCTCTCTTCCTCTCTGAAGAGACAATTTGCATAAAGAGCCACATTTAAAAATTCCTCTGATATTTCCTTCAACAATTCTCATAGTAATCCCTTTTTAGCTTGACTGATGGTCCCTCCCATGGCAGGCTGGTTCCAAACATTTAATTATTTCTGTTCCTTCAGTCTGTTGCTGGGATGATCTAACCTCTCATCTACATTCCAGCAATATTCTAACAATACTTATATTATACCTATCACTTATACACTAATAGGCCCACGGCTACCTATCTGCCCTAATGTTCCTATCTATCACTACCTAAGTACTAAACTATACCCTATACTTTCCCTATACATGAGCTGAGTGTGCCAGTAACCTTAGGCATTACCAATACAGTACCTACATAGCAGCATCAGTACCTGTAACACTCTATGCATTTTACATTTCACATTATACCATAAAAACTCAATACAGCTGCATGTTGGTATCACAACAATTGTTGTCTTCAGGACCAGGTATACGATAGTCTCTGTCACACCCTTGCATAGGAAAATTTGAATAAATAATACAGTCATAAACTATGCAATATAAATAATGACAACATACCAAAGAGCCTGTAAAAACCAAATAGTGCAAAATTTTTAATGAAACCCAAATGCAAAAATGATTTTTAGCCCCAAATAAAGAAGTTGCCCATCTCTGGAGACAATTTTTTAAACCCCTTTACGACCTTGGACGTATGGATACTTCCAGGCGATTTTACGCTCACAGAAGCTGTGAGCGAGTTATCCCCACAGGGTGATCAGCTGATATTACAACTGGCACCCGGCACTCACTGCCCGCAGCAGTGTCCACAACACTCTCGGCAGATTGACCCCCTAAATGCTGCGATCAATATCGATTGTAGCATTTAGAAGGCAGGCAGAGAGAGGAAGCCCTCTCTTCTCTCCGATCGGCAATCGTTGCCATGGTGACCCGATGTCGTAATGACGACATCTGGGTTACCAATCTCTGGCAAGTTAGTTAGATCATGCGCCGTGCATGTGTAAGGAGGTTGACGAGGTCGTGGGTACCTGTGTGCCGGGTCCGGAACTGAAAAGGCTGCATCCTCTGTTTCCGGGGGCAAGCTTTGAGGAGGCAGACCTTCTCCTGCAGCCTGGGGGAAGCCCTAGTGAGACGGAGCTTCCTGCTGTACCAAAAGGGCGGGGAGAGCCAGAAAAGGGTGCGCAGCATCGGAAGCATAAGAGGAGAAAGCAGGGCAGTCTGGCACCGGCGGAGAGCAGTGCAGAGGGCAGCGCAGAGAGCAGCGCACATAGTGGTGAGCGGTGCGCCCTGCTTCCCCCACCAGAGGGTACCGGTGTGGCGACGGGCCATATAGAAGGTGCCCCCATCGCCTGCAGAGCAGAGCCATGCCAAGGTGACCTTGCCTCCGTCCAGGGGGGAGTGATGTCATGCCTGAAAGCAAAAAAGGATCCCTTTAACAGGTAACACACAGCATACAACACTTTTCTTACTCCAGACCAGAAGGAGGAGCTCTAACACCTGATTTCAGGGGAGCTTTCTCTGGAATATTCTGGCTGGGGAGGAGTTAGTTAGTGGCTGAGAGGAGAAGAGGAAAGACGTGCAGAGACAAGCTGGGGGAAACAGGAGCTATAGCAGAGCTCATCCCCAGGTCTGAGCGCCAGAAACCGGACCCCGGAGTCCGAGGCTGAGTGGGTAAACTAAAGCCCTAGCAGCAGAATCCGGAGGGCAGAAGACAGCAGGTCCTCAGTCCCAACTAAGACTCGACTACACAGCAGCACATGTGAGCCGGAGACTCCATATTGGAGCGATTCCTGAAGCAGGCTACAGCTGTCTGAGAAACTTGAACAGAGCTTAGAGCAGCAAGTACCTCAGAGAAAAGCGCTAGAAAGGAGACCTCACAACCCACCTGAAATAAGGAGATTCCAAATTGCTTTCAGGCTGACTGACTCCAGCACCATCTGTAACCTGATCCCTGGACACTTTGCCTGTGAGTAGAGATTTGGAAAGTGCATCTGACTGTGTCCTCTCAAGTTCTTTCTGCAACACTCACTCAGCACTACTACATCCCTTGCCAAATTCTACACCTTTACCATCTCCCTTACATACCTCTGCCCCGAGACAACAAGCTCTCCCTGTGGAGAGCTATTCCAACTCTGCTGCATCACCACCAGTCTCAGAGGATCGGCACTGCAGCGATAGTCACCTCTGACCAGACACCACAGGTGGTGTCATGAACACTTTACTACAAACTCTATCATCCCCTGTATATATTCCCCTTTTCATTGGACACCCAGGGCCACGGACCGGGTCACTGCTGCCGTGACACATCCCTTTAAGACACTGGCCCGGTACCGAGTACCCCACTGCCCTGGCGGGCGATCCAAGTGGAGCAGAGCCATGCCAGCAGAGCAGAGCCATGCAGAGCAGAGCCGTGCCAGTGGGACAGAGCTGTGCTAGCAGAGCAGAGGCTTGCAGAGCAGAGCCATGCCAGCAGAGCAGAGCCGTGCCAGTGGAGCAGAGCCATGCCAGCAGAGTAGAGCCGTACAGAGCAGAGCAGTGGCGAGCCGGGTGTTGCAGCAGCCAAAGAAAGGAGTGCTCCATCCCGGGAGTACCAGCGGCACGCAGACCAACGTCTGCTGTCCCCCACTGTTAACAACGGGGACCAGGGAGAGCGGGACGTGCAGTGTGTGTCCAGTGACGACCAGAGAACCAGGTGCCATCCACACGCGCTGCCCAAGAGAGACCACATATGAGACTGACCCTTGCACCCTGACGTTGCCAGCTGTTAGTTGTCCTGACCCTTGTGACCTGACTTCACCAGTTAAGTTAGTTAAGGAACCACGTTGGGCTCATACAGGACTGTGGCCTGTGCCTTTGCTAGCCACAACAGCATATGAACTAGGGGCAGTAAAAGGTACCGGAGACCGACCACTGCTGCCGGAAGACGGACCAACGACTACAGTGCACTCCTGGAAAAGGCACTGTGCCCGCCGTTGCGGCGCTATTGAGTAAGCAGCAGGAGCTGCAGCGTTAGGACTTCCTGATACGCTTGCTACCGAAGTGTTGTTATTTGTACTGTTGTACTTCATTTTGCCATACATATTGTTTAACTCTTTACCTCCCTACGTGGAGTATTCCCGTGAATAAACCTGTTAACCCTTGCTCTGCCTCCCGTCTATCACTGCATCCCGCGTCCCTGCGATTTCTACACATGATCTAGCCAACTTGTGTCCGTGACACTGAGAGCGGAAAAGCATAGAAATGTTCCTGCATTGTTATACTTTATAACTGCGTTCAGAATGCTGAAAGTGAAAGTCCCATAGTGGGACTAAGTAAAAAATTTAAAAAAAGTTGTAAAAATATTTGTTAAAAAAATGTCAAAATAATAATAAAAAAATAAAAATATATTGTACCCATAAATAAATATTTTTGCGAAAAAAAAAACAAAATAAGAAAAGTACACAAGTTTGATATCGCCGCATCCGGAACGACTCACCCTATAAAAATGTCACTAATTAACCCTCTAGTGAACATCATAAAAAAACGATGCTTTATCATCATACCGCTGAAGAAAAATAAGAATAAAATGCCATAAAAAAAGACGAATATACAGTAAATAAAAATGGTATAGCTGAAAAATGTCATCTTGTCTCGCAAAAAAACAGGCAGTCATGCAGCTCTATTAACTGAAGAGATGCAAAAAAAATTTTTTTTCTATGAAATAGTTTTATTGTGTGAAAGCGCCAAAACATACCGTATATAAAATACATTATAAAAAACAATATAAATGTGGTATCGCTGTAATCGTACTGACCCGAATAATAAAGCTGCCTTATTAATTTTACCACAAGCAGAAAGGCATAAAAAAAAAAACAATTCCTGAATTGCTGTTCTTTGTTCATTCTGCTGCTCAAAAATCGGAATAGAAAGCGATAAAGTAATGATATGTGCTCAAAAATGGTACCAATAAAAACATCAACTTGTTCCTAAAAAAGCAAGCCCTCACATGACTCTGTAAGCCGAAATATGGATATCTATCAAAATATGGCGATGCTAAACAAAATCCTGATATAAATGTGGCATTGCTGTTATCGCACCAACCCGAAGAATAAAGTCGTCTAATCTTTTATACCGCACAAAGGATGGTGTAAAACATAAATAAAACCAATTCTTCACCTGCTGTTGATTTGTTCATTCTGCCTCCCAAAGATCGCAGTAAGGCTCAGCGCACATTTATCCTGCGCTCTGCACTGAGCACTTACACGGAGGTTTCCTTATAAATCTCTGAAATACATGATTCAGACGGAACTCCTGGCAGTAGATTCCCTATAATGAGGCAGATGGAGGCACTGTGGATGCTGTCTGGCCTGCGATCCGGCGATGTCCATCTTTTTAAGCGTTTATAAAAGTGAGATATGCCACAGTTTTGTGCACCTCTGAAAAGAAGGACACCACTGAACAGAGGCCAGACGGAGTCCAGAGTAACTCTGCTGCCACATTATAGTGAATGGATCCCTCGGGGGTTTCATCTGAAACATGTCACTTTGCTATTTAGATGGATGTGAATACTTTTCCGTCCAATTATGACAAGAGCATTCTTAAGGTGATACCTTTATTGGCTAACCAGAAAATTATATGTTCGCTAGCTTTCAGAGCACAGTGGCTCCTTCTTCAGGCAAGATTACATTTGAAATAATAAGAAAGACACATCAGATGCTTACTATAGTAGGAAATTTGTTCAAGACCTGGGAGGTGTGATGCCTTCAAAGGAAATCGAATTAGCATTATCTTACAAATGGAGAGCTGGTGGGAATGTGTTACTATCTGGAGTCTTCTGGGGAAGGTGTGAACTGTGTCTATGTAGTGAACATATAACCAGGTGTTAAGTTGAGTCCTAGTGTCAAAGTATTGAACATCCTAATAAGTTTGAATTCCCATATTTTTCTCTCCCTGTCATCCTTAAAATGACCTTTTAGTATTAAGACTTTTAAGTCTGTCATACAATGTCCAGTTCCAGAGAAATGTTTTCCCACAGGCGTGTCCATTTCATTCCTGATCGTATGTCTGTGTAGATTCATCCTTGTTTGTAGTTTTTGCATGGTTTCCCCAATATAGATAGCTCCAGGGCACCTTGTACATTGTATCATGTACACCACATTGGAGGACGTACATGAAAAGGAACCCATGACCTTATAGTCCTGATTTGTGTTTGGTACACGGACTGTATTTGTTGGTAATATGTGGGTACAAGTTTTGCATTTTTTGTTGTTACATGGGAATGTGCCAGTCACTGATGGTGACAAGAGGACACTTCTGACAAGGAGATTCCTTAAGTTAGGGGGCTGTTTGTAGGAGAGGAGTGGTAGTTCTGGGAATATGTCTTTCACACCTCCCAGGTCTTGAACAAATTTCCTACTATAGTAAGCATCTGATGTGTCTTTCTTATTATTTCAAATGTAATCTTGCCTGAAGAAGGAGCCACTGTGCTCTGAAAGCTAGCGAACATATAATTTTCTGGTTAGCCAATAAAGGTATCACCTTAAGAATGCTCTTGTCATAATTGGACGGAAAAGTATTCACATCGATTTTTCTGGCTAACACGGTACCACAATATAATTTATTAGTATTGTACACCATGCTATTTAGATGGAAATCCGATATAAGTGCTCAGCGTAGAGTGCCGAATAAATGTGATAAAAAATGTTATTTAAAATATTCCTAAAAAAAGCTTCAAATTAATCCACAAAAAAAGCCACCACTCAGGTCCATCTTCTATCAATGGAGACATTGGAGGCTTCCATACTACTGGTATCAAAAAGACTCTGGAAAGCAAAGTGGCTTCTTGCCTTCCGAAACAAATTCAGTAAATTCTTCACTCCCAAATCCAAATGCCCCCCCCTTCTGAGCCCCAATGTGCTTAAACCACATTTAGCATCCACATATTTGGCATTCCTGTAGCTATGAGAGACCGCCTAATTTACGGATGAGTGTCTACAGAAGTATGAGTGGCTCACTACCACTTACTGGGGACTACAATGTACAGGGGACTACAACGTACTGTTCGCAATTTTCACTCAGCATTTTCACTCAGCAACATCTACTGCTGTTTGTTTCTGGAAAATATCCATGGAGTCAAAATCATCACTACACCTGTAGATAAATTCCCAAAGGGGTATAATTTCCAAAATGGGATCACTTGAGGGAGGATTGTGCACTTCTAGCAAATAGGGGCGCTGTTTATGGAGTCCGCAAACTATTCTAGGAAAATCTACGCTCCAGGAGGCAAATAGCGCTCCGTTCCTCCTGGCTATGCAGTACTGTACAGCCACATATGGGATATTTACACATTCAGCAGAAATTGTGGGACAAATTTTGGTGCCATTGTTACCTACTTTCTCGTGTGAAAATGTAAAGTTTGGGGCTTAAAACAAAATTTTGGTGGTAAAATGTAATTATTTTTCTTTGCTGCCTAATGGAATACAATTCTGTGACACACCTGTTGTGTCAATGTACATCATTATGATCATTGTAACCCTAGATTAATTCATTGAAAGGTGTAGTTTGTAAAATGAGGTGTTTTTTTTTAAAGCACCTGAGGGGCTATCCCAGTGAGTCATGGCACCAGAAGCCATAACAGTAAAATCTGCACTATAATGTGGCTCTCTATCCATTCTGAGCTTTGCACTGTACCTGAAAAGTATTTCCCGATTACATGTAGAGTATTGGCGCACTGAAGAGAAATATTTACAATAAACTGAGGTCCATTTTTTCCTATTAGCCCTTAGAAAAATTAAAAACTTGGGACTAAAATAACATTTTAGTGGTAAAAATGTAATTATTCTTTCTTTGCTGTTCAATGGTATAAAGTTCTGTGAGGCACATGTGGTGTCAATATGATCACTGCACCCCTCGATGAATTAATTAGGGGGTGTAGTTTTTAAATTGAGGTCACATATGGGGGTGTTTCTGCTGTTCTGACATCTCAGGGGCTCTGCCAATGTGACATGGCACCTTCAAACCACTCCAGCAAAATCTGAACTCCAATATGGCGCCTCTTCCCTTTTGAGCTTCACAATGTACCTCAAAAGTACTTTTTGACCACATATGGGGTATTGGTGTTCTCAGGAGAAATTGCACAACAAATTTTTCAGTCCATTTTCTCCTGATATATTTGGGAAAATGAAAAAAATTATGTGAATCACCTGGGGGTGCAAGGTGCTCATGACTAGAGATGAGCGAACATCATCGGCTCCCTCTTTATTCGGCAAACTATAGTGCTTACTGAAGAAGCTGCATCAGGAACCCAGATACCAGGAGCGTTCACGATAATCAGCTGTTCGGCACCGCAGCTGCATATGTCACAGCTGTTTAACAGTCACAACATATGAATGGAAAGCCTGTGTGTTGTGACTGTCACACAGCTGTGACACTTGCAGCTGATTATCGGAAGTGCTCCAGGTATCTGGGTTCCCAATGCAGCTTCTTCGGTAAACATTTTAGTTTGCCGAATAAGGAGGGAACCAACAATGTTCACTCATCTCTACTCATGACACATCTAGATAAATTCCTTGTGGTGTCTGCTTTTCATAATGGGGTCACTTGTGTGGGAGGTTCCTTTGTTTAGGCACATCAGGGGCTCTCCAAACGTGACATGACACCCACAGACGATTCCATCAAAGTCTGCATTCCAAAACTTCACTCATTCCTTTCTGAGCCCTGCACCCAAATGGTAGTTTTCCCCCACATAGGGGGTATCTGCATACTCAAGAGAAATATCAGAACAATTTTTAGGGTCTTTTTTCTCCTGTTACGTGACATGCCTGTTGCTAATGATTCCAGCCAATTTTGCTTTCAAAAAGTCAAAAAGTGCTCCTTCCCTTCTGAGCCCTGCCGTGTACCCAAACAGTAGTTTTCCCCAACATATGGGTGTATTGGCGTACTCAGGAGAAATTGCACAACAAGTTGTATGGAGAAATTTGTCCTGGTACCCTTGTGAATTTTTATTGGCTAAAATAAACATTTTGGTGGGAAAAATTAGATTTTTGTATTTTTACAGCTGGGGGTTCAAGGTGCTCACCACACATCTAGATACATTCCTTGAGGGGTCTAGATAACAAAATGAGGTCACTTGTGGGGAGGTTTCCACTTTTTAGGAACATCAGGGGCTCTCCAAATGCAACATGGCATCCACTGTTGAATGCAGCCAATTTTGAGTTAAAAAAGTCAAACAATGCCCTTTCCTTCCAAGCCCTGTCGTGTGCCCAAACAGTAATTTTCTTTCACATATGGGGTATCGGCGTACTCAGGAGAAATTGCACAACAATTTTGGGGTCCATTTTCTCCTGTTACCCTTGGGGAAATAAAAAATTTTGGGCTAAAAGAACATTTTTGTAAAAAAATTTGATTATTTTGTTTTCATGGCTCAACATCATAAATTTCTATGAAGCACCTGGGGGTTCAAGGTGCTCAACACACATTTAAATAAGCTCCTTGAGGGGTCTAGTTTCCAAAATGGGTCACTTGTGAGGGGTTTCTACTGTTTAGGTGCATCAGGGGCTCTCCAAATGCGACATGACATCCACTCTCGATTCCAGACAATTTTGAGTTAAAAAAGTCAAACGGTGCTCCTTCACCCTCTGACCCCTTCTGTGCTCCCAAACAGTACTATTCCTCCACATATGGGGTAACAGCGTGCTCAGGAGAAATTGCTCAACAAATTTTGTGGTCAACTTTCTCCTGTTACCCTTGTTAAAATAAAGAAATTTAGATCCAAAGTAAAATATTTGAGAAAAGTTAAATGGTCATTTTTTTTGTCCACATTGCAAAAATTCCTTTGAAGTGCCCGAAGGGTTAGTAAAATTCTTGAATGTGGTTTTGCACACCTTGAGGGGTGCAGTTTTTATAATGGTGTCAATTTGGAGTATTTTCTGTCATATAGATCTGTCAAAAGTCACTTCAAATGTGATGTGGTCCCTAAAAAAATGGTTTTGTCAACTTTTAATCCTTTTAACTACCTAACAAGAAAAAAAAGGAGTCAAAAGGTACACAGTTGGCTGGTGCACCATTCTGAGCAAAGACATCCCTGTTATTCAACTTTAAAGGGAATCTGTCAGGTGATTGATGATGCCCAAACCAGGGTCAGCATGAATCATATTCAAGGCTCCATCATTACATATATGTATGTCATATGTCTTGGATTGATGCTGAACATAGTTTGGGCAGAACTAATCCCTGCTGGATTCCACTCCATCCATCCTGCTGCTCCTGAAAATCCTGTGTGTGTCAAGTTCTCACTGCCCATGTGCTTCCCTGCTCCTTGCATCAACATCCGGGGTCCGTGTCCCCATCCAGACCTAAAGCTTACACGATCCACCTCACCTGAGGAGCCTAACAATTGTATCCTACAAATCCTGACTGTCTCTCCAAGTTTAGAAATGTCATCCACTACAGTATGAAACACTGTAATTTATCCAGAAGTGCCGCTTACTTAAAGGGAATCTGTCAGCAGGCTTTTGCTATATCTGAGAGCATCATAACGTAGGAGCAGAGACCCCGATTGTGATGTGTCACTTACTGGGCTGTGTTTTGCTGTTTCAATACAACCATTAATTTATCAGCAGATTATTACTAGAGGACAACTGACCTCCTGGCTCCTCGTCCAACCACACCACCACTGATTATCAGCTGTCACTATACAATGTACGCAGAAAGCTGCCAATCAGTGGTGTAGGCGGGGTTATGCAGAGCTCAGCATTCCAAGCTTGCTAGATCGTCAGCAGAGAAAACTGCATCTCTATCATAACTACTGCACCTAGTAAACGAAGTGACACATCTCTGGAATCAGAGTCTCAGCCCCTACACCATGCTGCTGTCAGGTTACATAGCAAAAACCTAGGGACAGATTGCCTTCAAAGTTTAAAAAATATATCATCGTTTCTCAGAACTGATTAATGCAGCGACTCTTATTCTAGATGTTCCTGAGGATTCTTCCATTTTTCCATTCTCCCTTGTCATTGTAAAACAGGCTGATTCACCATTTAGGATTCCCCAAAATGTTGGGTGACGATGTGTGGCCCAGCTATGTCAGGCACACATAATCCAGGAAAATGCACAGGAAGGTAACCGCAAAAGCTTGATATCCATTCACGTCACTCACACTTTCAGACACACCCACCAGGGGTATAAGAGGTAGTGACACGTAGCAGTCAGTGTTCAGTCTGAGTATTCAAGCCTTGGAGAGGAGAGGAGAGGAGATCAGCCAGAGAGTTCAGTCAGTCAGCTTCCTGTCTTAGTACAGTGTAGTTCAGTGTCAGTCCAGTCTGGACTTGGAGGATACTGAGAGCTGTTCAGTGAGCTCTGGAGAAAGCTGACATTTCCATCAAAGCTACAAGTGCTTATGTTAAGAGCGAGAGCAGGGCGAAGGGCGCAGTGGAGAAGGACAGAGATAAGTGCTTCAGGTACCGGAATACCTGCACTAATTCACCGGACACCGGGGTCCGAGGCGTTGCTAGCGCTTCACGCCTAGTAACAAGAAAACCGGAGGCTTTCTGGACTACAAGTCGCAGAAGGTAGCCCTAAGCGCTGATACGTAAACGGAGTCAGGTAGAACAAGGACTTTGAGTCAGTGCACGACAAAAGTAAGGACTCTGTTCTCACCAACTAGAAGGCTCTACCACAATGTCGGCCGGGCGTTGCAGCTATTGAAACAAGCTGGAGATTACGGAGTTAACTTCGCTTCATGCAAGTTTGGACTCACATACATATGAAGTAAAGGAGGCCTCTAACCTGCTCAGCGGTTATCCCGAATGTGCATTCTCCACCCCGACCAGCTCCCCGGGACCTGCCTGAAACATCTGCAAGTAAAGGTATGGAAAGAGATTGCCTTGTGTGAGACTGCTTTATTACCTACACTCTGCACCACCATAGACTTCCAGGGACCAGTCTCACCTGTGGGAGACCTACCATCCAGCTGCCCCATAACATCCCCTGTGAAGATCCATATAGCAGCGCTGGTCCAATTGATCAGATACCACAGGTGGCGTCACGAACTAACTAATCCACAATTCCCCTGTAAATATCCCCCATTGTATGAGCGCCCAGGGCCACGGACCGAGTCCTGCTGCCAGTGACAAACCCCATAGACTTTCATGGGCTCGGTGCCGAGTACCCCATAGCCCTGGTACTTAGTGCGACTCAACAACTCTTATAGTCTTAGAAACAGGTGAATGCTCCAAGTATTACATATCCAAGATTACGCTTTAGTTCTGTTTTGTAAAAGGAAAGTTTCTGGGAGATGAAGTTGCATGGCGGTTATCAGTCACCACCGGAACTATACGCCTGCGCCGCCTGTGAAGCTCACCCCCGGGGCACTGATAACGTGAGGCCTGTGATTCTCGTATTTGCCAACTCGATAAACCTTCGGCACCAACTCAGTGCGACCGCCACAGAGATGTCAGAGGATCAACTTTCTATCTCTCTGTGGCGGCACGAAGCCGAGTCCCTGCAGGAACAAAGGGCGACTGTTGAGATTTCACCCACATGAGCCGAACCATTGTTTCCTGGGCAGAGACGACTCATTCATACTGGCAAAGAGGAGAAATTCCTCCAAGCACTTATACCCAACATTTACTTAACTGATTAAGAAGATGATTTGTCACATTAACATTCTGAAGAAATCACAACAAACCCAGAAGAAAAACGATTGCCAGAGTCTCGAGGAGAAGACAATGTTCAGATTCTGCACATAACCAGAACACCGTACAGAGGAAATCCAGATATTTTTCTCTATGGAAGGCAATAGTACAGTACATATACTGCTGAGTAACATAGAACATGTTATATTCTTGTACATAGCAGTAGTATTCTAGTAGTTATCTTCTTGTACATAGGGCAGTATTATAGTAGTTATCTTCTTGTACATAGAGGCAGTATTATAATAGTTATATTGTACAGTCATGGACAAAAGTTTTGAGAATGACACAAATATAAATTTTTACAAAGTCTACTGCTTCACTTTTTCTAATGGCAATTTGCATATACTCCAGAATGTTATAAAGAGTGATCAGCTTAACAGCAATTAGTTGCAAAGTCAATATTTGGCTAGAAAATGAATTTTATCCCCAAAACACATTTCAACATCATTGCAGCCCTGCCTTAAAAGGACCAGCTAACCTCTTTTCAGTGATTGCTCCATTAACACAGGTGTGGGTGTTGATGAGGACATGGCTGGAGATCAATCTATCATGATTAAGTAAGAATGACACCACTGGACACTTTAAAAGGAGGCTGGTGCTTGGCATCATTGTTTCTCTTCTGTTAACCATGGTTATCTCTAAAGAAACACGTGCAGTCATCATTGCAATGCACAAAAATGGCCTAACAGGGAAGAGTATCGCAGCTAGAAAGATTGCACCTCAGTCAACAATCTATCGCATTATCAAGAACTTCAAGGAGAGAGGTTCCATTGTTGCCAAAAAGGCTCCAGGGCGCCCAAGAAAGACCAGCAAGCACCAGGACTGTCTCTTAAAAGTGTTTCAGTTGCGGGATCGGGCTACCAGCAGTGCAGAGCTTGCTCAGGAATGGCAGCAGGCAGGTGTGAGTGCATCTGCACGCACTGTGAGGCGGAGACTCTTGGAGCAAGGCCTGGTCTCAAGGAGGGCAGCAAAGAAGCCACTTCTCTCCAGAAAAAACATCATGGACAGACTGATATTCTGCAAAAGGTACAGGCAGTGGATTGCTGAGGACTGGGGTAAAGTTATTTTCTCTGATGAATCCCCTTTTCGATTGTTTGGGACATCAGGAAAACGCCTCATTCGGAGAAGACAAGGTGAGCGCTACCACCAGTCTTGTCTCATGCCAACTGTTAAGCATCCTGAAACCATTCATGTGTGGGGTTGCTTCTCAGCCAGGGGAATCGGCTCTCTCACAGTCTTGCCTAAAAACACAGCCATTAATAAAGAATGGTACCAGAATGTCCTCCAAGAGCAACTTCTCCCAACCCTCCAAGAGCAGTTTGGCGATCAACAATGCCTTTTCCAGCATGATGGAGCACCTTGCCATAAAGCAAAGGTGATAACTAAATGGCTCAGGGAACAAAACATAAAGATTTTGGGTCCATGGCCTGGAAACTCCCCAGATCTTAATCCCATTGAGTACCTGTGGTCAATCATCAAGAGACGGGTGGTCAAACAAAAACCTAAAAATTCTGACAAAATGAAAGCATTGATTGTGCAAGAATGGACTGCTATCAGTCAGGATTTGGTCCAGAAGTTGATTGAGAGCATGCCAGGGAGAATTGCAGAGGTCTTGAAGAAGAAGGGTCATCAACACTGCAAATATTGACTTGCTGCATTAACTCATTCTAACTGTCAATATAAGCTTTTGTTACTCATATGTTTGCAATTATTATATTTCTGTCTGTTATAAAAACATCTGTCAAACACACACATAAAAACCAGAGGGCAGCAGATCATGTGAAAATATAATATTTGTGTCATTCTCAAAACTTTTGGCCATGACTGTACATAGTAGCAGTATTAGAGCAGTTATATTCTTGTACATGGGGAGCAGTATTATAGTAGTTATATTCTTATACACAGGGGACAGTATTATAGTAGTTATATTCTTATACATAGGGTCAGTATTATAGTAGTTATATTGTACATAGGAGCAGTATTATAGTAGTTATATTCTTATACATAGGTCAGTATTATAGTAGTTATATTGTACATAGGAGCAGTATTATAGTAGTTATATTCTTGTAGATAGGGGCCAGTATTATAGTAGTTATATTCTTATACATAGGGTCAGTATTATAGTAGTTATATTGTACATAGGGCCAGTATTATAGTAGTTATATTCTTGTATATAGGGGCCAGTATTATAGTAGTTATATTCTTGTACATAGGGTCAGTATTATAGTAGTTATCTTCTTGTACATAGAGGCAGTATTATAATAGTTATATTGTACATAGTAGCAGTATTAGAGCAGTTATATTCTTGTACATAGGGGGCAGTATTATAGTGATTAAATTCTTGTACATAGGGTCAGTATTTAGTAGATATATTATTGTATATAAGAGCAGTATTATAATAGTTATATTCTTCTACATAGGGGCAGTATTATAGTAGTTATATTCTTGTACATAGGGGCAGTATTATAGTAGTTGTATTCTTGTACATAGGGTCAGTATTATAGTAGATATATTATTGTATATAGGAACAGTATTATATTAGTTATATTCTTCTACATAGGGGCAGTATTATAGTAGTTATATTCTTGTACATAAGGGGCAGTATTATAGTAGTTGTATTCTTGTACATAGGAGGCAGTATTATAGTAGCTATATTTTTGTACATAGGGGCAGTATTATATTAGTTATATTCTTGTACATATAAGGATAAGTATTATAGTAGTTACAGTGGGGGAAATAAGTATTTGATCCCTTGCTGATTTTGTAAGTTTGCCTACTGACAAAGACATGAACAGTCTATAATTTTAATGGTTCCTTCCCTCTCCCATGTAAAGCTCCCATGCTCTTTTCACCTTCCTGAAAAATCTCAATCCATCTTGCCCGACGATATCACACTATAAACCATGTCACAAATCCAAAAAGTACTTGCTCTTTCTTTTTCTACTGCTACTTATTTCTGGGGCTATCTCCCCCAACCCCGGTCCACAATCCGCTAACTTCCATCCCCTCTATCTCAGAGTAGCAGCCATGTACTGTCCCTCAGGCGAACTCACCCACTTCCTTGACCACTTTTCGGCCTGGCTGCCGGACTTCATGTCCTCAGAATTACCAACCCTTAACCTGGGAGACTTCAACATCTTCGTAAACAGCCTCTCCTCCCCAACTGCATCACATCTTCTATCTCTAGCCACGTTTCTTGGCCTTTCACAGTTCTCAACCTCTGAGACACACAAAGACGGTAAAGACCTGGTCTTTGTCCGACATTGTTCAATCTCCTACCTAGATAACTCACCTCTTCCTCTCTCTGACACCGACATTCTCTCCTTCATGCTCACAAATCCTTGCCCACCCCAGCAAACTCCTACCTACCACACATGCAGAAATCTACAAGACATTAACCCTCATACACTTTTAGATTCCCCACACTTATCACTGTCCCCAATCTCCTCTTTTTCCTGTCTCGATCTGACTGTGTAGCTATCACAGGAACGCGGGATGTCGCCACGGACAGAAGGCAGATCAAGAGTTAACAGATTTATTTGAACAAACAGTGTTCTCCATGCAGGGAGTAAAGGGTTGCAGGGTAATGGCAGGAATGGGGCATAACTGGGTAAGTGACGGGGTAGACAAGGTAACGGCGACTATAGTTCAGGATAAAAGTAATATGACTTAACGGACTGGGATCCTCCGCTGTGTAGCACCTCAGGGTTCCAACGGTGGCACTGTCAACAGCTGCGCAGGATGTCTCGTTGAAAGCTCTGACAGGCGGGAATCCAACGGTGGTGTCGACGCAGTCTCTGAGAAGTCGGGATAGTTCCCGTGCTCACAGGTATCTAGCACGGTACTTAGTCCAGTATAGGGAACTACCGGGACGAAGCCCCGCCCCGCGGTGTATCTGGGTGCCTGCTCACAAGACTCTGGCCTGGGTGTCTGCCTATCTGTAACAGTCACAGCTTGCTGGGGAGTGTAGCTTGAAGCTGGGATGGATGACAGGGCACGGGCACACGAGCTCATTATCCACATTTGACCCCATCATAGAAGTAGTCTCCAGGCTCATATCTTCTTCTCGTCCTCCTACATGCACTACTGACCCTATTCCCTCTCATCTACTCCAGTCTCTCTCTCCAGTCGTTACTACAAACCTAATTGGTATCTTCCCCTTTTCCTTCAAACACTCTATCATTTTTACATTATTAAAAAAACCCTCTCTTGATCCATCTTTCACAAATAACTTCAGACCAGTCTCCAATCTCCCATTCATCTTTAAACTCTTGGAGCGCCAGGTCTGTTCCCATCTTACCAGTTACCTCTCCACTCACTCTCTCCAGTCCAGCTTCCGCTCCCTACATTCGACAGAAACTGCACTCAAAGTGACCAATGACCTTCTGACAGCAAAATTTAACGGTCACCACTCTGTTCTCATTCTTCTTGACCTCTCTGCAGCTTTCGACACTGTTGACCACCATCTCCTACTCTCTATGTTCCAATCAATAGGCATTTGCTCTTCTCCAATCTTCTTGGACTTCTCCTGTTCTCCAGGATTTTTCAAAGATTCTCGCTAGTGGTTCTGCAATTTCCTCTGCTAACTCTTTCAGTACCCTAGGATGTAATTAATCTGGACCAGGAGATTTAAATTAATTTAAATTAGCTAAGTGGTCGCTCACCATCTTTCTGTTTATAGATAGTGTGGATTCTTTTATTCCATCCATGGCACCATGAGGATCAGTTGATGTTACAATTGCTTTCTTATTGAGAACACAGATGCAAAATAGGAATTTAAAAGTTCGGCCTTCTTAACAACGTTTTTAACCACTGCACCTTTTTCATCCTGTAAAAATCCTATAGCATCTTTGACTTTTCTTTTGCTTTTGACATACCCCCAAAATCCTTTTTTATTGCTTTTGGTCTCCCTTGCAAGCCTCACTTCATTACTGGCTTTAGCTCTTCTGTTGCTTCCCCTGCATTCCCTTGAAACAGCATTATATTCTTCTTTAGATATGCCCCCCTCTTTCAATTTAATATACATTTCTTTTTTCCTTTTTAACATATGTTTAAGTTCTGTGTTCATCCTTCTCTGACTTTTTAAATGCTTCCAATTCTTCCTTCTTTTCGGAATTGTTACTGATTGTGTTGTGAGAATTTCATTTAGTCATTTCTGTCCTATAGAACATCCAGCCATCTTTCTTACCCTCTTTCTGAGTCCATTAAAATCTGCCTTTCTTAAGTCCAATAATAAAGTCTGAGTCCTCGCTGGTCTTCCGCCTCTTGTAATCCAAAAATTCGAGGATAGTATGATCGCTGCCTCCTAAATTCCCAGCCACCTTTACTTCCTCAACCATTTCCTCCCTGTTTGTAAGAATTGGGTCCAAGATTGCAGATCCTTTTGTTCTCTCTTTTACTTTTTGAAAGATAAAGTTGTCAGCAAGAGAAGATAAGAATTTTCTGGACCCATTACTTTTGCCTGAGAGATATCCAACAAATATCTGGTTAGTTAGAATGTCCCATGATCACTATGTCATATTTTTTTGAGAACAGAGACATCTGATGTAAACAAAGTTCATCCATATCTTCAGTCTGTCCAGGTGACCTATAGTAAACAAATACAATAGTGTCCTTTCTGTTCTTCTCTCCTTGTATTCTTACCTAGTTTCTCCAGAGCTACCATTCTCTGAAGCTTGGATCTCTGTGGAGATATATGTTTTCCTAACATACAATGCAACTCCTCCCTCTTGTTAATCCTGTTTCTAATAAATAAGTTGTAGCCTTCAAGATTTGTATGCAAATCATGTGTATCATCCCACCAAGTTTCAGTGATGAGTTTGGCATCATATCTCTTACTGTGTTAGCAGCTCCAATTCTCCTTGTTTGTTTAACATGCTCTATGCATTTATATAGTCACATTTTAGTTTTTAGTCGGTTTCTCTTGCTCCTCTATTTTAACCCCTTCCCGACCCATGACGCCGACGTCGGCGTCATGAAAACCTGTGCCATCCCGACCCATGACGCCGACGTAGGCGTCATGCTATAAATCATGTTACTGCAGGTTGGGGGTCCGGGGTCACTGAAAGGTCACCCGACCCGCAGTAACAGGACCCTTATTGCATCACCACAGGGGGGTTGGCTTAACCCCCACGTGGCCACAATCGCTCTGATTGGCTGTTAAAAGTGAAACTGCCAATCAGAGCGATTTGTAATATTTCACCAATGAAACTGGTGAAATATTACAATCCAGCCATGGCCGATGCTGCAATAGCATCTGCCATGGCTGGAGACCGCGATCAGACCCCCCCCACACCATGTCACGGCGGTGATCGGCCGCCGCCATTGAAAGATGGCAGCGATCGGTCACCGCTGTCGCTGTCTGCTCCCCTGCTCCTGCGATCACCCCCCCTCCCCTTCCGATCCCCCCCCCTCACCTTCCGACGTCCCCTACTCACCTCTCCCGGTCCACCGATGTCCCTGGATCCGTCCCGGCGGCTGCCCGGATTCTTCACGGGCGCCGCCATCTTGGAAAATGGCGGGCGCATGCGCAGTGCGCCCGCCGGCCGGCGCATGCGCAGTGCGCCCTCCATTGTAAAAAAAATTATTTTGATCACTGTGATAAACTGTCACAGTGATCAAAATAAAAAAAAAGTAAATGAACCCCCCCCCGTCATAGGTAGGGACAAATAATAAAAAAAAGAATTTTTTTTTTTTTCCTAGCGGATTTTGCTGCTGATCCGCAGCTGATTTTGCTGCGGATCCGCGGCGGATATCGCGGCTGATCCGCGGCGGATTTCGCGGCTATCCGCGGCGATTTCGCGGCGGATATCGCTGCTGATCCGCGGCTGATTTCGCTGCTGATCCGCGGCGGATTTCGCTGCTGATCCGCGGCAGATTCGCTGCTGATCCGCTGCGGATCCGCGGCTGATTTCGCTGCTGATCCGCGGGGATTTCGCTGCTGATCCGCGGCAGATTCGCTGCTGATCCGCTGCGGATCCGCGGCTGATTTCGCTGCTGATCCGCGGTGGATTTCGCTGCGGATCCGCGGCGGATTTCGCTGCGGATCCGCGGCTGATTTCGCTGCGGATCCGCGGCTGATTTCGCTGCGATCCGCGGCTGATTTCGCTGCTGATCCGCGCGGATTTCGCTGCTGATCCGCAACTGATTTGCTGCTGATTCGCGCGGATCCGCGGCGGATTTCGCTGCTGATCCGCGGCGGATTTCGCTGCTGATCCGCGACGGATTTCGCTGCGGATCCGCTACTGATTTCGCTGCGGATCCGCGACTGATTTCGGTGCGGATCCGCGACTGATTTAGCTGCGGATCCGCTACTGATTTTGCTGCGGATCCGCTACTGATTTCGCTGCGGATCCGCGACTGATTCGCTGCGGATCCGTGACTGATTTCGCTGCGGATCCGCGGCGGATTTCGCTGCTGATCCGCGGCGGATTTCGCTGCTGATCCGCGGCGGATTCGCTGCTGATCCGCTGCAGATTCGCTGCTGATCCGCAACTGATTTTGCTGCTGATCTGCGGCGGATTTCGCTGCGGATCCGCGGTGGATTTCGCTGCGGATCCGCGGTGGATTTCGCTGCGGATCCGCGGCGGATTTCGCTGCGGATCCGCTACTGATTTCGCTGCGGATCCGCGACTGATTTCGCTGCGGATCCGCGGCGGATTTCGCTGCGGATCCGTGGCGGATTTTGCTGCTGATCCGCGACTGATTTTGCTGCTGATTCGCTGCGGATCCGCGACGGATTTCGCCGCTGATCCGCGGCGGATTTCGCCGCTGATCCGCGGCTGATTTTGCCGCTGATCCGCGGCGGATTTTGCTGCTGATCCGCGGCGGATTTTGCTGCTGATCCGCGACTGATTTTGCTGCTGATTCGCTGCGGATCCGCGGCTGATTTCGCTGCGGATCCGCGACTGATTTCGCTGCGGATCCGCGACTGATTTCGCTGCGGATCCGCGGCGGATTTCGCTGCGGATCCGCGACGGATTTCGCTGCTGATCCGCGGCGGATTTTGCTGCTGATCCGCGGCGGATTTTGCTGCTGATCCGCGACTGATTTTGCTGCTGATTCGCTGCGGATCCGCGGCTGATTTCGCTGCGGATCCGCGGCGGATTTCGCTGCGGATCCGCGGCGGATTTTGCTGCTGATCCGCGGCGGATTTTGCTGCTGATCCGCGGCGGATTTTGCTGCTGATCCGCGACTGATTTTGCTGCTGATTCGCTGCGGAACCGCGGCTGATTTCGCTGCGGATCCGCGACTGATTTAGCTGCGGATCCGCGACTGATTTAGCTGCGGATCCGCTACTGATTTCGCTGCGGATCCGCTACTGATTTTCGCTGCGGATCCGCGACTGATTTCGCTGCGGATCCGCGACTGATTTCGCTGCGGATCCGCGGCGGATTTCGCTGCGGATCCGCGGCGGATTTTGCTGCTTATCCGCGACTGATTTTGCTGCTGATTCGCTGCGGATCCGCGGCTGATTTTGCTGCGGATCCGCGACTGATTTCGCTGCGGATCCGCGGCGGATTTCGCTGCTGATCCGCGGCGGATTTCGCTGCTGATCCGCGGCGGATTCGCTGCTGATCCGCTGCGGATTCGCTGCTGATCCGCAACTGATTTTGCTGCTGATCTGCGGCGGATTTTGCTGCGGATCCGCGGTGGATTTCGCTGCGGATCCGCGGTGGATTTCGCTGCGGATCCGCGGCGGATTTCGCTGCGGATCCGCTACTGATTTCGCTGCGGATCCGCGACTGATTTCGCTGCGGATCCGTGGCGGATTTTGCTGCTGATCCGCGACTGATTTTGCTGCTGATTCGCTGCGGATCCGCGGCGGATTTCGCTGCTGATCCGCGGCTGATTTCGCTGCTGATCCGCGGCCGATTTCGCTGCTGATCCGCGGCGGATTTCGCTGCTGATCCACTGCGGATTCGCTGCTGATCCGCGGCGGATTTCGCCGCTGATCCGCGGCGGATTTCGCCGCTGATCCACGGCTGATTTCGCCGCTGATCCACGGCTGATTTTGCTGCTGATCCGCGGCGGATTTTGCTGCTGATCCGCGGCGGATTTTGCTGCTGATCCGCGACTGATTTTGCTGCTGATTCGCTGCGGATCCGCGGCTGATTTCGCTGCGGATCCGCGGCGGATTTCGCTGCGGATCCGCGGCGGATTTTGCTGCTGATCCGCGGCGGATTTTGCTGCTGATCCGCGGCGGATTTTGCTGCTGATCCGCGACTGATTTTGCTGCTGATTCGCTGCGGAACCGCGGCTGATTTCGCTGCGGATCCGCGACTGATTTAGCTGCGGATCCGCGACTGATTTAGCTGCGGATCCGCTACTGATTTCGCTGCGGATCCGCTACTGATTTCGCTGCGGATCCGCGACTGATTTCGCTGCGGATCCGCGACTGATTTCGCTGCGGATCCGCGGCGGATTTCGCTGCGGATCCGCGGCGGATTTTGCTGCTTATCCGCGACTGATTTTGCTGCTGATTCGCTGCGGATCCGCGGCTGATTTTGCTGCGGATCCGCGACTGATTTCGCTGCGGATCCGCGGCGGATTTCGCTGCTGATCCGCGGCGGATTTCGCTGCTGATCCGCGGCGGATTCGCTGCTGATCCGCTGCGGATTCGCTGCTGATCCGCAACTGATTTTGCTGCTGATCTGCGGCGGATTTTGCTGCGGATCCGCGGTGGATTTCGCTGCGGATCCGCGGTGGATTTCGCTGCGGATCCGCGGCGGATTTCGCTGCGGATCCGCTACTGATTTCGCTGCGGATCCGCGACTGATTTCGCTGCGGATCCGTGGCGGATTTTGCTGCTGATCCGCGACTGATTTTGCTGCTGATTCGCTGCGGATCCGCGGCGGATTTCGCTGCTGATCCGCGGCTGATTTCGCTGCTGATCCGCGGCCGATTTCGCTGCTGATCCGCGGCGGATTTCGCTGCTGATCCACTGCGGATTCGCTGCTGATCCGCGGCGGATTTCGCCGCTGATCCGCGGCGGATTTCGCCGCTGATCCACGGCTGATTTTGCTGCTGATCCGCGGCGGATTTTGCTGCTGATCCGCAGCGGATTTTGCTGCTGATCCGCGGCGGATTTTGTTGCTGATCCGCGACTGATTTTGCTGCGGATCCGCGGCTGATTATCTGCTGATTCATCTGCGCTAGCGGGTATAGCATAACGCGATCGCGTTATGCTATACCGTTACCAGCCGGTCAACGCTACGTGTTGAACGGGCTGGTAAAACGCAATATGAACCCAGCCTTAGGGTTAGAACTAGGGTTAGGGTTAGCATTAGGGTTAAGGTTAGAATTACGGTTAGGGTTGGAATTTGAGTTAGGGTTGGAATTAGGGTTAGGGTTAGAATTAGGGTTAGGCTTGTAGTTAGGTTTATGGTTAGAGTTGGGATTAGGGTTAGGGGTGTGTTGGGGTTAGGGTTATGATTAGGGTTTGTATTAGGGTTAGGTGTGTGTAGGGGTTAGGGTTGGGGTTAGGGGTGTGTTGGGGTTAGTGTTGGAGTTAGAATTGAGGGGTTTCCACTATTTAGGCACATCAGGGGGTCTCCATACGCGACATGGCGCCACCATTGATTCCTGCAAATTTTGCGTTCAAAAAGTCAAACAGTGCTCCCTTTATTCCAAGTCCCGACGTATGCCCAAACAGTGGTTTATCCCCACATATGAGGTATCAGCGTACTCGGGAAAAATTGCACAACAACTTTGGGGGTTCTAATTTCTCCTGTTAACATTGGGAAAAAAAATTGGGGACTAAAAATTATTTTTGTGGAAAAAAAATGATTTTATATTTTCACGGCTCTGCGTTATAAACTTCTGTGAAGGACTTGGAGATTCAAAGTGCTTATCACACATCTATAGGAGTTCCTTGGGGGATCTAGTTTCCAAAATGGGGTCACTTGTGGGGAGTTTCTACTGTTTAGGCACATCAGGGACTCTGCAAATGTAACATGACGCCCGAAGACCATTCCATCAAGTGGGCATTTCAAAACGTCACTACTTCCCATCCGAGCCCCGACGTGTGCCCATACAGTAGTTTTCTCCCACATATGGGATATCAGCATACTCAGGACAAATTGGACAACAACTTTTGGGGTCTAATTTCTCATGTTACCCTTGGGAAAATAAAAAAATTGGGGACTAAAAGATCCTGATTGTGGAAAAAATATGATTTTTTTATTTTCATGCCCAGGCGTTATAAACTTCTGTGTAGCCCTTGGGGGTTCAAAGTGCTCACCACACATCTAGATAAGTTCTTTGCAGGGTCTAGTTTCCTAAATGGGGTCACTTGTGGGGAGTTTCTACTGTTTAGGC
Source organism: Oophaga sylvatica (assembly GCA_033576555.1). Lineage (NCBI taxonomy): Eukaryota > Metazoa > Chordata > Amphibia > Anura > Dendrobatidae > Oophaga > Oophaga sylvatica. Next base: position 99,935,292 of record JARQOD010000003.1, read on the forward strand.
ACATCAGGGGCTCTGCAAACGTAACAAGATGCCCGCAGACCATTCCATCAAGTCGGCATTTCAAAGCGTCACCACATCCCTTCCGAGCCCTGACGTGTGCCCAAACAGTGGTTCCCCCCCACATATGGGGTACTAGCGTACTCAGGACAAACTGGACAACAACTTTTGGGGTCCAATTTCTCCTGTAACCATTGTGAAAATAAAAAATAGTGGGCTAAAAAATCATTTTTTGAGAAAAAAAATGATTTTTTATTTTCACGGCTCTGCGTTATAAACTTCTGTGAAGCACCTGGGGGTTCAAAGTTCTCACTATGCATCTAGATAAGTTCCTTAGGGCGTCTAGTTTCCAAAATGGGGTCACTTGTGGGGGAGCTCCAATGTTTAGGCACACAGGGACTCTCCAAATGCGACATGGCAATCGCTAAATATTCCAGCATATTTTCCATTCAAAAAGTCAAATGGCGCTCCTTCCCTTCTGAGCCCTGCCGTGCGCCCAAACAGTGGTTTATGACCACATATGAGGTATCTGTGTACTCAGGAGAAATTGCCCAACAAATTTTAGGATCCAATTTATACTGTTGCCCATGTGAAAATGAAAAAAACTGAGGCTAAAAGAAAATTTTTGTGAAAAAAAAGTACTTTCTTTTTTTTACGGATCAATTTGTGAAGCACCTGGAGGTTCAAAGTGCTCACTATGCATCTAGATAAGTTCCTTAGGGGGTCTAGTTTCCAAAATGGGGTCACTTGTGTGGGAGCTCCAATGTTTAGGCACACAGGGACTCTCCAAATGCGACATGGCAACCGCTAAATATTCCAGCATATTTTCCATTCAAAAAGTCAAATGGCGCTCCTTCCCTTCTGAGCCCTGCCGTGCGCCCAAACAGTGGTTTATGACCACATATGAGGTATCTGTGTACTCAGGAGAAATTGCCCAACAAATTTTAGGATCCAATTTATACTGTTGCCCATGTGAAAATGAAAAAAACTGAGGCTAAAAGAAAATTTTTGTGAAAAAAAAGTACTTTCTTTTTTTTACGGATCAATTTGTGAAGCAACTGGGGGTTCAAAGTGCTCACTATGCATCTAGATAAGTTCCTTAGGGCGTCTAGTTTCCAAAATGGGGTCACTTGTGGGGGAGCTCCAATGTTTAGGCACACAGGGACTCTCCAAATGCGACATGGCAACCGCTAAATATTCCAGCATATTTTCTATTCAAAAAGTCAAATGGCGCTCCTTCCCTTCTGAGCCCTGCCGTGCGCCCAAACAGTGGTTTATGACCACATATGAGGTATCTGTGTACTCAGGAGAAATTGCCCAACAAATGTTGGATCCAATTTATACTGTTGCCCATGTGAAAATGAAAAAAACTGAGGCTAAAAGAAAATTTTTGTGAAAAAAAAGTACTTTCTTTTTTTTACAGATCAATTTGTGAAGCACCTTGGGGTTCAAAGTGATCACTATGCATCTAGATAAGTTCCTTAGGAGGTCTAGTTTCCAAAATGGGGTCACTTGTGGGGGAGCTCCAATGTTTAGGCACACAGGGACTCTCCAAATGTGACATGGCAACCGCTAAATATTCCAGCATATTTTCTATTCAAAAAGTCAAATGGCGCTCCTTCCCTTCTGAGCCCTGCTGTGCGCCCATACAGTGGTTTATGACCACATATGAGGTATCTGTGTACTCAGGAGAAATTGCCCAACAAATTTTAGGATCCATTTTATCCTGATGCCCATGTAAAAATGAAAAAATTGATGCTAAAAGAAAATTTTTGTTGGAAAAATTAAAATGTCCATTTTTTCCTTCCACGTTGCTTTAGTTCCTGTGAAGCACCTGAAGGGTTAATAATCTTCTTGCATGTAGTTTTGAGTAGCTTGAGGGGTGCAGTTTTTATAAAGGTGTCACTTTTGGGTATTTTCTGCCATATAGACCCCTCAAAGTGACTTCAAATGTGAGGTGGTCCCTAAAAAAAATGGTTTTGTAAATTTTGATGTAAAAAGGAGAAATCGCTGGTCAACTTTTAACCCTTATAACTTCCTAATAAAAAAAAATGTTGTTCCCAAAATTGTGCTGATGTAAAGTAGACATGTGGGAAATGTTATTTATTAACTATTTTGTGCCACATAACTCTCTGGTTTAACAGAATAAAAATTAAAAATGTGAAAATTACAAAATTTTCAGAATTTTCGCCAAATTTCCATTTTTTTCACAAATAAACGCAAAAATTATCGACTTAATTTACCACTAACATGAAGCCCAATATGTCACGAAAAAACAATCTCAGAATCGCTAGGATCCGTTGAAGCGTTCCTGAGTTATTACCTCATAAAGGGACACTGGTCAGAATTGCAAAAAATGGCAAGGTCTTTAAGGTCAAAATAGGCTGGGTCATGAAGGGGTTAATTCAGAATTTGTTGTTTTTGTTCTTTATTTCCATTTCTTATAGCAGCATTCTCAAAAGAATTCATTAAGTGCATATTTTTTTCTGGCCGAATATTTCCCATCCCATATTGCTCTAATTTAAAGCTTTCCTAATGAGAGTAGCAAGTCATCTACCCAATATGTGTTTTCCTGTTTTAGTAAGATGCAACCCATCTCTAGCAAGAAGTCCTCCATACAGGTAATTCACTCCATGGTCAAGAAACCATGAAAGGGGTTGCTCAGGGCACCATCGACATAGCCAGTTTTTCACCTGTAGAATCCTGTTCAATCTCCTTGGCCCATATCTATCAACTAGGAGGATGGATGAGAAGATGATGCTCCCAGTTCCTTCCCTTTATGGCCTAGGCCTTCAATGTCTCTGCATATAGTTTCCAGGTCCTTTTTTTAGCTGTGTCATTGTATTAGTTAGCATGGGTGTTCGTCTATAGCACTGAAGAGTCTTGATACCCTATCAGACACATCTTTGATTTGGGCACCAGGAAGACAGCACTCTTATTGTGAGGTAATGTATGCTCGGCAGATAGCGTCTTCTGTTCCTCTCAGTAGAGAATCCCCCACGACCACCACTCTCCTTTTCTTCCTCACCACAGTGCTTCTTTTTCTCCCTTCAAAAAGCTTCTGATTTGTTACTGGAGTGTTCTTTGTGGGCAAAGCACTTTTTTGATGTACGTACATGTTCATAGTTGTCCTACCTGAGAGCCTAGTAGTGGTTCTTCAGTGGTATGGGTGCTGATTGCCTCCTCATCCTCCTGGGTCTTTGGGTCATATGCTTCCATTTCTCTTTGTCTGCAGTTACATTGAAAGGTACTTCTCCTTGAACATTCTGAATAGTTATTTCTACTCTGTCATTATCTTCTGCAGGAACACTGAAAAGTTCTTCTCTTGCAACATTCTTGAGAGATTCTTCTGCTCTGTCAAGGAAATCCTCTTCTTTGATGAGCTTCAGTGTGGCTATTCTCTCCTGAAGACTTTGCATCGTTTCCTCTAACAGAGTCACAAGCTTTTATTTCTGACACGTAAAGTTTGTCTTTTACAAGTCTGTAAACATATAGCACATATTGCCGCACACCATAGGGTATTCTCATTCTCCATGTTGAACAAAACAAATTTCTGTGACAGAGCGCAGTTTGACAATTTCCTCCAATCAGCTCCATCCAGCTACACCCAAAGTTCCTCAGACTCTGGGCAAGTCTCCACTCTTCCAAGAATGCACCAGGAATATGCAAATTATCTCTCTTGATCTTGAATTCATGATTTGACACTTTTCTTCAAGCAGCTCATTTCAGCTACACTCAAAACATGTAAACTCAGACATGTAAAAGATGTTATTAAAAACGCATTATATACAGCTGTCATACGGATTCTAGGTGAGAAAATCGCATTGTCCTCGCATGACCCTTGTATGACAGTTGTCCTACTTTTCTGGATCAAGATAGGACAGATTTTTTTATATGCTAGTGTGACCCAAACCTAACAGAAAGTTACAGCTGTGTTATGACTGTGACATGAGAACACCCTGGAGCTGCTCAGCACATTGGGGTCTGATCCCTAAATAAAGGCCTCCATTCAGCCGGAATAAGGGCAGTCCAGTTAAGCTGATTTTCAGTATCCGGGTTCCTTTTAAATCTTTCCGAATCTGAGGTTTAACAATAATGCATGTGGGTAGCATGGGAAGGAAAGATCCAGGTGGAGGGTTTAACTCCTAAGTTACTGCACTTTTATTCAATAGAACTCACAGAGGGGCATGTACTTTTTTTTATATACTTCTGACTACAGGAAGATTTGAAGTAGAAATTTAAGAACAATTTTATTATTTTCCTTTCTTCCGGAGTTTTTTTTTAACTGTCTATGCTGCCATCTAAAGGTCACTAACTGTCATTACATATTCTTTACTATTTTGGAAACTGTAGCAGATGTATTGTAGACACCTGTTAGACAGTACACACTCTGATTAGACAGTCATACAACGGTCCAAATATATTAACGTGTCTGAGGCAGGGTGATAAATCTGGGTCACCTTTAGATTGTCTAATCTAAGATTCCACCATTTGTTAGTTGGTTAACTTTGGTCCACACTTTTTAGTGCAATTTGGACTCATTTTTTTGTGCACAGGATCATGATTTAGGCCATTTTCTTTCTTGGTCCACTTTCTGTAAGACCACCTCCTTGTCGAGCATGTTCTAAAAGTGTCTCAAATATGTCTAAAAAGCATAATGAATGTGGCGCAAAACACAAACCAAGAGCAATGGAAACGATCATTTAGAGGGATTGCTAAGGAAGGTTGGGAAAAATAGACCCTTTATAAACAAGGAGTCAGGACACAAGGAGAATGGATCATAATCGGAGAGACAAATATGTCATGTTCCCCCATATCAACAAAATCAAGAAAGAAGAAACATGGTCTCCATAACAATTAAAGCTCAGCACTCATTATGCCTGCATAATGCTCCAGTAACAACAGCAACCAGTTCCCCATAACTGTGGCAACACTGTGCCCCATAACAATAAAAGCACAGTATCCCCATAATAGTCACAGCTACTGTGCACCCATAGCAATAACAGCACAGTGCTCCATAACAGGATCAGCACACTGCTCTTATAACTAACAACCACCGAACTCCCATAACAGTGTCAACCATAGGACCGCTATAACAGTAACATGCAGAGTTACTTTGATCAGAGTGTGAATTGATTTTCTTGGATGTGGAGAATAAAAGAAAACAGTTTTTCCATCTTCTCCATTCAGTGTGTCTGTGAAAAGCAGATCGCACTTGGGCACAGCCAGGGCCTGTGGGGTACTCGGCACCGAGCCCGTTCACTTCAATGGGGGATGTCACGGGTAGCACAGCTCGGTCCGTGGCCCTGGGTGCTCACTAAAAGGGGGATTATTACAAGGGAATAAAGTATATACAGTTTGTTCGTGACGCCACCTGTGGTACCTGGTCAGGGTCACCAGCGCTGCAGGGTAGATCCGCTGAGGGGTTGTTACTGGGCAGCAAGGTGTTAAGTCTTCCACAGGCAAGACTGGATCCCTCAGGGTATATGGCGGTGTAGGGGTGCAGGAGCAATAAGTCAGACACACACACGAAAGTCTCTTTCTGTACCTTTACTGACGGTAGTTGCAGGCACGTCCCGGGAAGCTGCAGGGTGGAGGATGCACGTCCAGTAATCCCACTGAGTAGGTGTAGGGCCTCCTTACTCCAGTTGTGTGAGTTTCTGACCTGTATGAAACGAAGTCTAACTCTGTCTTCAGTTATACGTCCGGCTGACTTTGTGGTGAGGCCTTCTCTTGGATAGAACAGTGTCTCTGTATGCAGCGTCCTGCTAGACCCCCGTCTTCCTGACCCCGGTTGCGTATAAGCACTGCTGGGCCCCTGCGACTTGAAGTCCCACAGGGTCTCCGGTATCTCCTACTAGTCGTGTAGATGCTAGCAAGCTCGGACCCGGTGTCCGGTTGTTCAGAGTAGAGGTAAGCTATCAATGCTGTTTCAACCTCCATTACTCTCTCTTTTCTTCCACTCGCCTTTCGTCCTACTCTGACCCTTAACATAAGCACACTAGCAGTAGATAGCTGATTCTTCCTTCTTTTCACCGCTCTCAAAACGTCGGCACGCTTGCTCACTGAAACTACACTCAGTTGACTCAGTTCTGACCAGGCTGAAGTGGCTATCTTTCTCCACTATTACTGGCCTCCACACAATAAACTAAGTTCCAGCTGTAGTCTTCAGTCTTTCAGTAACTGCTGTTCCCTTTCCTTCTTCTCCTTCTAATGCCCTGTCTGAAGCAGCTATCAGGACCTTCCGTCTAACTGATCTATGCACACTTCAAGAGCTAACTTTCCACTTTCTAGGGTAACAGACAGTCTTTCAACGTTCTGAGGTAACTCTCCCTCTCAGCTCATCTGAGGTAAAACACACACTAACTCAATCTCTGAGGTAGACTGACAACCGAGATGTTCTCTCTTCTGAGGTGTTCTGACAAGATCTGACTGCTGTCCTCCACTACCCTTATATATATATCATACTCTTCAAGGGCTCCCTCTGGTGGCTCCAGGAAATAGTGAAGGTGTGAATGAATATCAGGTGTGTGTGGGTTTACCTTCGGTGCATCCTCCTGGGAACATGTGGCTCCAAGCGCAGCTGGGCTACACATCCCCCCCTAGTTATCATCAGCACTCCCGGGCTGAAAAGAAATAATTTTATATTAACATCAACATAACATTAACTCTTCCCTTGCAGGAGGTGAGGACTCTTTAAACGTTACAATAAATACAATAAAAGTAGCAAAGTGCAAATATACAGTATTCTTGTGGAGGACCCGTTCAAAACCTCCCACGGTGGTCCTGGTGGGGCTGCAGGACTTTCCTTTTTGTTGCAGAACTCACTCTAGGCCACACCACACGGGTTTTTCTTCTGAGGTAGTGGTGGTTTACGTAAAACCAAGATGGGGCACCAAGTGCCAACTATTTACATCACAGTTTTTGGGCTGGCAGAGTCCTCAGCCACGCAGTCCATCAGAAGACATAAGAAAAACCACATTACCCAACTGGGGTATACTAAGCTTTAATCATGTAAACATTTTCACAATAAAGTGCAACTTCTCAACATAACATTTCTGGCAACTTTTTACAATACAGTAAACCCTGTCCGGGTCCTACTGGTCTTCGTCAGCAAACATTGCAGCATCTTCCATACCTGGGGCTGGAAGCACACTGTGGGTTCTGAATCGCAATACCATAAAATCGTGTCCTGCTACCGGTGTCTGGGTAGCCACAGTCCTCATTTCTATTTTCTTCTTGCGATTGCCTGGAGGCCTGACAGGTGCCTCTCCTAGGCTTGCACTCTGCAGGGTGCTCAGGCATGGCTCAGTAGGGGGCGCGCTAGCAGCTGCTGCGCTCTGCAGCATTTCAGAAGATGACGCAGGTGCGCGGACTGGCGCCGGTGTGGCTGGGGCCTGGGACACAGACATGGGACACATTCCCTGCTTCCGGGACTGGAGCGCTAATTCTGGAGACGTTCAGGGCATACCACCCTTTAAGCCCCCAATGCCGCGTGTAGGAGACTACATCCCCTATTAACAGATCCCTGTCCGGGTGCCCCTCAGGCAGGTGAGACTCCACATCCCTCCGGTTTACAAACACCTCCTGGTATAGGCCGGGTTCGTGGATGAAACCCCAGCCTCCCTGGAGTTTGAAGTCTCGTATTGCCCCCTGGCGCCGCGGTTCCCGGAGCGTACCTGTATCTCGCCGGACGATCTCCTTATCGGGAAGATCCTGCTCCCGGTACCTCTGGCGAAGCCGCTGCGCCTCACGCTGCTGCCGCTGCTCCTGTTCACGGCGTCTCCACTCGTTCTCCTTCTGGGCGGCGTACTCCACGTCGTCCAGGAGCTCCATTTCCTCCCAATCTCTCATTGCATCAGGCAGGATTCCTTCTGTCGTCCCTACCGGGGGACTGCATTCCGCTGCTACCGCTGCGGCCTCTGGTTCCAGGCCTGGCTGGCGTTCCGGTCCGGGCAAGGCCTCCTCAGCCTCCTCTCCTCCCGCCGCGTCCTCGGCGGGGTCAGGTACAGCTCTTCCGGGGCCAGCCTCCGGTTCCTCCTCAGCCGCTGGTTCCAGTGGTGGCGCGGGTGGCAGTTGCGCATCCAGGGGGGAGAGCAGCTGGTCCCACTGCAGCCGCAGTTTCAGGGCACGCCAGCTCCGCTCCACCGCCTCCATCTCTGCGCGGTGTCGGGCCAGATCCCGCAGCGCCGCATCCACCTCCACACGATACATTACTTCATCGCCCTCCCGACCTGGGGATGGCTCGGGCACAGGATACACTTCTTCAGGGGAATGGGGTCTGCGCACCGCCATTTCCCCACACAGCGACTCCTGTCCTTCAGCCATCTCTCTCCAGGCCAGACTGTGCTTTCCATCCGTAACACTCTGGTCTTTTCTGTGGAGGCGGGACTTTCGCTTTCTCCTCCTTGCACTGAGGATGAAGAGGAGGCTGATCTCCTTTGCAGTGGGGCATGATCTGACATTGTAAAAGCACTTGGATAGGACGGCCATAACTTTCGCGCCAAGGGGGGTACGCCCACGAATACACGCCCCTCTTCTTCACCAGCGCCTCAGGGCGCGAACATGGTGGCAAAATGGTGGCAAATTGCGCCAAAAATCTCAAAACAGCAATTACAGTCTTTTGCACAAAAACAGTCCATTCAGGCACACAGGACTCACATATAGCGAGCTTCGTATCCTGTTCGTGATGCCAAAAGATGAGTCGCACAGCCAGGGCCTGTGGGGTACTCGGCACCGAGCCCGTTCACTTCAATGGGGGATGTCACGGGTAGCACAGCTCGGTCCGTGGCCCTGGGCGCTCACTAGAAGGGGGATTTTTACAGGGGAATAAAGTATATACAGTTTGTTTGTGACGCCACCTGTGGTACCTGGTCAGGGTGACCAGCGCTGCAGGGTAGATCCGCTGAGGGGTTGTTACTGGGCAGCAAGGTGTTAAGTCTTCCACAGGCAAGACTGGATCCCTCAGGGTATATGGCGGTGTAGGGGTGCAGGAGCAATAGGGCAGACACACACACAAAATTCTCTTTCTGTACCTTTACTGATGGTTGTTGCAGGCACGTCCCGGGAAGCTGGCAGGGTGGAGGATGCACGTCCAGTAATCCCACTGAGTAGGTGTAGGGCCTCCTTACTCCAGTTGTGTGAGTTTCTGACCTGTATGAAACGAAGTCTAACTCTGTCTTCAGTTATACGCCCGGCTGACTTTGTGGTGAGGCCTTCTCTTGGATAGAACATGTTCTCTGTATGCAGCGTCCTGCTAGACCCCCGTCTTCCTGACCCCGGTTACGTATCAGCACTGCTGGGCCCCTGCGACTTGAAGTCCCACAGGGTTTCCGGTATCTCCTACTAGTCGTGTAGATGCTAGCAAGCTCGGACCCGGTGTCCGGTTGTTCAGAGTAGAGGTAAGCTATCAATGCTGTTTCAACCTCCGTTACTCTCTCTTTTCTTCCACTCGCCTTTCGTCCTACTCTGACCCTTAACATAAGCACACTAGCAGTAGATAGCTGATTCTTCCTTCTTTTCACCGCTCTCAAAACGTCGGCACGCTTGCTCACTAAAACTACACTCAGTTGACTCAGTTCTGACCAGGCTGAAGTGGCTATCTTTCTCCACTATTACTGGCCTCCACACAATAAACAAGTTCCAGCTGTAGTCTTCAGTCTTTCAGTAACTGCTGTTCCCTTTCCTTCTTCTCCTTCTAATGCCCTGTCTGAAGCAGCTATCAGGACCTTCCGTCTAACTGATCTATGCACACTTCAAGAGCTAACTTTCCACTTTCTAGGGTAACAGACAGTCTTTCAACGTTCTGAGGTAACTCTCCCTCTCAGCTCATCTGAGGTAAAACACACACTAACTCAATCTCTGAGGTAGACTGACAACCGAGATGTTCTCTCTGTCTGAGGTGTTCTGACAAGATCTGACTGCTGTCCTCCACTAGCCTTATATATATATACAGTTAGGTCCATAAATATTTGGACAGAGACAACATTTATCTAATTTTGGTTCTAGACATTACCACAATGAATTTGAAACAAAACAAATCAGATGCAGTTGAAGTTCAGACTTTCAGCTTTCATTTGAGGGTATCCACATTAAAATTGGATGAAGGGTTTAGGAGTTTCAGCTCCTTAACATGTGCCACCCTGTTTTTAAAGGGACCGAAAGTAATTGGACAAATGACTCCAAGGCTATTTCATGGACAGGTGTGGGCAATCCCTTTGTTATGTCATTCTCAATTAAGCAGATGAAAGGGCCGGAGTTGATTTGAGGTGTGGTGTTTGCATTTGGAAGGTTTTGCTGTGAAGGAAACATGTGGTCACAGGAGCTCTCCATGCAGGTGAAACAAGCCATCCTTAAGCTGCAAGAACAGAAAAAAACCCATCCAAGAAATTGCTACAACATTAGAAGTGGCAAAATCTACAATTTGGTACATCCTGAGAAAGAAAGAAAGCACTGGTGAACTCATCAATCCAAAAAGTCCTGGGAGCCCACGGAAGACAACAGTGGTGGATGATCGCCGCATACTTTCTTTGGTGAAGAAGAACCTGTTCACAACATCAACTGAAGTCCAGAACACTCTCAGTGAAGTAGGTGTATCTGTCTCTAAGTCAACAGTAAAGAGAAGACTCCATGAAAGTAAATACAAAGGGTTCACATCTAGATGCAAACCATTCATCAATTCCAAAAATAGACAGGCCAGAGTTAAATTTGCTGAAAAACACTTCCAGAAGCCAGCTCAGTTCTGGAAAAGTATTCTATGGACAGATGAGACAAAGATCAACCTGTATCAGAATGATGGGAAGCCAAAAGTTTGGAGAAGAAAGGGAACGGCACATGATCCAAGGCACACCACATCCTCTGTAAAACATGGTGGAGGCAACGTGATGGCATGGCCATGCATGGCTTTCAATGGCACTGAGTCACTTGTGTTTATTGATGACATAACAGCAGACAAGAGTAGCCGGATGAATTCTGAAGTGTACCGGGATATACTTTCAGCCCAGATTCAGCCAAATGCTGCAAACTTGATTGGACGGCGCTTCATAGTACAGATGGATAATGACCCCAAGCATACAGCCAAAGCTACACAGGAGTTCATGAGTGCAAAAAAGTGGAACATTCTTCAATGGCCAAGTCAATCACCAGATCTTAACCCAATTGAGCATGCATTTCACTTGCTCAAATCCAGACTTAAGAGGGAAAGACCCACAAACAAGCAAGACCTGAAGGCTGCGGCTGTAAAGGCCTGGCAAAGCATTAAGAAGGAGGAAACCCAGCGTTTGGTGATGTCCATGGGTTCCAGACTTAAGGCAGTGATTGCCTCCAAAGGATTCGCCACAAAATTTTGAAAATAAAAATATTTTGTTTGGGTTATGTTTATTTGTCCAATTACTTTTGACCTCCTAAAATGTGGAGTGTTTGTAAAGAAATGTGTACAATTCCTACATTTTCTAACACATATTTTTGTTCAACCCTTCAAATTAAACGTTACAATCTGCACTTGAACTCTGTTGTAGAGGTTTCATTTCAAATCCAATGTGGTGGCATGCAGAGCCCAACTCGCGAAAATTGTGTCACTGTCCAAATATTTCTGGCCCTGACTGTATATATATATATATATATATATATAAATATATGTATATATATATATAATATATATATATATATATCATACTCTTCAAGAGCTCCCTCTGGTGGCTCCAGGAAATAGTGAAGGTGTGAATGAATATCAGGTGTGTGTGGGTTTACCTTCGGTGCATCCTCCTGGGAACATGTGGCTCCAAGCGCAGCTGGGCTACACATCATCAGAGTGCAGTCCGATGTTTTCCATAGACATGAATGGCTGAGTGTGATCCGATCATTGAAGGCAAATAAGACATGCTGTGATTTTATTTTTTCTTCCTTGGACCACTTGATCCGAGGAAAAATTGGACATGAGCACAGCCACATAAAATGACATGGGTACGAGTGTTAACAGTCAAAACCATGGATAGCACTCTTCCGATTTTTAGAGTTTGTGCATGAGCCCTTATAGAAATGGCCACACTAATCCCATAACCGTGACAGCCAGAGTACTCCTACAACAGTGACAGGCACAGTGCCCCCATAACAGTTGCAGCTACAGTACTCTCATAACAGTGACAGCCGCAGAACTCTCATAGCAGTGACAGCCACAGTAATTCTATAACAGTGTCAGGCACAGTGCTCCCATAACCGTGACAGCCACAGTACTTTCATAACAGTGACAGCCACAGTACTCTCATAGCAGTGATAGCCATAGTACTCCTATAACAGTGACAGGCACAGTGCCCCCATGACCGTGACAGCCACAGTACTTTCATAACAGTAACAGCCACAGTACTCTCATAGCAGTGACAGACACAGTACTTCTATAACAGTGTCAGGCACAGTGCCCCCATAACCGTGACAGCCACAGTACTTTCATAACAGTGACAGCCACAGTACTCTCATAGCAGTGACAGCCACAGTACTCCTATAACAGTGACAGACACAGTGCCCCCATGACCGTGACAGCCACAGTACTTTCATAACAGTAACAGCCACAGTACTCTTATAGCAGTGACAGCCACAGTACTCCTATAACAGTGACAGGCACAGTGTCCCCATGACCATGACAGCCACAGTACTTCCATAACAGTGTCAGGCACAGTGCCCCCATAACCGTGACAGCCACAGTACTTTCATAACAGTGACAGCCACAGTACTCTCATAGCAGTGACAGCCACAGTACTCCTATAACAGTGGCAGACACAGTGCCCCATGACCGTGACAGCCACAGTACTTTCATAACAGTAACAGCCACAGTACTCTCATAGCAGTGACAGCCACAGTACTCCTATAACAGTGACAGGCACAGTGTCCCCATGACCGTGACAACCACAGTACTTTCAGAACAGTAACAGCCACAGTTCTCTCATAGCAGTGACAGCCACAGTACTCCTATAACAGTGACAGGCACAGTGCCCCCATACCAGTGACAGCCACAGTACTCTCATAGCAGTGACAGACACAGCACCTCCATAGCAATGACAGGCACAGTGCCCCCATAACCGTGACAGCCACAGTACTTTCATAACAGTAACAACCACAGTACTCTCATAGCAGTGACAGCCACAGTACTCCTAAAACAGTGACAGGCACAGTGCCCCCATGACCGTGACAGCCACAGTACTTTCATAACAGTGACAGCCGCAGTACTCTCATAGCAGTGACAGCCACAGTAATTCTATAACAGTGTCAGGCACAGTGCCCCCATAACCGTGACAGCCACAGTACTTTCATAACAGTAACAGCCACAGTACTCTCTGTTATGTTTCGGTAACTGAGGAGAAATAGCAAAAAATAGCAAAAGCGGTAATACACCAGAGAGGCTGGAACCTTTTGGATTGCAGTAACCTGAACTAACCGCACAACTAGAAGTAGCCGTGGAGCGTTCCTACGGTGATCCTAGACGCCTCGTCACAGCCTGAGAGATAACTACCCCTAAAGGCAGAAAGATGAAAGCTATCTGCCCCGGAGCAGATCCCCAAAGAAAATAGGAAGCCCCCAAACATGTAATGGCGGTTAGACAAGAAGAAAGCACGGACACAGACAGAAAATAGAATGAGCAAACGCTGAGGCCCAATCTGTCTAGACAGAAAAGTACAGGAAATAATTCTGACTGCAATCCAACAATAACCCTAACAAAAATATCAACACTTCTGATTGCCAAAAAACCTGAGATCACACGATCTCATCCACCTAAATCAGATCTCTGGTGTAATAAAATGTGTTATGATTTGGTAGCTGAGGAGAGCAGGCAAAAACGGCAATACACCAGAGAGGTTGGAATCTACTAAATTGCAGTACCCTGACTAACCACCACAACTAAAGGCAGCCGTGGAGTGTTCTTACGTTGGTCCTAGACGCCTCGTCACAGCCTGAGAGGTTAACTACACCTAAAGATAGAAAGAGGAAAGCTATCTGCCCCGGAGCAGATCCCCAAAGAACATAGGAAGCCCCCAAACATGTAATGGCGGTTAGACAAGAGGAAATACAGACACAGACAGAAAATAGTATGAGCAAATGTTGGGGCCCAAACTTCCTAGACAGAAAAGGATAGGAAGGACACTTACTGCAATCCAAAAAACCCTAAAAAATACTAACTCTACTAATTGCAAAAACACCTGAGATCACACGACCTCTACCACCTAAATTAGTTCTCTGGTGTAACAAAACTAAGCCGCAGCCACTGAAAAAACTGGAAAAGGCAAATAAACAAATAACAGTGGCTCCAGAAGAACTGAGAGGAGCCCAAGCCCCCGGAGGGGGGGAGACCTGGCTAACCTCACAGAAATGCAGAGAAATATGCAAATGGTAAGCACAAAAACAAAAAACAGAAAATATCTTATCTGAGAGCAGGAGAAGAGGCAAGACTCAGCAAGCTTCCAAGTGAACCAGGAACCACAGTCGAGACAAGAACAATTGATCACCGGCAACCATGATGGGAGGGAACCTCCCTTATATAAGACCAGTCTGTAACTCCTGATTGCCATCCTCATTATATGGTTCAGTACTGTTTGTAACCACCAGAGGGAGCTTTGCTCAGAATTCATTTCTAACACATTCACAACAGTTACCCCCCCCTTGAGGAGGGGTCACCGAACTCTCATTTGGGCAACCAGGTTGGTCAGGATGAGCTCTGTGATACGCACGGATCAGTCTCCTAGCATGGATGTCCGAATCAAACACCAAGAATTGTCCTCCTGACCATAACCTCTCCACTTAACCAAATACTGGAGTTTCCTTCTAGAAAAACGAGAATCCAATATTTTCTCAACCACATACTCCAGATTGCCCCAACCAAAACAGGGTCAGGAGGCGCAGCCATAGGAACCACTGGCTCGATAATCCTCTTCAATAAGGACTTGTGGAACACGTTATGGATCTTAAATATCCCTGGAAGAAGTAAATGAAAGGAAACAGGATTAAGAATCTCCATGATCTTATAAGGTCCAATGAACCTAGGCTTAAACTTAGGAGATGCAACTCTCATAGGGATATTTCTTGAGGACAACCAGACCAAGTCCCCACTTCAAACCGAGGACCATCAGTCCTATGCCGGTTGGCAAACCGCTGGGCCCTCTCCTGAGAGAGGGACAACCTCTCCACTACCTGGTCCCAAATCTGCTGCATACGCTCCACAACAGAGTCAACACCTGGACAGACAGAAGCCTCCGTCTGTCCGAAGAAAATCGAGGGTGAAACCCAAAATTGCAAAAAAATGGAGACATCAAAGTGGCAGAGCTAGCCCTATTATTAAGAGCAAACTCAGCCAAAGGCAAAAAAGAGACCCAGTCATCTTGATCAGCAGACACAAAGCATCTCAGATAAGTCTCCAATGTCTGGTTTGTTCTCTCAGTTTGTCCATTGGTCTGAGGATGAAAAGCGAGGAGAAAGACAATTGAACTCCAAGTTTAGAACAAAAAGTCCTCCAAAATCTGGAAACAAACTGGACTCCTCTGTCAGACACAATGTTCTCAGGAATGCCGTGTAACCGAACCACGTGCTGAAGGAACAAAGGCACCAATTCGGAGGAGGAAGGCAACTTAGGTAATGGCACAAGATGTATCATTTTGGAAAAAACCTATCACAAATCACCCAGATAACGGTCATTCTCTGAGAAACAGGGAGGTCGGAAATGAAATCCATAGAGATATGGGTCCATGGTCTCTTGGGCACAGGCAATGGCATCAACAAACCACTAGAGCGAGAGCAAGGCTTGGAGCGAGAGCAAGTCCCGCAGGACTGCACAAATTCCTGACGTCACGAGACAAAGTAGGCCACCAAAAGGGACCGACTAACCAAGTCTCTGGTACCAAAAATTCTGGGATGACCGGCCAACGCGGAACAATGAATCTCAGACATCACACTCTTCTTCCACCGGTCTGGGATAAACAATTTCCCAATAGGGCAGCGCTCGGGTTTATCCTCCTGACACCCTTCCAGAGCCAGTCTCAAATTGGGCGAGATGGCGGAAAGAACTACACCCTCTTTCAAAATAACAGCAGGATCAGATAACTCAGGAGAGTCCGCAAGGAAACTCCTCGAGAGGGCATCCGCCTTAACATTCTTAGTGCCAGGAAGAAAGGAAACCACAAAATTAAAACTGTGTGAAAAACAAGGCCCACCTGGCCTGTCTAGGATTAAGTCGCTTGGCTGATTCCAGATTAAACCAGATTCTTATGGTCCGTGAGGACCACCACCTGATGTTTGGCTCCCTCCAGCCAATGTCTCCACTCTTCAAAAGCCCACTTCATGGCCAATAACTCCCAATTACCCACGTCATAATTACGTTCAGTTGGAGAAATTTTCGAGAGAAAAAGGCACAAGGGTTACTTTTAGAGGTCTCTGGATCTCTTTGGGACCAAAACGGCACCTGCCCCAATTTCAGAGGCATCAACCTCCACCTGAAATGGCAGAGAAACATCAGGCTGCCGTAGAACAGGAGCAGAAGTGAATCTCTGCTTAAGTTCCTGAAACGCAAGAGACTGCCTCAGGAGGCCAATTCACCACATCAGAACCCTTTTTGGTCAAATCAGTCAATGGTTTAACAATAACAGAGAAATTCCAATAAATTTACGATAAAAATTGGCAAAACCCAAGAATCTCTGAAGAGCCTTTAATGAAGTAGGTTGGACCCAATCACAGATGGCCTGAACCTTGACCGGGTCCATTTCAATAACAGATGGGGACAAAATGAATCCCAGAAATGAGATCCTCTGTACGCCAAAAAGACACTTTGATCCCTTCACATACAGAGCATTCTCTCTCAAAATCTGGAACACAGTCCGAACATGTTTCACATGAGAGTCCCAGTCATTGGAAAAAATCAAGATATCATCCAAATAAACAATCAGAAATTTATCCACAAAATCCCTGAAAATGTCATTCATGAAGGACTGGAAGACGGAAGGAGCATTAGTGAGCCCAAAGGGCATCACTAGGTACTCAAAATGCCCCTCTGGGGTGTTAAACACCGTCTTCCATTCATCCCGTGCTTAATGCAAATAAGGTTATACGCCCCCTGAGGTCAAGCTTGGTAAACCAAGTAGCACTTTTCACCCTGGAAAACAGGTCAGAAATCAAGGGTAACGGATATTGATATTTCACAGTGATATTGTTCAAGAGACGATAATCAATACACGGCCTTAATGAACCATCCTTTTTGGCCACAAAGAAAAAACCGGCACCCAAGGGTGAAGAGGATGGTCTGATATGACCCTTCTCCAATGACTCCTTGATATAAGACCGCATAGCATCATGTTCAGGTACAGACAAGTTAAAAAGGCGACCTTTAGGGAATTTACTACCAGGCACTAATTCAATAGCGCAGTCATAGCTCCTATGGGGGGGCAAGGATGCAGATTTACTTTCGCTAAACACATCAGAAAAATCAGTCAAAAAGTCAGGAACATCTGAGCCTGGGGAGTGGCAGAAAAAACAGGAGTGTTGGCATTAACACATTGGCAGCCCCAACTAGTTACAGACACAGATTTCCAATCCAAAACAGGATTATGAGACTGTAACCAAGGGAAACCTAGTACAATAATGTCATGCAGATTTTACAGCACCAAAAATTTGCAACTCTCCTGATGATCAGGTTCAACCCTCATTATCACCTGAGTAGAGAACTGGGGTTTATTCTCAGCCAAAGGGTAGAATCAATCCCCAGTAGGGGAATAGACTTCCGTAGGGGTATCAAGGGAAACCCACAACGTTTAGCAAAATCAAAATCCATCAGGTTAATAGCTGCTCCCGAATCAACAAAAGCCTGAGCAGAAAATGTGGACAGGGAGCAAATCAGGGTAACAGTCAACAGAAATTTAGTCTGAACACTACCCAAGACAACTGAGCGGGCAAAACGTCTTCCCCGCTTAGGGCAGACTGAAATAGCATGAGAGGCGTCACCACAGTAGAAACATAACCCATTGCGTTTTCGAAACTCATGACGCTGTGCCCCAGAAGCCACTCTATCACACTGCATGGGTTCGGAAGCTGGTTCACAAGGCAACACTATTCCACGCATACCTCTACGCTCACGCAAACGTCTGTCAATTTGAATCGCTAATGACATAGAATCATTGAGACCAGAGGGAGCAGGGAAACCCACCATAACATCTTTTACTTTCTCTGACAGACCCTTCCGAAAAAGGGCCGCCAAAGCGTCATCATTTCCATTTGGTCAGGACTGCCCACCTTCGGAATTTCTGACAGTACAACTCAGCGTCCTCAAGCCCCTGATTTAATGCCAACAAGGTTTTTTCAGCTTGATCAGTGACATTAGGTTCATCGTACAATAACCCCAGAGCCAGAAAAAATGCATCAACATTACTCAAAACAGGGTCCCCAGGTGTCAGGGAAAAAGCCCAATCCTGAGGATCGCCGCGCAGGAGAGAGATGACAATTTGAACCTGCTGTGCTTCGTTCCCTGAGGACTTAGGTTTTAAGGCAATAAACAACTTACATTATTTTTGAAATTCAGAAATTTAGCTCGATCCCCAAAAATAAATCTGGCATGCGGATCCTAGGTTCCACAACCGGCAACCCTGCAAGATAGGCAGCAATACTCCGAACCTCAGTGGCAAGCTGATCCACACGGCCAGACAACTGCGCAAACTCCATTGAGAGAAAAAAAAAATCCTCCCCAGCACCCAGAGAAAAAGAGGGAAAAAATGCAATAAACAGAAAAAAAATAAAAATTTCTGACAACTTTCTCTTTTTTTCCTTTTACTATTTTTCCCTTCTGTTGAGTACCATATAATTTTCAGTTTGGCCGGTGATACTGTTATGATTTGGTAGCTGAGGAGAGCAGGCAAAAACGGCAATACACCAGAGAGGTTGGAATCTACTAGACTGCAGTACCCTGACTAACCACCACAACTAAAGGCAGCTGTGGAGCGTTCCTACGTTGGTCCTAGACGCCTCGTCACAGCCTGAGAGGTTAACTACACCTAAAGATAGAAAGAGGAAAGCTATCTGCCCCGGAGCAGATCCCCAAAGAACATAGGAAGCCCCCAAACATGTAATGGCGGTTAGACAAGAGGAAATACAGACACAGACAGAAAATAGTATGAGCAAACGTTGGGGCCCAAACTTCCTAGACAGAAAAGGATAGGAAGGACACTTACTGCAATCCAAAAAACCCTAAAAAATACCAACTATACTAATTGCAAAAACACCTGAGATCACACGACCTCTACCACCTAAATTAGTTCTCTGGTGTAACAAAACTAAGCCGCAGCCACTGAAAAAACTGGAAAAGGCAAATGAACAAATAACAGTGGCTCCAAAAGAACTGAGAGGAGCCCAAGCCCCCCGGAGGGGGGAGGGAGACCTGGCTAACCTCACAGAAATGCAGAGAAATATGCAAATGGTAAGCACACAAAAAACAGAAAATATCTTATCTGAGAGCAGGAGAAGAGGCAAGACTCAGCAAGCTTCCAAGTGAACCAGGAACCACAGTTGAGACAAGAACAATTGATCAACGGCAACCATGATGGGAGGGAACCTCCCTTATATAAGACCAGTCTGTAACTCCTGATTGCCAATCCTCATTAAATGGTTCAGTACTGTTTGTAACCACCAGAGGGAGCTTCTGCTCAGAATTCATTTCTAACACATTCACAACAAAAACGCCATTTAGCAAATAAAAAGTAACAAAGGAGCAAAGCAAAAGTGCAGACACAAACGAAGCACAATTGCAGCGCCAGACCCCCAAAAGGGGACAGGCTGCAGTCCAGTGCAAGCAGCAAAACAGCAGAGAAAATCAAACAGAGGAAAAAAAACAGCAAACACTTATCTGAGGGAGAGCAGGAAACTAGCAGTGCTTCAAGCAAGACCAGAAGGAACATTTGATAACCGGCAAGGCTGCTGGGAACTCAGGCCACGTATATCCTACCATTCAGCGCCAGCTGAAGGCCATTCAGTAATCAGTTCATTACCCTCAGCAACCACCGGAGGGAGCACCAGCTCAGAAGCCGCCTCCAGCATATTCACAACAATTCTCATAGCAGTGACAGCCACAGAACTCCTATAACAGTCACAGGCACAGTGTCCCCATGACCGTGACAGCCACAGTACTTTCATAACAGTAATAGCCACAGTTCTCTCATAGCAGTGACAGCCACAGTACTCCTATAACAGTGACAGGCACAGTGCCCCCATGACCGTGACAGCCACAGTACTTTCATAACAGTAACAGCCACAGTTCTCTCATAGCAGTGACAGCCACAGTACTCCTATAACAGTGACAGGCACAGTGCCCCCATACCATTGACAGCCACAGTACTCTCATAGCAGTGACAGCCACAGTACTCTTATAACAGTGACAGGCACAGTGCCCCCATACTAGTGACAGCCACAGTACTCTCATAGCAGTGACAGACACAGCACCCCCATAGCAGTGACAGGCACAGTGCCCCATAACCGTGACAGCCACAGTACTTTCATAACAGTGACAGCCACAGTACTCTCATAGCAGTGACAGCCACAGTACTTCTATAACAGTGTCAGGCACAGTGCCCCCATGACCGTGACAGCCACAGTACTTTCATAACAGTAACAGCCACAGTACTCTCATAGCAGTGACAGCCACAGTACTCCTATAACAGTGACAAGCACAGTGTCCCCAAGACCATGACAGCCACAGTACTTTCATAACCGTAACAGCCACAGTTCTCTCATAGCAGTGACAGCCACAGCACTCCTATAACAGTGACAGGCACAGTGCCCCCATACCAATGACAGCCACAGTACTCTCATAGCAGTGACAGACACAGCACCCCTATAGCAGTGACATACAGAGTATATAGAACATAGAATCATAGAATGGTAGAGTTGGAAGGGACCTCCTGGGCCATCTGGTCCAACCCCCTGCTCAAAGCAGGATTCTCTAAATCATCCAGACAGATGTCTGTCCAGCCTCTGTTTGAAGACTTCCATTGAAGGAGAACTCACCATCTCTCGTGGCAGCCTGTTCCACTCATTGATCACCCTAACTGTGAAAAAGTTTTTTCTAATATCTAATCTGTGTCTCCTCCGATTCAGTTTCATCCCATTGCATCTAGTCTTTCCTTGTGCAAATGAGAATAAAGATGATCCTTCTACAATGTGACAGCCCTTGAGATATTTGTAGACAGCTATTAAGTCTCCTCTCAGTCTTCTCTTTTGCAAGCTAAACATTCCCAAATCCTGCAACCGTTCTCATAGGACATGGTTTGCAGACCGGTCACCATTCTGGTGGCTCTTCTCTGAACTTGCTCCAGTTTGTTGATGTCTTTTTTAAAATGTGGTGCCCAAAACTGGACACAGTATTCCAGATGAGGTCTGACCAAAGAGGAGTAGAGGGCAATAATGACCTCACGTGATCTAGACTGTATGCTTCTGTTAATACATCCCAGAATTGTATTTGTCATTTTTGCTGCTGCATCACACTGTTAACTCATGTTCAGTCTGTGATCAATTAGTATACCCAAGTCTTTTTCACATGTGCTGTTACTTAGCCCTATTCCTCCCATTTTGTATATGCTTTTTTCATTTTTATTGCCCAGATATAGGACTTTGCATTTTTCCCTGTTAAAAACCATTCTGTTAGTTGCTGCCCACTGCTCCAGTTTATTTATATCTTTTTGAATCCTCTCTCTCTCTTCTCTAGTATTAGCTACCCCTCCTAGCTTTGTGTCATAAGCAAATTTAATCAGTTTACCCTCAATTCCTTCATCTAAATCATTGATAAAGATGTTGAACAATACAGGGCCCAAAAGAGAGCCTTGTGGTACCCCACTTGAGACATTCTTCCAACTGGATGTGCAGCCATTTACGACCACTCTTTGAGTCCGATCACTAAGCCAGTTATGAATCCACCTAACAGTTGCCTTGTCATTCCATACTTAGTAATTTTTCCAATAAGGATTGTGTGACATACTTTGTCAAATGCTTTGCTGAAGTCAAGATATACTATATCTACAGCATTTCCCTGATCCACCCAGTCAGTGATTCTGTCATAGAAGGAAATTAAGTTAGTCTGACATGACTTATTAGTTACAAACCCATGCTGACTCTGTTTAATCACTTCATTCTTATCCAGGTACTTACATACATGTTCTTTAATAATTTGTTCAAAGATCTTTCCTGGTATAGAAGTCAGACTCACCGGCCTGTAGTTCCCTGGGTCCACCTTCTTCCCCTTTTTGAAGATAGGAACAACATTTGCTCTTCTCCAGTCTTCTGGGACTTCTCCTGTTCTCCAAGAATTTTCAAAGATTATGGACAGTGGTTCAAGAATTTCTTCTGCTATCTCCTTCAGTACCCTGGGGTGTAATTCATCTGGACCTGGAGACTTGAATTCATTTAGGTTAGCTAAGTGTTTCCTCACTGTCTTTCTGTTTATAGATATCCTGGATTCTTCTATTCCTTTAATAGGACAGTGAAGATCAGTTGATGTTACATTTCCTTTCTGAGAGAAAACAGATGCAAAATAGAAATTTGAAAGGTCAGCCTTCTCAACATCCTTTCTTACCATTTCATCATTTCCATCCTGTAAAAATCCTATAGCATCTTTGACTTTTCTTTTACTTTTGACGCCAAGATTGATCAGGCACCATCAACAAACCTTGTTCTTTGGTACCTGAAACGCACCCTGTGACTAACGGGATCTCATGGTGCTCAGCTCTAAAAAAGCAAAAATAATTGTCTTCATTGATATGAGAAAAAAGTTGCATTCACCATCCCAAAATATTAGATCCTTCATTTCTGAAACAATAAAAACTGGTTGTAAAAAGGCGCAGGTAGCACTATGGACGATGGCCATTTTGTGTTATACTAACTCTTCAATGGTCCTAATCAATGGCTAAATAGGGTCTGTATATCTGAAAGCTAAAATTATACTGTACCCCATAATCATAAATAACAAATACCACAGGGGAGGGTGTAATCTGCTTGCACTGCGGGGTCTGCTGCTTATTATTAAAATGTAAGTGAGAATTTCCTGTTTCTCATCAGTTCCATGCTTCCAGCGCTCTCTCCATTCTCAGTAATGGTATATACAATAAACAGCCCAAAATTACACAAAAAGTCTTATGGTAAGGTAGTCTTCTCAAATAAAAGGGCAAGTGTGCAAAATATATGGTGTAATTGAAAATCTGTTAAGGGAAGTCTATCATCAGGCATATGACCTACTATACAGTATATTTCCTTCAGGAGCACAATGCTCTGAAAACCTGCAAAAATAGTCCTGTATGAGCAGGAAATCACCTGATACAATATAATATATACCATGTAGAGTTACGATGGAATTCTGTCTGCCTGCTGCCACCACTAGGGGGAGCTCACCTCATACAGATTATACTGCTGTCACTGAGTTCAGTAATCTTTAAAGAGAGAGCGCCTACTAGTGGTGGATGAAGGCAGACCAAATTTTATGTGAAAATTGGGGATTTGGTGATTTTGCAAATGAGGGTGTACAGAGGATTATTGGTTGAGACGCGGTTATATTATCGTCTGTATCACTCGTCTCATAACCTTAATGGTAATAAGGTTTGCTAGGAAATTATATGTATTGTGTAGGGGTTAACAAGCAATACTGTTTTTTTTTTTTTGAAAAGCTGGAGTCTGTTTTCTCTGGAAATGATGAGTATAAAAAAAACACACTGTAAATATAGGTATATCTGTCTCAGTCTCCTTGAATGCTGTTTTAACACTTTCCTTTTCAGATTGCTCAAATTAGAGGAAACACTGTTGGGGACCACTGTTTGGAAAATAAAGCATTTTTGCATCACTTTTTACTGTATCTCATAACAGATGCGTTATCACAGGAAAATGTCATTTGTTGTAATTATTAACATTCACCACTAGATGTCGCCAGAGCCTTACTATTTTCACTTTAGAAAAATATTTAGAGTTGAGAGTCCTCAGTGGTTGATACCTTTTAATGGCTAACTGAAAAGATGGTAACAAATTGCAAGCTTTCGAGACTACTCAGGTCTCTTCATCAGGCAAAGACTAAAACAAAATCTGAAGAATCACATATTTATACACAACACAGCACAGAAATAATGCAATAGGTAGGACAAGTGACGTGAAGCAGAACTGTCATTATGGCAGAGGGAGCATAAATATTGGAACAGTTCATAGATAAGGAGAGAAAGTTTTATTACCCTCTGATTGGGGTCTGGTAATGTTTTGTGATGTTCTCACAGGGTCTTTGGAGTAAATTCCTTAATTGATGTAAAACGTCATGACGTTTACTTGTCTTACCTCTTGCTTTTTTTCTGTGCTGTGTTGTGCATAAATATGTGATTCTTCAGATTTTGTATTAGTCCTAGCCTGATGAAGAGACCTGAGTAGTCTCGAAAGCTTGCAATTTGTTACCATCTTTTCAGTTAGCCATTAAAAGGTATCACCACTGAGGACTCTCAACTCTAAATATTTTTCTATCTACTGGCTAACACGGTTACAAAGATATACATCTTTTTTGGTATAAATTATGCACTGTACCATACTGCATGTATTGTAGAAACAGCTTTATCTCGCGGCACATGGGAACTAAAGTGAACCAGGCCAGAATCAGAGCAGTAACTTGAAGTTCAATATCAAAGAGCTTGTAATCGCTGTACTCCTAGCCACCACTAATTAGTAGCCTATGCAATAGACAATATAATTAAAAAGTTCTCTCTCCTAGGGAAAGGAGACGATTTTATTTAATAAGAGGTAAACTACAAAATGGCTACTTCTCTCAAGAACTATGCAATTTTATCCATTTAATAAGATGAGAGACCACCCCTTTATGGGGCGATATGTAATGTAAGTTAGTAAGTAGATAAATACTGACACCTGGAAGCAGAAATGAGGTATTTCAATTGATTAATATAATTTGCTGGCTCTTGTGATTATTGCACACATTTAGGGTAAGGTCAAACGACGTATTTCTCCACATCCGAGAAAATCGGTCCGATTATTCCTGATCAGAGTGTGATCAGAGTGTGACAGTTTTTATCGGAGGTGGAGAGAAAAAAAAAGTTTCTCCACCTTATCCTGACAAGTGGGTATTCGGGATCCCGGAGTTTACAAACCCTTCCCTTCTACCATCTCACATGTCCTTAGCCCATAACCCACAACTCTCTCCCACAAATTAATCACCAGACACTTTATTGGATAAATTGGCCACAGCAGCCTTTTATTAATATTTTGTGAAACAATTTAACAATAATTACCAACAATTGGGGGAAGGGCGATCCTCGGGCCCCAACCGTAAACTCCTCGTATTTATCTCCAAAAACTTGTCGCCCCAGGACGAATCCTGTCTCCAGCCGTTAAGCACCAGCTCGGAGACCTTAATAAACTCGCCTGGCCAATCTCTGCCGTAACTGCCCACGGCTCCATATCCACTTGCCGGTATAACCGTACCGTTCCATCACGTGATCCACCCAAGGGGGAGTCCAGGACCTTTGCGATCCCCCCCCTCCAAGCTGCCATTTTCTATCACCACCAACCTCGAGGACCTCCCCCCCGCGCCACCACATAAATGTTCTGACCCCTTAAACATTTATGTCCCTCCAAACTTGCAAGCCTTTTCTATACCTTCCTGAATTGCTAGGCACCATAAATCAAGGCCTATTGCATTCAGATGAATGCCATCCTTCCTCCAGAATGCCCCTTCACCCGACTCCAACTCTGTATGTCGAACCACAATCGCTCCGTTTCTCACCATGAATCGGGATACTGCCCTATTCAATTTGATTCTGGCTCTATTTACACCTTGAACGGACCTAGCCCGTACCAGACCTTCCTGGGAATGATATCTGACCAAATCACCAACAGCTTAGGAAACATGGACCACAGCCTCAGCATGTCGAATTGTATGTCCCTAATTAATTCCCTGCAAATGCGCTTAGCCAGATCATTACCCCTAAGTGTACTACCAGAACATCAGGAGCTCTGTCAAGCCGAACAAATTTATGGAATCCGGGACCAACTGCTTCCATACCATGCCCCGTTTTCCGATCCACCTCAACAACGCTATTGACCTCATCACTCCCAGCTGCCTCCCGTTTGGACGAACGTCTGCTCTCAAAGCGCCCAAAAAATGAAGGAATGGCCATGATCCAAGTAAGCAGTTGGCCCGTACCTAAAACAGAAAACAGAAACAATAGAAACACAGAATAACACCAATACAAATATAAACCATTTACACCAACGATAAACGCACATATGACCGAAATCTTGCTGACTCCCATCGCCCGATCCTCATCACTGTCTCGTCCCCCAAGACCTCTCCTTGCTGCCTCTGTAGCTGCTCCGATGCGGAATGAATGTCCGCTATACTGCTCTGCCGCTAACCCACCTTTTTCTAAGCAACGTTTAAATATTGACAAAAATTGAAAGCGAGAAAGAAAGAACCATCCTCATGTACCAACAATGGCTCATCGCCTTTGCCTCCCCTTTTTAAGAAATTCTTCATACACATCACTGGGCATAAAGGTGAACCTTGCACCTCGAAAAGTACCACCTTACAACCTTTTCCACATATATCGTTTTTGAAGAGCGCAGGAATAACCTTACCTTGTCTCCAAGCACCTCCACATCGCCCTAAGTAGCCCACCTTTCGAGTTTTAGATGGACTAATCAGCTCTCCAAGACGAAAAGCCCCAAAAAATGCTAAGGAAAAGGCCAATTTGAATAACGTCACCTCCTTTCGAGAAGAACAAACCTCACTCAGTTGTTCGCCCAAAATTAATATATCTCATAAGAAACCGGGCGTCTGCCATCCAACACCTTCAACCTTTCCGCCACCCTCTGACCAATTGCTGAACCAAAAACTCCTTAGTTAAATCCCGTTGACCCCTGCACTTAAATCCAAACGCCAAACCCGCTAAGAAATTATTAATCTTTGGGACCGACCAACCAGCCCACCGACCTACACCCGAAGCAAATCTTTTTATTCCGTACTCTCTCACCCCATAACGTTAATGCTACGACTATAGGGAACAACTCACGCAATACTTGATTGACCGACAGGCCTTTCTCAACCCACCACCGAGGCCACTGTTCTGCTATCCACTCATCATGGAAAGACAAACTAAAACCTTGCTCATCCGACGAATTTAATACAATGCCAGAGTCTCAGCTAGCACCATTGGCGCAATCCAGATGGATTTTCCATTATAAGAATCAAGGAATAGTGCCCAAACCTTTAAGTCATCTTTCAGCTCTCTCCTAAGCCTGATGAAATGCGATGGGGCCTGATCCCCACCGTTGCCAGAGACAATCTGCGACAAACGCCCGACCCATCGGCATGATCCGACAAGCGAAGTTTAATTTTCCCAACAATGATTGGACCTCCCGAAACGTAGCTTTCTTTTAAAGCCCCAACTCGTTTCACCTCTGCTCTCATGTCTAGCAGTTTGTCGTTTGGGATTCTACACTCCATTGACTCTGTGTCAATTTCTATACCTAGAAAACTCAGCGATGTCACTGGGCCTACGGTCTTTTCCGCCGCCAAAGGTTACACCGAATTTTTTAGCCACACTCTCCATTGTGTGCAAATAACATCGAACAATCAGAAGACTGCGCCGTACCAACAAACAGGAAGTCGTCTAGGTAATGAATACATGACCTGAGCCCCGACACCTCTTTTACCGTCCATTCTAAAATGTGCTGAAAGTTTCGAAATAAGCACATGACAGCGGCATCCCATCGGCAAACAACGATCCACGAAAAAAAACCCTTCCCAAAAACAACCTAACAAGTGCATGCTGTCAGGATTAACTGGAAAACAATCGAAAAGCCGCTTCTTATCGGTCTTAGCAAACGAGCCCCTTTGCCGCAATCCCTGACTAACTTTACCGCCGCATCGAAGGATGTGTATGTGTAGCCAGCTACGCAGGCACACACATAAAATCCAGGAGAATGCACAGGAAGGTGACCACAAAAGCTTGCTATTCATGCACTTCACTTACAATTTCAGACACCCACTAGGGGTATAGGAGGTGGTGACACGTAGCAGAGTCAGTCTGTTTCCTGTCTGAGAAAGAGCTCAGATCAGTCAGTTAGTTTCCTGTCTTCAGACAGTGCAGTTCAGTGCCAGTTCAGTCTGGACTTGGAGAGGAGAGAGGGACTGAATCCTCGCAGAGCTAGCGTAGCTCACTGACAAAGAAGTGGAGGCTAGTACGGGTGAAGTGCATCATCCTAGCTAGTCAGAGCTACCCTTAATCAGTACCTCAGTAGAAGCTGAAACAAGGAGGAAACTGAGAGCTGCTCAGCGAGCTTGGAAGGAGAAAGTGACTATTTCCATCGAAAGCTGCAAGTGCTTATGCAAAGAGCAGAAGGGGCGAAGGGCGCAGTGGAGAAGTTAGAGAAGTGTACAGGTATTGGATTACCTGCATTAAATTGCCGGACACCGGGGTCCGAAGCGTTTGCTACAGTTTCAAGCTTAGTAACAAGAACACCGGAGGCATCTGGATACAGGTCGCAGAGAGCAGCCCTAAGTGTCAATACGTAACGGAGACAGGGGGAAAACAGGAGTCTAGCTGATCAGCAAATATAGACTTAGTTTTCACCACTTAGAAGTTTCCATCACAATGTTGGCCGGGCAGTACCAGCTATTGAGAGAGCTGGAGATTCAGAGTTAACTTCGCTTCAGGCAAGTTGGACTCACCTACATTCGAGATAAGGAGGCCTCTAACCTGCTCAGCGGTTACCGAATGTGCATTCCCCCCCGACCAGCTCCCCGGGATTACGTGAACCATCTACCAGTAAAAGGTATGAAAAGAAGCTATTTCGTGTGTGACTGAATTATTATCTATACCTGCATCATCATCACAATAGCTTCCAGGGACCGTCTCACTGTGGGAGACTATACCCAGCTGCCCCATAACATCCCTGTGAAAGTCCTTATAGCAGCGTGGTTCAATTAACCAGATACCACAGGTGGCGTCACGAAACTACCTATCTAAATATCCCCTGTAAATATTCCCCATTGGTGAGGCCAGGGCCACGGACCGAGCCACCGTACCAGTGACAATCCATAGATTTCCATGGGCTCGGCTCCGAGTACCCTTGCCCGGTACAAGTGGACTCAATTTTGGCGTCACGAAAAGGATACGAAAGCTTGCATTGTGAGTTCTGGTGCCTGTATTGAACTGTTTGGTGAAAAGGGCTGTTTGCTGTGTTTGGCCCCAAATTCCGCCTTTTACGCCATGTTGCGCCCTCAGGCTGGGAAGAAGGGGGGTTACCTAAAATAAGCGCTTTTTCCTGGACACGCCCCAACCTGATCAAAATCTGCATCGCAAAAGCCCATCAAAAAATGCACCCCCCAAAAATCCCTTTCAAATTTCAGCTTTCGCAAAACGCATCAAATCTGCTTGCAATCCCATCGCAAACTGCATAAAAAACTGATTGCATTCCGCACCCCCAACTGCATCCAAGATACCGCGGCATCATAAAAAACCCGAAAAAAGGTTGCCCCCACGCTGCAGTGTGAAAGAGGTGGTCAGTTAAAACCAAGGGGGCATATTTTGCGCAACAGCAGAGGAGGGCCCCCCGCGGTGGCCAATAACCCACCGCTTGGGTCTTTACCGGGTGGGGGTGACCCTCACCGGGCCCCGGGGGGGCCCGCTAATGGAACCCCCCATACAGTGGGGGGGAAGTGTCCCCAGTCGCGGCGACCAAAAGCCCCTGCCAGGATTTAAACGGAAGATATGTGTATTTTAGATAGTATAATGATGAAAAGAAAAAAGCTGTGTGGAAATGGGGGAGTTAGTGGTGGGGGTGAGAGAGAAGTAGAGACTTGGCCCCCGGGCCCCCGGGTCGGTACTGCGTTCTTTAAGTCAGGCCTTTTTTAGGCCCACACAGAAACGGTCCCCCGGGGGCCCCTTTTATCAGTGCCCCCGGGGCGGGGGCTTTTAGGGACTACCCCCGCCCCTACGGGGGGCCTGCGGTCTTAAACAGGCAAAACCCCACAGCCCCTTGTGAGCCCCAATGTTAAAGGCAATTCGGCGGGGACTGAGGTCTCCGGGAAAAAGGAGGATGAAAAGGTGGTCCTTGGATCATCCAGATCCACTTTTGTGTTAAAGGGAATGGAAAAAAGGGGGACTGCCCCCCGGAAAAGCCTGAGGTGGCAAACAGTATCCCGGGGAAAATTTAAAGCCGGCTACCCACCTTTTCCCCGGGTGGAGAAGTACAATGGGGGCCCCCCCTAGTGATTGGGGAAGTCTGGTCAGAGGCGCCAGTGACTAAGAATTGGCCACTAAAATGAATGCCCTGCAATCGGAAAGGGAAGGGGGGAAGATCCTACTGGATGTCCGGAGGATGTCCTTGGTAAACCGGAGGAAATGGAGGACGTCGCCACAGGAGGAGGCCCCCCCCCACCCGGAGCGACTCCGGAGCAACCACCACCTTCCGGGAGATATTGCTACCCTGCAACCAAAAAGGTCATAGGTCAGAATTTTTCCTTTTTTAAAAAAGAGCGACCTGGGTCAGAGGCCAACACCAGGGTAGATATAGGCCCTTGAGGAATGCGGTTCGTGGGGGAGGCCCCCATGCCCCCTGATTCTGGACGGGTTTTCAAAACCCTGCACTGGGACATGGATCTGGTGACCTCATCCCCGATGCCCTTTTCAAAAAAATTTTGGTCCATGGACAGCCCCCACCCCCCCAAAACCCCGACTTGACAGTGAACACCAAGGTCTCCCGTTGAAGAATTGGAGCCAAAAACGTGGCGTAAAAGTGGGCAGGGTGGCTGAAGGTCAGGGACTTTTAGTGGTAAAAATGTAAAAAAGGAGAAGCCCCTTTAAAAGTGTTAGGTACTAACGTTATCGTAACGTCTGGGAGAAGTTGTGTTTTTGCTCAAAAGCTCGCTGAATTTCCCCAAACAAAGAGAAGGGATTGACCCCGAGGGGTGGGGGCCCCGATGTCCCCCGAGCAAGCGAAGCTTAAGGGGTGAAACCCCGGGAATGTAGGGTACAGCTCGAACCCTTTTTAACCCCCCCAAAGGGTAAATGTTAATAGGTGTAGAGCAGTCATAGGTTGAGGGGAAAATCCCCGCGTAGTAGAACCCCCCCTCGTCAGAACACGACCTACACTTGATTGCTGGGGGTAGGGAAGTAGAAAAAGGGAGGCATCGATTCCAAAATGGGGGGACGACGAGAAAAATTTCCCCGGGTTTTGTACGTTGCTAAATTACATGCCGTAGTAACAATTCTACCTCACAACGAGTCCTTACCCCCGCAGCCAGCGGAGGTAATGTCGGAACCCCGGTAGCAGATGGTTAGCAGCTTCATATTGGGGACACCCCTTCGCCCCCCCCGAAAAAGGGGTTTGGGTTTTTCAAGAGTAGCACAGTTTTAGAAAGCCCCACTTGTTTTGGGGACAATTGGGGTAAAAGCATCAATCACGGCGTCACTCCCATCAAGAGCGGTAAGGTTTTTTACCCAGCCCATTCAGAAAGAAAAAAAATGCTGCATGACTAAGGAAAGCGGGGGTGATAAGGGTAGTTGTACCCCCTGGGAAAAACCCCCCCGGGGGAAAAAAGGTGGTGCGGAAGGTGGATTTTTCAATAATTTTTTTTTAAAAAAAATGTTTTCCCTTTTCCAGTGGGAAAAATCCTTTCTCTAAAAAAAGGAAAATATTTTTTTTCCCCCCCTTTTAAAGGGGGCCCCAAAATGGTTTTGAAAGGCCCGGGAAAAAAGCTTTCCCACCCCCAAACCTCCCGGTTTTAAAAGGGGTTTGGGGTTAATTTTCCCAAAAATTTTCCGAGGGGAAAGGGGGGGGGAAAACCAACCCAAATTGTGTTGACTTAGGCTTTGGACCCAAAAATGAAGTATTGAAGCCCCCGGCCCGGGGTTTTTGGTTTTGGGCCCCGTTTGGGATGAATAAAGCCTTTTAAATGCCACCTGCTCAAACGGAAGGTACAGTATTGGGCCATTGTCATTTCCCCAAGGAGTACGCCGGCCCCCAGAAGGTCCAGTTTTCAGAAATGGCCAGGCCGAAGTTTTTAAAAAAGGGGGGCGTCAGTTCCTGGGACTAACGGGTTTACAGGAGGTTTGTAAAAGATTACATAAAAAAGCGGCGCCTTTAAAGGACCCCCGGGTTTTGGGAAAAACCCCTTTTTAAGAGAAAAAAACCTTTCCCTTTTAAATTTGGGGGAAAAAAGAACAAGCTGGGGCATTCAAAGAGATAAAGAGACCCTTCCCGGCGAGGAAATTTTGCCTCCCAGTTTTCCCCCCCAAACCCCGTTCCTGATACACAGATCCCAGTAAGAAGGTTTTGGGAGGGGTTTCCTAAAGTCAGAAGCAGAGGGCCCAGAAAAAGTCATGATATGCCAGCCGAAAACTCAGGCCAAGGGGGGGGGGGGGAAAAAACTATGCGCTTAAAAAGGGGTTTCCCGGGCGGGGGCCGGGCCCTTCCCAAAAGGGATTTAAAATTCCTTCCCTCCCGGTTCCTCTTTTACAGAAAAAACCCCTTAAAAGCATCTGGAAAAAGCCAAGTGGGAGCCATGGGGGCAACGTTGGAGGGGTGGTTGTCAAATTATCAGTTTCCCAATCAATTTAAAGAGGGGCCCCTAAAAAAGCCAAGCGGACGCCTTGTCCAGAAGGGCCCCGAATCTGACACAGGGAAGAGTCAGAGACTGGGAAAAAAAGGACCTGCGTTCCACCCAAAAAAAGGGTGGTCCAAAAAGGGAAGGTTTTCAAAAAGGGGTGGTGGATTTTGAACCCCTTTTCCTTTCCAGTGGAAGGAGACCCCAGGACAGCGTGTGGTCAGCCGTGTTAGGAGTGAAAAAAAGGAAAGGGTTTTCCCCTTGGAGAAAGATGCCCATGCCAGAAAAACTCCTGTGGAAAAAAGAACCCGGTTGTTCATATACCCAGAGAAGTTGTGCAGGGTACGTGACCGGACCCCTAAAAAAGGGGGGGAGATAGTGGTGCCAGAGGACACCCCAAAAAGGGGCTAGAAGTACACGATCAAGCGGGGCATTTTTGGGGGGAAAAAAAACTGGGGGGCCCCCTTTTTAAGTGTCGGTTCTACTGGGTAGGGGTGCGAGTCATCGAGAGGGGGCCCCGGAAAAATGGACCTGTGGTTCGACGAAAAGTTTCTAGTCGAGAGCACCCGAGTTGGAGACTCCTTGGAGATTTTTGGCTTGGTTTTTGCCCAAATTGCCCAAAAACAGGTCAGGTATCAAAATGCCCGGCCCCTGGTGGATCACTTTCCGGGTTTTTTGGTGGTTTTTTCCCCCGTCAAAGAATACAGGAGACGCAGAAGAACCTTTCCAAGAAGTTTCTGCGGGGGGGAAAAAAAGGATAAACGGAGCAGGGTGCTGATCGAGGCCCCCCATTCGAAGTGAATTTTTTCGGGAAATTTTTGTAAAATTTTTGGATGTAAAAAGATCAGAAACCCATCCCCCCTCAGCCCAAAGGCCCTTTTTAAAAAAATGAATCACATTGCTGGTTTACTGAAAAATTACCCCCGAAAAAAGGAACGGGGGCCGACTTGGGTTTCCGACCCGGGTTTTTTTGTACAACCACATCCCCGGGAAATTCCCTTTAATGATCAGCTTACTTATGAGAGAAGACCCGGGGAAGGGTGCCAATGGATTTTTGGGGTGGGGGTGGGAGAAAACCCCCGGCTGTGACAGTGTGAAGATTTGGGGGAAAACTCGACAGGAAAGGGCAAGAGGCAAGCCGCGTAGAAAAAAAGTTCAACAAAGTAAAAGAAAGAAAAAAAAGAAATTAAAAAAAATGCCCCGCTAGCTTTTTTTCCCGGAGAAATGGTGCCAAAAAGGGAAAGAAGAAACCAAGTTGGATGTTTAGTGGGAACAGGAATACGTCGTGCAAAATTCCCAAATTTTTATAACAGCAAGGGTTTGTACCCCCCCGCAAGGAGGAGGAAAAAAAAAAAAGGCAACCCTGTCTAGGTCTTTTTTTAAAATTTTGTCCCCGGCCCCTTTTTAAAAAACCCTGAAAAAAAACCCCCTTTTCCTCAAGAAAAATGCTGAGCGGTCATCATCGGTTTGGGGGATTTTCTGCGGGGTTGGGGCCCGATTGGGGGCGTGTAAATTTTTCCCGTGCTGAGTTTTCAACCGCAAGAGGGTTCTACAACGGTCTACAATTGTGCCTTTAGCCAGCCCCCGAAGAAACCCGTTTGGCAACCCCCCAAAACCCTCAGAACCCCCCAAACAGGGCCCCCAAAAAAACGCCCCCCAAGAAGTGGGTCTCGGTGGGAAAATGGGGGACCCCAGTACGCCCCTCCGTCGCTGCAGGGCCCCGGCCCCTTTAGAGGGGGGCGTGTCTATGTTTGCTTTCGAGAACAGAAAAAGGGTTAAGGGGTACCTCCCCGCGCTCCCCCCCGTAGGTCAAAACGTATCACTAAAGGTAAATCCTATTGCCCTTTAGGGTAGTCCTAGTAGATGTTAGCAAGCCCCCGAAAGGGGTTTTTTGCATCTGAAAAATTGTATAAAGTTTGAAAAAAATATTAATGTATTTTTTTTAAATGTGTTTTAACCATGCCAATGGAAGCGTGGTGGGACGGTGCCAGCCCCAAAAATTGCTTTTTTAAAAAATTGCATACGGGCATTTTTTGGTTTTAATGAAACCCCCCTTTTTCAACCCCTTTTTGAAAAAAACCCTATGGGGGGGCCTAGAGTGAGGGCTGCAGTAGAAAATCTGCAGCCACCCCGGACCCCCCTGGGGGTTTTTTTGGGCGGGTCCTCCCAAGTATTTGTATATATGAACAGGGTTTGGGATCTTGATTTTTTGATACTTTTTTTTTTTTTATTGTAAAATTGTAAAAATTTAAAAAAATTTTACCCCCCGGATGGGAAGGTTTAATGTTGTTGTTAAAAAAAAACAAATTTTTCTTTTTGTCTTTTACAGCCCCCCAGTGCTTGTTTTAAAAAGGGGGGATGTGTAGCCCAGGCAGGCCCCAATAAAAACCCGGAGAATGAAAGGAAGGTGACCCCCAAAAAGGGGGGCTAATTTTTTTACTTCACTTAAAAAATTTAGGGGGAAAACCCCCTGGGTATGGAGGGGGTGAAAGTAGCAGGTCAGTCTGTTTCTTTGGAAAAAGTCGTCGTCAGTTGTTTTCCCCCCTTGACGTGCAGTTTAGTGCCGTTTTTTTGTTGGAGGTAGAAAAACTGAATCCTGCAGGGGCTTTAAAAGGGAGTCCCCGCAAAGAAGTGGAGGCTGTCGGGGAGTGATCATCCCGCCTAGCAGAGTACCCTTAAAACGTACCCCCGTAGAAACTGAACAAGGAGGAAAAAAAAGTGTCAGGGGAGGTTGGAAGAAAGTGGGCTTTTCCAAACGGAAAAAAGCAAGTGCTTTTGCAAAAAGCAGAAGCGGGGGGAAGGGGCAGGGAGAAGTTAGGAGTGTAAGGGGGTTTGGGT
>JARQOD010000003.1:99970819-100020120 GCA_033576555.1 Oophaga sylvatica
CTACCCCTCCTAGCTTTGTGTCATAAGCAAATTTAATCAGTTTACCCTCAATTCCTTCATCTAAATCATTGATAAAGATGTTGAACAATACAGGGCCCAAAAGAGAGCCTTGTGGTACCCCACTTGAGACATTCTTCCAACTGGATGTGCAGCCATTTACGACCACTCTTTGAGTCCGATCACTAAGCCAGTTATGAATCCACCTAACAGTTGCCTTGTCAATTCCATACTTAGTAATTTTTCCAATAAGGATTGTGTGACATACTTTGTCAAATGCTTTGCTGAAGTCAAGATATACTATATCTACAGCATTTCCCTGATCCACCCAGTCAGTGATTCTGTCATAGAAGGAAATTAAGTTAGTCTGACATGACTTATTAGTTACAAACCCATGCTGACTCTGTTTAATCACTTCATTCTTATCCAGGTACTTACATACATGTTCTTTAATAATTTGTTCAAAGATCTTTCCTGGTATAGAAGTCAGACTCACCGGCCTGTAGTTCCCTGGGTCCACCTTCTTCCCCTTTTTGAAGATAGGAACAACATTTGCTCTTCTCCAGTCTTCTGGGACTTCTCCTGTTCTCCAAGAATTTTCAAAGATTATGGACAGTGGTTCAAGAATTTCTTCTGCTATCTCCTTCAGTACCCTGGGTGTAATTCATCTGGACCTGGAGACTTGAATTCATTTAGGTTAGCTAAGTGTTTCCTCACTGTCTTTCTGTTTATAGATATCCTGGATTCTTCTATTCCTTTAATAGGACAGTGAAGATCAGTTGATGTTACATTTCCTTTCTGAGAGAAAACAGATGCAAAATAGAAATTTGAAAGGTCAGCCTTCTCAACATCCTTTCTTACCATTTCATCATTTCCATCCTGTAAAAATCCTATAGCATCTTTGACTTTTCTTTTACTTTTGACGCCAAGATTGATCAGGCACCATCAACAAACCTTGTTCTTTGGTACCTGAAACGCACCCTGTGACTAACGGGATCTCATGGTGCTCAGCTCTAAAAAAGCAAAAATAATTGTCTTCATTGATATGAGAAAAAAGTTGCATTCACCATCCCAAAATATTAGATCCTTCATTTCTGAAACAATAAAAACTGGTTGTAAAAAGGCGCAGGTAGCACTATGGACGATGGCCATTTTGTGTTATACTAACTCTTCAATGGTCCTAATCAATGGCTAAATAGGGTCTGTATATCTGAAAGCTAAAATTATACTGTACCCCCATAATCATAAATAACAAATACCACAGGGGAGGGTGTAATCTGCTTGCACTGCGGGGTCTGCTGCTTATTATTAAAATGTAAGTGAGAATTTCCTGTTTCTCATCAGTTCCATGCTTCCAGCGCTCTCTCCATTCTCAGTAATGGTATATACAATAAACAGCCCAAAATTACACAAAAAGTCTTATGGTAAGGTAGTCTTCTCAAATAAAAGGGCAAGTGTGCAAAATATATGGTGTAATTGAAAATCTGTTAAGGGAAGTCTATCATCAGGCATATGACCTACTATACAGTATATTTCCTTCAGGAGCACAATGCTCTGAAAACCTGCAAAAATAGTCCTGTATGAGCAGGAAATCACCTGATACAATATAATATATACCATGTAGAGTTACGATGGAATTCTGTCTGCCTGCTGCCACCACTAGGGGGAGCTCACCTCATACAGATTATACTGCTGTCACTGAGTTCAGTAATCTTTAAAGAGAGAGCGCCTACAAGTGGTGGATGAAGGCAGACCAAATTTTATGTGAAAATTGGGGATTTGGTGATTTTGCAAATGAGGGTGTACAGAGGATTATTGGTTGAGACGCGGTTATATTATCGTCTGTATCACTCGTCTCATAACCTTAATGGTAATAAGGTTTGCTAGGAAATTATATGTATTGTGTAGGGGTTAACAAGCAATACTGTTTTTTTTTTTTTGAAAAGCTGGAGTCTGTTTTCTCTGGAAATGATGAGTATAAAAAAAACACACTGTAAATATAGGTATATCTGTCTCAGTCTCCTTGAATGCTGTTTTAACACTTTCCTTTTCAGATTGCTCAAATTAGAGGAAACACTGTTGGGGACCACTGTTTGGAAAATAAAGCATTTTTGCATCACTTTTTACTGTATCTCATAACAGATGCGTTATCACAGGAAAATGTCATTTGTTGTAATTATTAACATTCACCACTAGATGTCGCCAGAGCCTTACTATTTTCACTTTAGAAAAATATTTAGAGTTGAGAGTCCTCAGTGGTTGATACCTTTTAATGGCTAACTGAAAAGATGGTAACAAATTGCAAGCTTTCGAGACTACTCAGGTCTCTTCATCAGGCAAAGACTAAAACAAAATCTGAAGAATCACATATTTATACACAACACAGCACAGAAATAATGCAATAGGTAGGACAAGT
Organism: Oophaga sylvatica; assembly: GCA_033576555.1. Classification (NCBI taxonomy): domain Eukaryota; kingdom Metazoa; phylum Chordata; class Amphibia; order Anura; family Dendrobatidae; genus Oophaga; species Oophaga sylvatica. Next base: position 99,973,233 of record JARQOD010000003.1, read on the forward strand.
GACGTGAAGCAGAACTGTCATTATGGCAGAGGGAGCATAAATATTGGAACAGTTCATAGATAAGGAGAGAAAGTTTTATTACCCTCTGATTGGGGTCTGGTAATGTTTTGTGATGTTCTCACAGGGTCTTTGGAGTAAATTCCTTAATTGATGTAAAACGTCATGACGTTTACTTGTCTTACCTCTTGCTTTTTTTCTGTGCTGTGTTGTGCATAAATATGTGATTCTTCAGATTTTGTATTAGTCCTAGCCTGATGAAGAGACCTGAGTAGTCTCGAAAGCTTGCAATTTGTTACCATCTTTTCAGTTAGCCATTAAAAGGTATCAACCACTGAGGACTCTCAACTCTAAATATTTTTCTATCTACTGGCTAACACGGTACAAAGATATACATCTTTTTTGGTATAAATTATGCACTGTACCATACTGCATGTATTGTAGAAACAGCTTTATCTCGCGGCACATGGGAACTAAAGTGAACCAGGCCAGAATCAGAGCAGTAACTTGAAGTTCAATATCAAAGAGCTTGTAATCGCTGTACTCCTAGCCACCACTAATTAGTAGCCTATGCAATAGACAATATAATTAAAAAGTTCTCTCTCCTAGGGAAAGGAGACGATTTTATTTAATAAGAGGTAAACTACAAAATGGCTACTTCTCTCAAGAACTATGCAATTTTATCCATTTAATAAGATGAGAGACCACCCCTTTATGGGGCGATATGTAATGTAAGTTAGTAAGTAGATAAATACTGACACCTGGAAGCAGAAATGAGGTATTTCAATTGATTAATATAATTTGCTGGCTCTTGTGATTATTGCACACATTTAGGGTAAGGTCAAACGACGTATTTCTCCACATCCGAGAAAATCGGTCCGATTATTCCTGATCAGAGTGTGATCAGAGTGTGACAGTTTTTATCGGAGGTGGAGAGAAAAAAAAAAGTTTCTCCACCTTATCCTGACAAGTGGGTATTCGGATCCCGGAGTTTACAAACCCTTCCCTTCTACCATCTCACATGTCCTTAGCCCATAACCCACAACTCTCTCCCACAAATTAATCACCAGACACTTTATTGGATAAATTGGCCACAGCAGCCTTTTATTAATATTTTGTGAAACAATTTAACAATAATTACCAACAATTGGGGGAAGGGCGATCCTCGAGGCCCCAAACCGTAAACTCCTCGTATTTATCTCCAAAAACTTGTCGCCCCAGGACGAATCCTGTCTCCAGCCGTTAAGCACCAGCTCGGAGACCTTAATAAACTCGCCTGGCCAATCTCTGCCGTAACTGCCCACGGCTCCCATATCCACTTGCCGGTATAACCGTACCGTTCCATCACGTGATCCACCCAAGGGGGAGTCCAGGACCTTTGCGATCCCCCCCCTCCAAGCTGCCATTTTCTATCACCACCAACCTCGAGGACCTCCCCCCCGCGCCACCAACATAAATGTTCTGACCCCTTAAACATTTATGTCCCTCCAAACTTGCAAGCCCTTTTCTATACCTTCCTGAATTGCTAGGCACCATAAATCAAGGCCTATTGCATTCAGATGAATGCCATCCTTCCTCCAGAATGCCCCTTCACCCGACTCCAACTCTGTATGTCGAACCACAATCGCTCCGTTTCTCACCATGAATCGGGATACTGCCCTATTCAATTTGATTCTGGCTCTATTTACACCTTGAACGGACCTAGCCCCGTACCAGACCTTCCTGGGAATGATATCTGACCAAATCACCAACAGCTTAGGAAACATGGACCACAGCCTCAGCATGTCGAATTGTATGTCCCTAATTAATTCCCTGCAAATGCGCTTAGCCAGATCATTACCCCCTAAGTGTACTACCAGAACATCAGGAGCTCTGTCAAGCCGAACAAATTTATGGAACTCCGGGACCAACTGCTTCCATACCATGCCCCGTTTTCCGATCCACCTCAACAACGCTATTGACCTCATCACTCCCAGCTGCCTCCCGTTTGGACGAACGTCTGCTCTCAAAGCCGCCCAAAAAATGAAGGAATGGCCCATGATCCAAGTAAGCAGTTGGCCCGTACCTAAAACAGAAAACAGAAACAATAGAAACACAGAATAACACCAATACAAATATAAACCATTTACACCAACGATAAACGCACATATGACCGAAATCTTGCTGACTCCCATCGCCCGATCCTCATCACTGTCTCGTCCCCAAGACCTCTCCTTGCTGCCTCTGTAGCTGCTCCGATGCGGAATGAATGTCCGCTATACTGCTCTGCCGCTAACCCACCTTTTTCTAAGCAACGTTTAAATATTGACAAAAATTGAAAGCGAGAAAGAAAAGAACCATCCTCATGTACCAACAATGGCTCATCGCCTTTGCCTCCCCTTTTTAAGAAATTCTTCATACACATCACTGGGCATAAAGGTGAACCTTGCACCTCGAAAAGTACCACCTTACAACCTTTTCCACATATATCCGTTTTTGAAGAGCGCAGGAATAACCTTACCTTGTCTCCAAGCACCTCCACATCGCCCCTAAGTAGCCCACCTTTCCGAGTTTTAGATGGACTAATCAGCTCTCCAAGACGAAAAGCCCCAAAAAATGCTAAGGAAAAGGCCAATTTGAATAACGTCACCTCCTTTCGAGAAGAACAAACCTCACTCAGTTGTTCGCCCAAAATTAATAATATCTCATAAGAAACCGGGCGTCTGCCATCCAACACCTTCCAACCTTTCCGCCACCCTCTGACCAATTGCTGAACCAAAAACTCCTTAGTTAAATCCCGTTGACCCCTGCACTTAAATCCAAACGCCAAACCCGCTAAGAAATTATTAATCTTTGGGACCGACCAACCAGCCCACCGACCTACATCCGAAGCAAATCTTTTTATTCCGTACTCTCTCACCCCATAACGTTAATGCTACGACTATAGGGAACAACTCACGCAATACTTGATTGACCGACAGGCCTTTCTCAACCCACCACCGAGGCCACTGTTCTGCTATCCACTCATCATGGAAAGACAAACTAAAACCTTGCTCATCCGACGAATTTAATACAATGCCCAGAGTCTCAGCTAGCACCATTGGCGCAATCCAGATGGATTTTCCATTATAAGAATCAAGGAATAGTGCCCAAACCTTTAAGTCATCTTTCAGCTCTCTCCTAAGCCTGATGAAATGCGATGGGGCCCTGATCCCCACCGTTGCCAGAGACAATCTGCGACAAAACGCCCGACCCATCGGCATGATCCGACAAGCGAAGTTTAATTTTCCCAACAATGATTGGACCTCCCGTAACGTAGCTTTCTTTAAAGCCCCAACTCGTTTCACCTCTGCTCTCATGTCTAGCAGTTTGTCGTTTGGGATTCTACACTCCATTGACTCTGTGTCAATTTCTATACCTAGAAAACTCAGCGATGTCACTGGGCCTACGGTCTTTTCCGCCGCCAAAGGTACACCGAATTTTTTAGCCACACTCTCCATTGTGTGCAATAACATCGAACAATCAGAAGACTGCGCCGTACCAACAAACAGGAAGTCGTCTAGGTAATGAATACATGACCTGAGCCCCGACACCTCTTTTACCGTCCATTCTAAAAATGTGCTGAAAGTTTCGAAATAAGCACATGACAGCGAGCATCCCATCGGCAAACAACGATCCACGAAAAAAAACCCTTCCCAAAAACAACCTAACAAGTGCATGCTGTCAGGATTAACTGGTAACAATCGAAAAGCCGCTTCTATATCGGTCTTAGCCAAACGAGCCCCTTTGCCGCAATCCCTGACTAACTTTACCGCCGCATCGAAGGATGTGTATGTGTAGCCCAGCTACGCAGGCACACACATAAAATCCAGGAGAATGCACAGGAAGGTGACCACAAAAGCTTGCTATTCATGCACTTCACTTACAATTTCAGACACACCCACTAGGGGTATAGGAGGTGGTGACACGTAGCAGAGTCAGTCTGTTTCCTGTCTGAGAAGAGCTCAGATCAGTCAGTTAGTTTCCTGTCTTCAGACAGTGCAGTTCAGTGCCAGTTCAGTCTGGACTTGGAGAGGAGAGAGGACTGAATCCTCGCAGAGCTAGCGTAGCTCACCTGACAAAGAAGTGGAGGCTAGTACGGGTGAAGTGCATCATCCTAGCCTAGTCAGAGCTACCCTTAATCAGTACCTCAGTAGAAGCTGAAACAAGGAGGAAACTGAGAGCTGCTCAGCGAGCTTGGAAGAAAGCTGACTATTTCCATCGAAAGCTGCAAGTGCTTATGCAAAGAGCAGAAGCAGGGCGAAGGGCGCAGTGGAGAAGTTAGAGAAGTGCTACAGGTATTGGATTACCTGCATTAAATTGCCGGACACCGGGGTCCGAAGCGTTGCTACAGTTTCAAGCTTAGTAACAAGAACACCGGAGGCATCTGGACTACAGGTCGCAGAGAGCAGCCCTAAGTGTCAATACGTAACCGGAGACAGGGAAAACAGGAGTCTAGCCTGATCAGCAAATATAGACTTAGTTTTCACCACTTAGAAGTTTCCATCACAATGTTGGCCGGGCAGTACAGCTATTGAGAGAGCTGGAGATTCAGAGTTAACTTCGCTTCAGGCAAGTTGGACTCACCTACATTCGAAGATAAGGAGGCCTCTAACCTGCTCAGCGGTTACCCGAATGTGCATTCTCCACCCCGACCAGCTCCCCGGGATCTACGTGAACCATCTACCAGTAAAAGGTATGAAAAGAAGCTATTTCGTGTGTGACTGAATTATTATCTATACCCTGCATCATCATCACAATAGACTTCCAGGAGCCCGTCTCACCTGTGGGAGACTACTACCCAGCTGCCCCCATAACATCCCCTGTGAAAGTCCTTATAGCAGCGCTGGTTCAATTAACCAGATACCACAGGTGGCGTCACGAACTACCTATCCTAAATATCCCCTGTAAATATTCCCCATTGGATGAGCGCCCAGGGCCACGGACCGAGCCACCGCTACCAGTGACAACTCCCATAGATTTCCATGGGCTCGGCTCCGAGTACCCCATTGCCCTGGTACTAAGTGCGACTCAATCTTTGGCGTCACGAACAGGATACGAAAGCTTGCAATTGTGAGTCCTGTGTGCCTGTATTGAACTGTTTGGTGAAAAAGACTGTTTGCTGTGTTTGGCGCCAAATTCCGCCATTTTACCGCCATGTTCGCGCCCTCAGGCGCTGGTGAAGAAGGGGGACGTACCTAAAATAACGCGCAGTTTCCTGGACACGCCCCCAACCTGCATCGCAATCTGCATCGCAAAGCCGCATCGCAAACTGCATCGCAATCTGCATCACAATCCGCATCGCAAACTGCATCACAATCTGCATTGCAATCCGCATCGCAAACTGCATCACAATCTGCATTGCAATCCGCATCGCCAACTGCATCCCAAGATACCGCGGCATCATCAGAACGCCAGCAACAAGGTCCTGTCTCCACCGCTGCAGCCTGTGAAAGAGGTAGGCTCAGATTAACCAAGGGGCATCAATATGTCGCAGCAACCAGCAGACGGAGCGGCCCCCGCCGGTGGCCCCAATAACCCACCGCTTGGCGTCGTACCGCAGGATGGGGGTGCAGGCCCCTCACCTGGCCCGTGGTCCCGCTAATGCCGCTACCCTCCCATACATGCCTGGAGCGAAGTGGCTCCCCCAGTACAGCGGCGAGCCAAGCACCCTGCCAGGATTTAAACGGAAGATATGTAGTATTTTAGATATGTACTCAATGACTGAAAAGCAAAAAGCTGCTGTGGTAATAGGGCAGTTAGCTGGTGCGGCTGAGAGAGAAGTAGAGACTTGGCCCACTGCAGACCAGGAGTCGGTACCTGCGATACTCTTAAAGCTACAGGCCATCTTTGAGGACCACACAGAAACGGATCTCCGGATGGCATTTTATCAGTGCTACCAGGGACCGGGTGACAGTATTAGGGACTACGCCTGCCGACTACAGGGGGCCCTGCGAGCTCTTAAACAGGCTAACCCCACAAGTCCCATTGATGAGAGCCAAATGTTAAAAGAGCAATTCGTGCGGGGACTGAGGTCTCCAGAGGAAAGGAGGACTGTAAACTGGTGGTCCTTGGATCATCCAGATGCCACTTTTGATGCTCTAAAGGACATGGCAATAAAGGGACTGCGACCCCTGGAAAAGCCTGAGGTGGCAAATCAGTATCACCCGGGTGAAGCCATTCTAAAGCCGGCAGTACCCACCTTTTCCCCGCAGGTGGCAGAAGCTACAATGCAGGTGGCGCCCCCTAGTGAGTTGGAATGTCTGCGCTCAGAAGTGCGCCAGCTGACTAAGAACTTGGCCACTGTAATGAATGCCCTGCAACTGCGGAAAGAGGAAGGAGGGAAGATCCTACTAGCCGACTGTCCGGAGGATGTCCCTTGGATGAACCGGAGGAAATGGAGGACGTCGCCACACCGGAGGAGGACCACGCCACCCCCAGGAGCGACTCCGGAGCAACACCATCCTTGCCGGGAGATCATCTGCTACCGCTGCAACCAAAAAGGTCATATGGCTCAGCAATGTCCTTTAAAACGAGCCGATCCTGGGTCAGAGGGCCAACACCCAGGAGTAGACTCATCAGGCCCCTTAGACTGGAATCGCAGGTTCGTGGGTGGACGGCCCTACCTGTCCATGATTCTGGACGGGATTGCAATCCCTGCACTGCTGGACACTGGATCTCAGGTGACCATCATACCTGATGTCCTTTACAATAAATTTTGGTCCATGGACAGCCTCCAGCCCCCAAACCCTGACTTGACAGTGTACACCACCAATGGTCTCCCTGTTGAAGTAATTGGAGCCAAAAACGTGGACGTAAAAGTGGGCAGGGTGGAGCTGAAGGATCAGGGACTTTTAGTGGTAAAGACTGTAAATGAGGAGAATGCCTTAAATGTGATACTAGGTACTAACGTTATCAGTAACTGTCTGGGAGAAGTTGTGTTTTTGCTCCAACAGCTCGCTGAAGTTGCCAAGCCAAAGCAGAAGGGAGTGATCCAGAGGGAGATCCGGGCCCTGATGTGCCAGCAGCAAGCGAAGCTTACAGATGGTGAAATCGGTAATGTACGGGTCACAGACTCGAACCCCATTGTAATACCCCCAATGAGTGAAATGTTAATATGGTGTAGAGCAGTCATAGGTCTGAGGGGACAGAACTACCAAGCAGTAGTAGAACCCCATCGCTCAGAACACAGACCTACACTCATGATTGCTAGAGGGGTAGTGGAAGTAGTAAATGGGAGAGTACCAGTACGACTTCTCAACTGGGGGACGACGAAGTAAATTTGCCGCGTTATGCTACAGTTGCTAAATTACATGCCGTAGATAACAATTCTATCCTCACAACCGAGTCCTTAGCCTCCCGCCAGCCAGCGGAGGATAATGATCCGGCAACCCCGGTAGCAGACTGGTGTCAGCAGCTTCATATTGGGACCGACACCACTTCCGTCCACCAGAAACAGGGGTACTACGGGTGGTACAAGAGTATGCACAAGTATTTAGCAAGCACCCACTTGATTTTGGGACAATTAAGGGAGTACAGCATCATATCCCTACAGGCAGTCATCCTCCCATCAAAGAGCGGTACAGGCCTATACCTCCAGCCCACTATCAGAAAGCTAAGGAAATGCTGCATGACATGAAGAAAGCCGGGGTGATAAGGGATAGTTGTAGCCCCTGGGCAGCACCTCTGGTTCTAGTGAAGAAAAAGGATGGTAGCATGCGAATGTGTGTAGATTATAGGCAAGTAAATCGTATAACACATAAAGATGCATACCCATTACCACGCATAGAGGAATCCTTAGCTGCTCTGAAAAAAGGCTAACTACTTTTCTACCCTCGACCTTACTAGTGGGTACTGGCAAGTGGCTGTGGCTGAGGAGGACCGGGAGAAAACTGCTTTCACCACCCCAATGGGACTCTGCGAGTTCGACAGGATGCCGTTTGGTCTCAGCAGTGCCCCAGGAACATTCCAGAGGGTGATGGAGAGCTGTCTGGGACATCTCAACTTCGAAACTGTGCTGTTGTACTTGGACGACGTAATTGTGTACTCTAAGGCTAAGTTCACACGTTGCGGAATTGCCGCGGAAATTTCCGCGGCAATCCCGCACTTCTCCCGCAGGAAATACGCACGTTTTTTGTGTGCTGATTCCCGCCAGAATAATAGCGTTTTGCAAGCGTAATTAGCTTGCAGAATGCTAGCGTTTTCCTAGCGATCTGTAGCATCGCTTGGAAAACTGATTGACAGGTTGGTCACACGAGTCAAACATAGTGTTTGACAAGTGTGACCAACTTTTTACTATTGATGCCGCCTATGTCGCATCAATAGTAAAAAGATCTAATGTAAAAATAATAAATAATGATATTCTCACCTTCCGGCGGCCCCCGCAGCCTTCCCGCCTTCAGCGACGCTCCCGGCAACTCCGGTCCCAAGGATGCTTTGCGGCAAATCACACCGATGACGTAGCATCTCGCGAGACCGCTATGCCATCTGGGTGATTCTGCAAAGGACTCTTGGGACCGGAAGTTGCCGGGAGCGTCGCTGAAGGCGGGAAGGCTGCGGGGGCCGCGGGAAGGCTGCGTGGGCCGCCGGAAGGTGAGAATATCATTATTTTTTATTTTAATTATTGTTTTACCAGGGATATGGTACCCAGGGCCTGGAGGAGAGTCTCCTCTCCTCCAGACCCTGGGTACCACCGCACATGAACCGCTTACATTCCGCAAAATTAATGAACATGTTGCTATTTTTTCCGCAAAGCGTTTTTTTCGCGGAAAAAAACGCAACATGTGGCCAAAACATGCGGAATCAATTAACATGTATAGGATGCTTAATGCTTGCGTTTTTATCGCGTTTTTACCGCGGAAAACCGCGGAAAAACCGCGAAAAAAACGCAATTATTCCTGATCGTGTGCACTTAGCCTTAGACATATGAAGATCATCTGAAGCACCTGGCGGAGGTATTTGAGTCATTGTCCAAGTTTGGGATGAAACTAAAGCCCTCTAAATGCCACCTGCTCAAACGGAAGGTACAGTACTTGGGACACATTGTCAGTTCCGAAGGAGTAGCGCCGGACCCCGAGAAGGTCACAGCTATTCAGAAATGGCCAGAGCCGAAGAACTTAAAAGAGGTGCGTCAGTTCCTGGGACTAACAGGTTACTACAGGAGGTTTGTAAAAGATTACACTAAGAAAGCGGCGCCTTTGCAGGACCTCCTGGTAGGACAACCTCTTAAGAGCAAAAACCTTCCATTTAATTGGGGAAAAGAACAAGCTGAGGCATTCAAAGAGATGAAAGAGATCCTTACCGGCGATGAAATCTTAGCCTACCCAGATTACAGCCAACCGTTCCTGCTATACACAGATGCCAGTAACGAAGGATTAGGAGCGGTCCTCAGTCAGAAGCAGAACGGCCAAGAAAAAGTCATCGCATATGCCAGCCGAAAACTCAGGCCAACTGAGAGGAATCCGGAAAACTATAGCAGCTTCAAACTGGAGTTCCTGGCGCTGGTCTGGGCCATTACCGAAAGATTTAAACATTACCTTGCCTCCAACAGGTTCACTGCGTTTACAGACAATAACCCCTTGACGCATCTGGAAACAGCCAAGCTGGGAGCCATGGAGCAACGTTGGATGGCTCGGTTGTCAAATTATCAGTTTACCATCAAGTACAGAGCGGGCCGTAAAAATGCCAACGCGGACGCCTTGTCCAGAATGCCGCATGAATCTGACACAGAGGAAGAGTCAGACGATCTGGAAGAAATTGAGCTACCTGCGTTCCACCGAAATGGGATGGTCCAAGAGCAACGAGTCTACAGAAAGCGGTGTGGTGAGATGTTGAACCCTTTACCTCATCACAGCTGGAAAGAGACTCAGGACAGCGATCCCGTGGTCAGCCGTGTTAAGGAGCTGATAAAACAGGAAGGTTCCTCATTGGAGAAAGATGCATCCATGCCAGCAAAGCTCCTGTGGAATGAAAGAAGCCGGTTGTTCATATACCGAGAGAAGTTGTGCAGGAGATACGTCGACCCAAGGACCCATGAAATGGTGTGGCAGATAGTGGTGCCCAGAGCAGACATCCAAATGGTGCTAGAAGCCTACCACGATCAAGCGGGGCACTTTGGCTGGAAAAAGCTGGAGACCCTGTTGAAGTGTCGGTTCTACTGGGTAGGGATGCGCAGCTCCATCGAGAAGTGGTGCCGGAACTGTGGACCCTGTGGTCTCAGACGAAAAGACTATCATAGTCAGAGAGCACCCCTGCAGCCTATCCGGACGACTCGTCCCTTGGAGATTGTGGCATTGGATCACGTCAAATTGTCCCCAAGCAGGTCAGGATACTCATATGCCCTGACCATGGTGGATCACTATTCCAGGTTTCTGGTGGTCGCCCCTGTCAAAGATATGACAGCAGAGACAGCAGCAAGAACCTTCCAAGCAAGTTTCTGCAGACCACACGGATATCCGGAGCAGGTGCTGACTGATCGAGGTCCTGCATTCGAAGCTGAACTGTTTCAGGAATTCTGTCAATTGTATGGATGTAAAAAGATCAGAACAACACCATACCACCCTCAGACCAACGGCCTTTGTGAAAAGATGAATCACATTGTCATGGATTTACTGAAAACTGTACCCCTGGAAGAAAGGAATCGGTGGCCAGACTTGTTACCCGACCTGGTTGACTTGTACAACCACATCCCAGTAAGTTCCACTAACTGCACTCCAGCTTACCTTATGAGAGCAAGACCTGGAAGACTGCCAATGGATTTGGAGCTGGGAGTGGTAGAACCAGAGGCTGATGACAGTGCTGAAGATTGGGACACAACTCGACAGGAACAGTACAAGAGAGTACAAGCCTGCGTAGAAGACAGTCTCAACAAAGTAAGAGAAAAGCAAGAGAAGAACTATAACAAAAATGCTCCCGCTAAGCCTTTTATGCCTGGAGAAATGGTGCTCAAAAGGAAAAGAAGAACACACAAGTTGGATGATCAGTGGGAACAGGAGCCATACGTCGTGCAAAATTCCAATTTTGATAACAGCAAGGTCTGTACCATCAGCAAGGATGGAGGAAAAACGACGGCAACCGTGTCTAGAGATCATTTAAAGTTGTGTCCTGGCCCATTAAAGCTCCGTGAAGAAAACCCTGTTGTCCATCAAGAAGAGAATGCTGAAGCGGTCATACATACGGATTTGGGAGATTTACCTGCGGATTGGCCCAGATTGGGAGACGCTGTAATTATTCCTGTGCTGCAGTTTTATCAACCGCAAGAGGAGTCTCTACAACCGGTCATACCAATTGTGCCAGTTGAGCCAGACCCAGAAGAACCTGTTCTGGCAGACCCTCAACCATCAGAACCCCAAGCAGCGGACCCGCAAGAAGCAGCACCACAAGAAGTGGAGTCCTCTGGTGAAGCTGGTGAAGCAGTACCGCCTCCTCCAGTCGCTAGCATGCTTGCCAGGTCCCTAGAGAGGTGGAGTCGTGTCTATAGTTTGCCATTACGCAGAACAGAAAGGTTAGAGACTACCATACCTGACGCTACCCCACGTAGGTCAGAACGTATCACTAAAGGTAAACTACCTATTCGCTATCAGGAGTAGTCCTAGTAGACTAGTTAGCAAGACCCAGATAGGGTTTATTGCATCTGAAAAATTGTATAAAGTTTGAAAAAGTATTAATGTAATTATTTGAAATGTGTTTTAACCATGCCAATGGACTGCGTGGCTGTGGACGGTGCCAGCCCAAGAACTTGCTTTGTAAATAGTTGCACTACGGTGCATTATCTTGGTTTGACATGAAACCATTACTATCAACCTCTGAAGAAAAACCCGTATGGTGTGGCCTAGAGTGAGGTCTGCAGTCAGAAGTCCTGCAGCCCACCCAGGACCCACGTGGGAGGTTTTTGGTGCGGGTCCTCCACAAGTATCTTGTATATATGAACACGTTTGATATCTTGATATTTTGATACTTTTGTATTTTCCTATTGTACAAATTGTAACGTTCAAGAATTCGTACCTCCCGGATGGGAAGAGTTATAATGTTGTTGTTAATGCAAAACAAAATGTTCTTTTTGTCTTTTACAGCCCGAGAGTGCTGTGTTTTACCAAGGGGGGATGTGTAGCCCAGCTACGCAGGCACACACATAAAATCCAGGAGAATGCACAGGAAGGTGACCACAAAAGCTTGCTATTCATGCACTTCACTTACAATTTCAGACACACCCACTAGGGGTATAGGAGGTGGTGACACGTAGCAGAGTCAGTCTGTTTCCTGTCTGAGAAGAGCTCAGATCAGTCAGTTAGTTTCCTGTCTTCAGACAGTGCAGTTCAGTGCCAGTTCAGTCTGGACTTGGAGAGTAGAAAGAACTGAATCCTCGCAGAGCTAGCGTAGCTCACCTGACAAAGAAGTGGAGGCTAGTACGGGTGAAGTGCATCATCCTAGCCTAGTCAGAGCTACCCTTAATCAGTACCTCAGTAGAAGCTGAAACAAGGAGGAAACTGAGAGCTGCTCAGCGAGCTTGGAAGAAAGCTGACTATTTCCATCGAAAGCTGCAAGTGCTTATGCAAAGAGCAGAAGCAGGGCGAAGGGCGCAGTGGAGAAGTTAGAGAAGTGCTACAGGTATTGGATTACCTGCATTAAATTGCCGGACACCGGGGTCCGAAGCGTTGCTACAGTTTCAAGCTTAGTAACAAGAACACCGGAGGCATCTGGACTACAGGTCGCAGAGAGCAGCCCTAAGTGTCAATACGTAACCGGAGACAGGGAAAACAGGAGTCTAGCCTGATCAGCAAATATAGACTTAGTTTTCACCACTTAGAAGTTTCCATCACAATGTTGGCCGGGCAGTACAGCTATTGAGAGAGCTGGAGATTCAGAGTTAACTTCGCTTCAGGCAAGTTGGACTCACCTACATTCGAAGATAAGGAGGCCTCTAACCTGCTCAGCGGTTACCCGAATGTGCATTCTCCACCCCGACCAGCTCCCCGGGATCTACGTGAACCATCTACCAGTAAAAGGTATGAAAAGAAGCTATTTCGTGTGTGACTGAATTATTATCTATACCCTGCATCATCATCACAATAGACTTCCAGGGACCCGTCTCACCTGTGGGAGACTACTACCCAGCTGCCCCCATAACATCCCCTGTGAAAGTCCTTATAGCAGCGCTGGTTCAATTAACCAGATACCACAGGTGGCGTCACGAACTACCTATCCTAAATATCCCCTGTAAATATTCCCCATTGGATGAGCGCCCAGGGCCACGGACCGAGCCACCGCTACCAGTGACAACTCCCATAGATTTCCATGGGCTCGGCTCCGAGTACCCCATTGCCCTGGTACTAAGTGCGACTCATGTATATGACAGAACACAGTTGTGGGTCAATCCCGTTGTTAACCGATAATCCCTTTGGAATTGAAAGGTGATGTATCAACCTGAATTTATTTGGCTCCTTTTTTGGCACCACCCCTAAAGGAGAAACCCTTAAATTGTCAATAGGAGCGGTGTCAAAAGGTCCCGCCATTCTGCCCAATGCAACCTCCTTGAATAATTTTTCTGTGACCACATGTGGAAACTGAATGGCAGATTTCAAATTTTTGGTTGACAACTTCACCTCAACATCTACAAAGGGAATTTTAAAACCTTCTTTAAAACCTTTGCGTATTAGCGTTGCCGCCTCCTTATCCGGGTAACTATTTAGAAAATGCTCCATCTCTGGCAGTCGAATTGGGGTCTCCCCTTTTTTTAATACCCTCTGATCCTTTCTGTCTTCCTGATTTAAAACATCTTGATGACCCATGATTACCTCCGCATGACGAACATTCGTGTTTGAATTTACACTTTGCTCCAAATTTACACGCTCCTTCATTGAAAGAGAAGCACAGTCCCTTTTGTACCGACACCGAGTGTCCTGACTGTCCTGAACCCCCGGTGCCCCCTGGAAAAGGCTGATACCCCTGCCCTGATCTAGCTGGAGCCGTTACTCTCATCCATAAAGAAATATCTTTATGGTCCCAACGAATACTAGGCCTAACTGCCTTCCGTTGACGAAATTGTTCATCATATCTTAACCAACCCTGCCCACCATAAACTCTATAAGCCTCACCAATTGTATCCATGTAACAGAAAAGTGGCGAACAGTTCTCTGGTGCTTTTTCCCCGATAACACTGGCTAATATAACAAACGCCTGCAGCCAGTTGGCGAATGTGCGGGGAATTAATCTAAACCTCCTCTTCTCTTCCTCATCCTTTTTTGTCTCATCCTTTCGTAACCTATCTAAATTAAAGCGCTCCAGCGGAAGCAACGAAAAAATTTCCACGTATTCCCCTTTCCAAATTCTTTCTCTAACTTCTTGCTTTAAGTGTGCCCCTAAAGGCCCTTCAAAACAGACATAAACTTCCCCTCTGGCTGAATCATCCAGCCGCACAGTTTCATCCTTATCCTGCTCAGCTGTATCCCCCATTACCTCTTGACCCCTTAACGCATTTTCCGACCCCGTATTGCTAGAAATCCTTGGGTTCTCTGTCCTGCTTCCCTGCCCCACAACGGAAGAACCTGCTGATCTAACAACCCCGGATGTCAACTCATCCCCCCTGTTACCCACCCAAGCTGATACAGGCGATGATTCCCCCTGCCCGCTTCCATATTCCCATAATCTAACTAACTCCTTTAAACCCTGTAATACTGCCCCCATACCGGCACTAGCTCCCTCCCGACCGCTTCCCCTTGTCCAATTACACTAGAAGCTAGTGACGTTAAAGAATGTAACATTGAATGTGCCTCACCTGGCTGCCTGGGTGCTGTGTTCCCAGCAGCCGCCAATCCTGAATCCGGGCGTATGCGTTCGGCGTCCTGTCCGTCTTCATTCGTTGGAGCCGACGATCCTGTGGGTCCATACAGCCGGCCCCAGGTGGCCGATGCGTGATCCATGCAGCTAGGTGCCGCATACTGTCCTGCTGAAGTCCCAGGGCGAGATGGCTGTTGCATGTTATTATGGGCTCCCCCCTCCCCCCACCCTCCTGGAGCAGTGTCATAAGCCCGGGTGCCTGCCTCCCCCCCAGCATCCCTCCCTGTGCTGAGCCCAGCATGATGCTGGCCGTCATCTCCTCTATCTTCTGCAGCAGCCAGTGAGTGGGAGGGGCTAACTCTCCTGCACACACCAGCTGCTCTGCTCTCCCTGGCCTGTCCTGCTGCTCCTCGCCTATGAGCTGCTGTTCCCCGCCGAGCTGCAGAGGGGCCTGCACGCGATGTTGCTGGTGCAGCGCTTGCTGAACTGGGCCTCGGCGTCGGCGCCGGGCAGACGATTCCATCTGAGCTCACCGGAGCAGAGGGCACCCGACTAGCAGGCCCCCGCATTCGCTCTCTCCCACGCCGAGCTGGGCCTGATGCTGAGCCCAGCGCCGCAGCCGCTCCTGATCCCGGCTCCCTCTCTCTGCCTGTCGCATCTGTAGAAGGGGAGGCCGACACCTCCCCCCGCTGTGGGTACCGCCTGTCATGCGGATTCCTCCCAGCTCCAGGCTCACGCGCTCCCGGCCTGCCGCGCAAATTTTGAGCTGGAGGGTCCCCGGAGGGGCTCCTAACACGGCGCCGAACCCTGGGGGTTACCTCAGGGCTAAGGCGCTCCGGAGGCCTAGTTCTCCGAGGCCGTCGCCCGACGTCCTGAGCCTGAGGATGTCCGGCTCCCCCCTGAAGTAGGCCCTGAATTGATGCCTGCAGCCACCCCGAGCCCTTGGAGCTGGCAGCGTCTCTCAATTGTTGCAGCATGAGGTCGACCTCCATCATGCTAGCAGGTAAGAGATTGCTCTTCTTACTGTGGGGCACCTAAAATGGTTGCTCCAACCATGTGACTGCCCTTTATATACTACCCCCTCCTTTTCCCCTCCTACTCCATCCCCTCCCAACCCTTTCACATCCCTGAGACAAATTAACCCTATCCTTACCAGCCCTACCATATATCCGCCCACCTATGGTCCCCTCAACTTTGTCATGCTGGCCTCCCTTTAAAGGCCTGAGGCCCCACAGTACGGCCTTACTATCCCGTCAGTCCGTGAATGTCGGACCATATTCGGATGTCTATGAGTACGGTCCAATTTTTTTTCAACAAAAAACCTATAGACTTGTATTACCGATTTTGATCCGACAGTCGGACGTGTCTCCAAGTTTTTCTGCAGACCACTAAGTCAAAGGGAAACATTGGACTAGCGCACAGCCCCATAGAATAACATAGGTAAGATTGCCATCAGTGAGAACCACACGGAGCACTCGTATGAGAAAATCCGTGTGCGGCAGCTCTTAGGAGAATCGGTTCCTAATTACCTAATTAGTTACCATAGTGTTTAGTTCTGGGTCCAACACTACTTACCATGAGTTTTAGGTGTCCCCCCCAAAAATGGAGACTTTTGTGGGAGCAGTAATCACAGCGGGAACTATTCTCTTCTGAGACTCGTCTATTCCAGTCAATCCCAGCTTTTCTACAGATCCTCTGTATTGCATCCAATTTTTTTCTTACTATTATTAACAGCGGAAGCTGTACCGGGTCATTTACATTTTTTAACTGTTGATATATTAAAACGGGTACAAGGCAGATGTCATATGGGTGAAAAAACGGACATACGGATGATACAGAGATGATATGGATGAAAGTCGTCCTTTTTGTGCTGGATGGACTTTAGACGATTTTTGAAACACTGGTCTGAACGCGGCCTTATGCTACATTCACACATCCATGTGCAAGTGCTGTCCAATTATTTCTCGGATAGCACTCAGACACATAGAGGGGAATGGATGTGTTCATAAATATGTAAAATTCATGGATCCGACGGGGATTTCCATGAGAAGTAGAACAGGTCCTAGTGTGGATGTGGATCAGACTCGGCCATTCAGGTTCATGGGGATCTGTGAGACCCCGATGCAGATCTGGAGGCTTCCTATTTGCTTCTGTGTCTCACGGATCTTTTGCTTAGCGATAAACTTGAATAAAAATGTCTGACTTGCCAAACTTTTTTTTTTATTGTTTTCGGAAGCAAGTATTTCTTCAGTGAAAAAAACTAAGAAAAAAAGGAAGCAACTAGGATGACATGAAATTATCGGTCAGCTTCTCTCGGATGGTAACACTCATGAATTTGTGATTCTAACCTTAATCTCAGGCCTAATATAACTACTGAAAGATGGGAAAATCAAAGCAACAAAGTCACCTAGCCCACAATGTTTCAATATTTCCTTAGGGTAAAAATAACTGGATGTTTTGTGATGATTACAGGATTCCAAGCAACTTTTCGAAGAATTTTTTCAATTTTTCTTACTTAAAAGTATTCATTTTGGCTAAAGTAGACTTTTGAAATTCAGTTTAATTTAAATGTTTGCACCTATTATTTCCTATAGGGCTCATACCCATTTGCGAGAAATACGGACGAGTGCAATCCGATAAAAAAATCAGGTATAGTGTTGCTTTTTTATTTTTAATTTTTTCCAGGAGAACGAAGGCTTCAAATGGAATGGGAGTGTAATAAAGATGTCAAAAATGTATGTTTATTTATTTCATTAAAAGACTTTATTCTTAATGTGTGTATGGCTTTTTAACCCTTTCAGACCAGTGGATTAATAATGGATAGATGTCTTATTGACAGCTCTCCATTATTAACCAGGCTTAATGTCTCCTTACAATAGCAAGGTGACATTAACCCCTTATTACACCATATGCCACCACTACAGGGCAATGGGAAGAGAGAGGGTAAGTGCCGGAATAGGCGATTCTTACAGATGCGCCTTTTCTGGAGTGGCTGGGGGCAGATTTTTTTAGCCGGGGGGGGCAAAAACAATGGTCCCTCTCTAGGCTATTAATTTTTGCCCTCAATCACTGGCTTACCCTCTCAGGCGGAGAAAATTGCCAGTTTTGTCCGTGAATTATTCCTTTAATTTAACAACTACAGCTCCAAAATTTTACACACAGACACTACTAACATTATTAGTGAGGGACATATAAAAAATAACGGATATGCAATGGTTTACTGTATGTAAACCATGTCCCATATCCTGTCGGGTTCTGTAATGATTTTACAGATGCCGACAATTGAATTATCATCTATTCTGCTATCTTTATCTCTATGAAATATAAATATATATACACTGCTCAAAAAAATAAAGGGAACACTCAAATAAAACATCCTAGATCTAAATGAATTAAATATTCTCATTGAATACTTTGTTCTTAATAGCTTAATAGAGACTTAATAGCTGTATACAAATATCCCAAGGGCTGTCACATTGTACAGTCATTGACAAAAGTTTTGAGAATGACACAAATATTAATTTTTACAAAGTCTACTGCTTCACTTTTTCTAATGGCAATTTGCATATACTCCAGAATGTTATAAAGAGTGATCAGCTTAACAGCAATTACTTGCAAAGTCCATATTTGGCTAAAAAATGAACTTTATCCCCCAAAACACATTTCAACATCATTGCAGCCCTGCCTTAAAAGGACCAGCTAACCTCTTTTCAGTGATTGCTCCATTAACACAGGTGTGGGTGTTGATGAGGACATGGCTGGAGATCAATCTGTCATGATTAAGTAAGAATGACACCACTGGACACTTTAAAAGGAGGCTGGTGCTTGGCATCATTGTTTCTCTTCTGTTAACCATGGTTATCTCTAAAGAAACACGTGCAGTCATCATTGCAATGCACAAAAATGGCCTAACAGGGAAGAGTATCGCAGCTAGAAAGATTGCACCTCAGTCAACAATCTATCGCATCATCAAGAACTTCAAGGAGAGAGGTTCCATTGTTGCCAAAAAGGCTCCAGGGCGCCCAAGAAAGACCAGCAAGCGCCAGGACCGTCTCTTAAAAGTATTTCAGCTGCGGGATCGGGCTACCAACAGTGCAGAGCTTGCTCAGGAATGGCAGCAGGCAGGTGTGAGTGCATCTGCACGCACTGTGAGGCGGAGACTCTTGGAGCAAGGCCTGGTCTCAAGGAGGGCAGCAAAGAAGCCACTTCTCTCCAGAAAAAACATCATGGACAGACTGATATTCTGCAAAAGGTACAGGCAGTGGACTGCTGAGGACAGGGGTAAAGTTATTTTCTCTGATGAATCCCCTTTTCAATTGTTTGGGACATCAGGAAAACGCCTCATTCGGAGAAGACAAGGTAAGCGCAACCACCAGTCTTGTCTCATGCCAACTGTTAAGCATCCTGAAACCATTCATGTGTGGGGTTGCTTCTCAGCCAAGGGAATCGGCTCTCTCACAGTCTTGCCTAAAAACACAGCCATGAATAAAGAATGGTACCAGAATGTCCTCCAAGAGCAACTTCTCCCAACCCTCCAAGAGCAGTTTGGCGATCAACAATGCCTTTTCCAGCATGATGGAGCACCTTGCCATAAAGCAAAGGTGATAACTAAATGGCTCAGGGAACAAAACATAGAGATTTTGGGTCCATGGCCTGGAAACTCCCCAGATCTTAATCCCATTGAGAACTTGTGGTCAATCATCAAGAGACGGATGGACAAACAAAAACCTAAAAATTCTGACAAAATGAAAGCATTGATTGTGCAAGAATGGACTGCTATCAGTCAGGATTTGGTCGAGAAGTTGATTGAGAGCATGCCAGGGAGAATTGCAGAGGTCCTGAAGAAGAAGGGTCAACACTGCAAATATTGACTTGCTGCATTAACTCATTCTAAAGCCTGGGTCTCACATAGCGATACACCAGCGATCCCGACAACGATCAGGATCGCTGGTGTATCGCTACATGAGCGCTGCTGAGCTGCCAAACAGGCAGCTCAGGCAGCAATCAGCACAGCGACACTGCGGGTAAACATCGCTTAGTTACCCGCAGTGTACGTTGGATACCAGCGCCCTGATGCAGGGAGCTGGTAGCCAAGGTACACATCGGGTTTCCAGGTGCTGGTCGGTGCCTGGAAACCCGCTGTGTACCTTGGTTACCAGCTCCCTGCATCAGGGCGCTGGTATCCAAGGTACACAGTGGGTTTCCAGGCACAGCCCCGCGCCTGGAAACCCGCTGTGTACCTTGGTTACCAGCGGATCGCTGGTCTCCCGCCTGTCACACGCAGTGACGCGTGTCTGCCAGCGGGAGACCAGCGATCAAAAAAATGTCCAGGACATTCAGCGACGATCAGCAATACCCAGCAGGGGGACTAATCGTCGCTGAATGTCACACACAGCGATATCACTGGGGACATCGCTGCTGCGTCACAAAACTAGTGACTCAGCAGCGATCTCGCTAGCGAGATCGCTGTGTGAGACTGGGGCTTAACTGTCAATATAAGCTTTTGTTACACACATAAAAACCAGAGGGCAGCAGATCATGTGAAAATATAATATTTGTGTCATTCTCAAAACTTTTGGCCATGACTGTAGAACGATCATCTTTATTCTCATTTGCACAAGGAAAGACTAGAAGCAATGGGATGAAACTGAATGGGAGGAGACACAGATTAGATATTAGAAAAAACTTTTTCACAGTTAAGGTGATCAATGAGTGGAACAGGCTGTCACGAGAGGTGGTGAGTTCTCCTTCAATAGAAGTCTTCAAACAGAGGCTGGACCGATATCTGTCTGGGATGATTTAGTGAATCCTGCTTTGAGCAGGGGGTTGCACCAGATGACCCAGGAGGTCCTGTCCAACTCTACCATTCTATGATTCTATGATTCTGTACAAAGTTGAATGTGCTGTCAACATAATCACGCAAAAATCATCAATGGAAATCAAATTTTTGAACCAATGGAGGCCTGGATTTGGAGAGACCCCCAAAATGAAAGTGGAAACAAGTCAAAATGAAAATCAAAACAAGACAAAATTAAAGAGGAAATAAGTCAAAATGATGTTCAGTATTGTGTGTGGCCTCCACGAGCCTGTATAACCTCCCTACAACGCCTGGGCATGCTCTTGATGAGGTTGCGGATGTTCTCCTGAGGGATCTCCTCCCAGACCTGGACTAAAGCATCCGTCAACTCCTGGACAGTCTGTGGTGCAACGTGACGTTACTGGATGGAGCGAGACATGATGTCCCAGATGTGCTCAATCGGATTCAGGTCTGGGGAACGGGCGGGCCAGTCCATAGCTTCAATGCCTTCATCTTGCAGGAACTGCTGACACACTCCAGCCACATGAGGTCTGGCATTGTCCTGCATTAGGAGGAACCCAGGGCCAACTACACAAGCATATGGTCTGACAAGGGGTCTGAGGATCTCATCTCGGTACCTAATGGCAGTCAGGCTACCTCTGGCGAGTACATAGAGGGCTGTGTGGCCCTCCAAAGAAATGCCACCCCACACCATTACTGACCCACTGCCAAACCGGTCATGCTGAAGGATGTGGGGATGGTGTTTTCAGGGTGATGAGCTGTGTTGCCTTTACGCCAAACATATCGTTTGGCATTGTGGCCAAAAAGTTTGATTTTAGTTTCAAAGATCTGCATGCTGTAGAAGCGATCAGCCTGCACAAAATGAGTGTCCCATAGTGGAACAATGTGTAAAACTAAGAAATAAAAAAAAATTAAAAAATAATTGCAAAAATATTTTTAAAAATAATAAAAAATAGTAATAAAAAAAATATTTATTCTATTAAAAAATAAATATTTTAATTAAAAGAAAATCTAAACAATAAAAGTACACATATTTGGTATCCCTGCATCCGTAACGACCCGCCCTATAAAACTATCCCATTAGTTAACCCCTTTAGTGAAACCATAAAAAAATAAAAAATCAAGGCAAAAAACAATGCATTATCATAATACCGTCGAGCAAAAAGTGGAATAACACGCGATCTAAAAAAACGGATATAAATAAACGTGGTACCGCTGAAAACGTCATCTTGTCCCGCAAAAAATAAGCCCCTGTACAGCATCATCAGCAAAAAAATAAAAAAGTTATAGTTGTCAGAATAAAGCAATGCAAAAATAATTATTTTTTCTATACAATAGATTTTATTGTATAAAAGCACCAAAACATTAATAAAAGATATAAATGAGGTATCGCTGTAATCGCTCTGACCCGAAGAATAAAACTGCCTTATCAATTTTACAACACGCGGAACGGTGTAAACGCCACCCCAAAAGAAAATCATGAATTGCTGGTTTTTGTTCATTCTGCCTCCCAAAAATCGGAATAAAAACGATCAAAAAATATCATGTGCCTGAAAATGGTACCAATAAAAACGTCAACTCGTCCCGCAAAAAACAAGACCTCACTTGACTCTGTGGGCCAAATATGGAAAATTATATCTCTCAAAATATGGTGATGCAAAAACTATTTTTTGCAATAAAAAGTGCTTTTTAGTGTGTGACAGCTGCCAAACATAAAACCCCACTATAAATAGTAAATCAAACCCTCCATTATCACCCCCTTAGTTAGGGAAAAATAATAAAATAAAAAAAATGTATTTATTTCCATTTTCCCATTAGGGTTAGGGTTAGGGTTGGGGCTAAAGTTAGGGCTAGGGTTTGGGCTAAAGTTAGGGTTAGGGTTGGGCTGAAGTTAGGGTTGGGGCTAAAGTTAGGATTGGGGCTAAAGGTAGGGTTAGGGTTGGGGCTAAAGTTAGGGTTAGGGTTGGGGCTAGAGTTGGGATTAGGGTTTGGATTACGCTTAGGGTTGGGATTAGGGTTAGGGTTGGGATTGGGGTGTGTTGGGGTTAGGGTTAGGGGTGTGTTGGGGTTAGGGGTGTGTTGGGGTTAGGGGTGTGTTGGGGTTAGGGTTGGAGTTAGAATTGGGGGATTTCCACTGTTTAGGCACATCAGGGGCTCTCCAAATGCGACATGGCGTGTGATTTCAATTCCAGCCAATTTTAGTTTGAAAATGTCAAATGGTGCTCCTTCCCTTCCGAGCTCTGCCGTGCACCCAAACAGTGGTTCCCCCCACATATGGGGTATCAGCATATCCAGGACAAATTACTTTTGGGGTCCAATTTTTCCTTTTACCCTTGGGAAAATAAAAAAATTGGGCACTAAAAGATCATGTTTGTGAAAAAATGATTTGATATATGATTTTTTTTTCACGGCTCTACGTCATAAACTTGTTTGAAGCACTTGAGGGTTCAAAGTGCTCACAACACATCTAGATAAGTTCCTTATGGGGTCTAGTTTCCAAAATGGTGTCACTTGTGGGGGGTTTCCACTGTTTAGGCACATCAGGGCCTCTCCAAACGAAACATGGCGTCCGATCTCAAGTCCAGCCAATTTTGGTTTGAAAAAGTCAAACGGCTAAAAAGTTAAATGTTCATTTTTTTTCTTCCACATTCCAAAAATTCCTGTGAAGCACCTGAAGGGTTAATAAACTTCTTCAATGTGTTTTTGAGTACTTTGAGGGTTCAGTTATTAGAATGGTGTCACTTTTGGGTATTTTCTGCCATAAAGTCTCCTCAAAGTGACTTCAAATGTGAGGTGGTCCCTAAAAAAAATGGTTTTGTAAATTTTGTTGTAAAAATGAGAAATCGCTGGTCAACTTTTAACCCTTATAACTTCCTAACAAAAAAAATATTTTGTTTCCAAAATTGTGCTGATGTAAAGTAGACATGTGGGAAATGTTATTTATTAACTATTTTGTGTGACATACAGTACAGACCAGAAGTTTGGACACACCTTCTCATTCAAAGATTTTTCTGTATTTTCATGGCTATGAAAATTGTAGAATCACACTGAAGGCATCAAAACTATGAATTAACACATGTGGAATTATACATTACACTTTACAAAAAGTGTGAAACAACTGAAAATATGTCTTATATTCTAGGTTCTTCAAAGTAGCCACCTTTTACTTTGATTACTGCTTTGCACGCAGAAAAGGTGAACGGATGGACTCTACATGCATAGTTCCCACCGTGAAGCATGGAGGAGGTGGTGTGATGGTGTGGGGGTGCTTATGGTGACACTGTTGGGGATTTATTCAAAATTGAAGGCATACCTGAACCAGCATGGCTACCACAGCATCTTACAGCAGCATGCTATTCCATCCGGTTTGTGTTTAGTTGGACCATCATTTATTTTTCAACAGGACAATGACCTCAAACACACCTCCAGGCTGTGTAAGGGCTATTTGACCAAGAAGGAGAGTGTTGGGGTGCTACACCAGATGACCTGGCCTCCACAGTCACCAGACCTGAACCCAATCGAGATGGTTTGGGGTGAGCTGGACCGCTCACCGCTTCAATTTTGAATAAATCCCCAACAGTGTCACCAGCAAAGTACCGCCACACCACCTCCTCCATGCTTCACGGTGGGAACCAGGCATGTAGAGTCCATCCGTTCACCTTTTCTGCGTGCAAAGCAGTAATCAAAGCAAAAGGTGGCTACTTTGAAGAACCTAGAATATAAGACATATTTTCAGTTGTTTCACACTTTTTTGTTAAGTATATAATTCCACATGTGTTAATTCATAGTTTTGATGCCTTCAGTGTGATTCTACAATTTTCATAGTCATGAAAATACAGAAAAATCTTTGAATAAGAAGGTGTGTCCAAACTTTTGGTCTGTACTGTATTTCTCTGTGTTAAGGGCATAACAATTCAAAGTTTGAAAATTGCAAAATTTTCAAAATTTTCGCCATATTTCTGTTTTTTCATAAATAAACGCAAGTTATATCGAAGAAATTTTACCACTAACATGAAGCACAATATGTCATGAGAAAACATTCTCAGAATCGCCGAGAACCGTTCCAAGCGTTCCAGAGTTATAAGCACATAAAGTGACAGTGGTCAGAAATTTAAAAATTGGCCCGGTCATTAACATGCAAACCACCCTCGGAAGTAAAGGGGTTAAGTAAAAAACAAAATTATCCCCGGAAATGTCCATATCCTTTAATATTGCAGTGCAATTGTATGTCTCCTCCAAACAGACAAGTTGCAAAGTTAAACTGTGCAGATGACAACGAGCTCTGTAGATGAGGAAAAACTAACGAAAGTGACAGAGGTGACTGTAATGTAATAAATGACAGGTTAAAAACAACCAAGAGAGGAAAAGAAGATTCAACAATTATATTCTGTTACATGGAAATCTTTATAAGGAGATAAAAAGCCCTAAGGGATGCAGGATCTGTCATCACTGAGAAATAATGAAGGACGAGAAGCAACCAGCTATAATCACATGTGCAAATAATATACAGGAAAGAAGATTTATTGAAAAGGAAAGTCATTATTAAAAATGTCCTGAAAAAAAAAAATACAAATCCTGGATCAAAACTAACCAAGAAAAAAGAATCTATTTATACTATCTATCTATCTATCTCATCTATCTATCTATCTATCTATCTATTATCTATCTATCTATCTATCTATCTATCTATCTATCTATGCATGCTGTGTGCAAGAATATAACTACTATAATATTTATTGCCTCTATATACAAGAATATAACTACTATAATACTGTCCAATATGTACAAGAATATAACTACTATAATACTGTCCAATATGTACAAGAATATAACTACTATAATACTGTCCAATATGTACATGAATATAACTACTATAATACTGTCCCTATGTACAAGAATATAACTACTATAATACTGTCCAATAGGTACAAGAATATAACTACTATAATACTGCCCCTATGTACAAGAATATAACTACTATAATACTGCTCCATATGTACAAGAATATAACTACTATAATACTGTCCAATATGTACATGAATATAACTACTATAATACTGCTCCATATGTACAAGAATATAACTACTATAATACTGTCAAATATGTACATGAATATAACTACTATAATACTGTCCCTATGTACAAGAATATAACTACTATAATACTGTCCAATATGTACATGAATATAACTACTATAATACTGTCCCTATGTACAAGAATATAACTGCTATAATACTGTCCAATATGTACAAGAATATAACTACTATAATACTGCCTCCTATGTACAAGAATATAACTACTACAATACTGCTCCATATGTACAAGAATATAACTACTATAATACTGTACAGTATGTACAAGAATATAACTACTATTATACTGTCCAATATGTACATGAATATAACTACTATAATACTGTCCCTATGTACAAGAATATAACTACTATAATACTGTCCAATATGTACATGAATATAACTACTATAATACTGTCCCTATGTACAAGAATATAACTGCTATAATACTGTCCAATATGTACAAGAATATAACTACTATAATACTGCCTCCTATGTACAAGAATATAACTACTATAATACTGCCTCCTATGTACAAGAATATAACTACTATAATACTGCCCCTATGTACAAGAATATAACTACTATAATACTGCCTCCTATGTTCAAGAATATAACTACTATAATACTGCTCCATATGTACAAGAATATAACTACTATAATACTGGCCCCTATATACAAGAATATAACTACTATAATACTGTCCCTATGTACAAGAATATAACTACTATAATACTGCTCCTTATGTGCAAGAATATAACTACTATAATACTGCCTCTATGTACAAGAATATAAGTACTATAATATGTCTCATTGGTAGTAACATTTATGTGAGTTAGGCCGGTGTCACACTTGCGTGTGTGATGCGAGAAACTTGCGCGAGTCTCTCGCATCAATACCCGGCACTGCCGCCGGCACTCGGGACCGGAACGTTCAGCTGCATAGAAATACATGTAGCTGCACGCTCCGGTCCGAGTGCCAGCGGCAGTTCCGGGTATTGATGCGAGAGACTCGCGCAAGTTTCTTGCATCACACACGCAAGTGTGACATTGGCCTAAGAAGCAGATTGTTCATATGTGACGCTAGTTCTTTTTATTTTGCAGATTTTGGGCTTTAGTTGATTCTGGATTAGAATGAGAATGTGAATTATTACTGTTACAGATCACTTTTGCCTTATGACAGTTTCTTCCTCGTTACAATGTATTAGTTTTAGCTGTAACACAATCTAGTGTATAATTTTACACAGCGTTCAGTAATGATCAGGGTTGGTTTCCCTCCGGCGTTCTTCATTTTTGTTCCTTAGGTTGGTTAATTTCTAAGGAGATAGTTTCTCACTGCTTTGCTGCCAGCTTTGTAGGACTCTTGCATTGCTGACTACACTATAGAGTAGTGCCGATATGTTGTTCTTTATAAACTTGGGATTTTATTACACCGATTCATCAAAACTGGCATTTTGTACCCCAGTGTGAATAAAAGGTGTGCAGGACTGAGATATGCCAAATTCATTAAGAGGTGAAAGAGCCTGTAATGAATATGGGACGTCTTTCATCTGCCGACCTGGAATACATTTATTTTATCGTTTATGCCACTTTTTGCTTTTAAGCACCGCTCATTTTTCAGAAAGTTGATGAAGTTAATTGGGAAATGTCACATTTTAAAAAATTTTTTCTAGAATTCTTGTGAAAAACTGATGAATCGGGGCATAAGTGTTTTGAGGCCCCTACACCTCTCCAAGACTAATCTACATAGTAGGGTTAGCTCGTTGGAGAATTTATGGGCATCTTTTAGCATTTTTCTCTTGCAGCCTTCACGCAGCAATCTTCACTCAGCAAACTGTATCACTGAACAGCTGCATATCTGCGCACTGGGCCAACCAGATGACTCCCTCTGCAGTTCCTTCTCCCCTCTCACAGCCTGCAGTCTCAGAAACACTGAGGCAGAGAAACTGCAGTTTTCTCACTGCCTGATATGATCATCACTTCCGGTCTTACGTGGCTTGGAGTATATTGTGTACATTCGTTACTAAGTGACCGTCACCGCTATTGGTTATTTCTGATTGGCCCAGCCTCCTTTTTAAACTCACCTCACTGTGTATTCCACGCCCCCTGACGAAGGCTTGTGCTGAAACGCGCGTCGGGGTGACGCGTGGTGTACTGCTCCTTCCCTCCAGCATTACTTACCTCCCGGGTGGCTCTCTGCATCACATAGTGGTATGTGTATTCTATCTCTCACTGGGTTCATGACCTAATTAATATAATTGATATGTTGGATTTTTATATATGATCTATGGTGACTATTTGTTTTACCATTGTGATGTATGAGACCAGGTAAATGAGATTTATGTCCGAGGGAAATATATATATTTTTATTTCTATATTGGTTATTTTCAATATACATGATCTTGTCCATTTGTTCTTTTTGATATTTAATAAAAGCATTTTCTATATTATATATGGACTGTTGGTTACTTGTTTTTCTCTTGCTCTTTGTCTATTTATGTGACTAGTCCTTTAGTATATGTCCAAGATTTTGGTATCGCGATGATGTTTTAAATGATATTGTGTAATATTATTCTTCAAATAATGATACCGTTGTGGTTGTTCAAGCATTTTTCTCTTGCAGCCTTCACGCAGCAATCTTCACTCAGCAAACTGTATCACTGAACAGCTGCATATCTGTGCACTGGGCCAACCAGATGATTCCCTCTGCAGTTCCTTCTCCCCTCTCACAGCCTGCAGTCTCAGAAACACTGAGGCAGAGAAACTGCAGTAGCAGTAGTTCACAGGTAATTATTTTTCTTCTGAGATGATAAAACTTAAAGAAGCACTCCTCCTCCTGCCAGGAAAATGTATAACTTTTTAATATATTGCAGTCACCATATTATACAGCAATGTCTACTTACAATTGCTCATTTTGCTTTTCTACCCAGCTAATTTATCTTTTTTCCATTAGGTCTATGACATCACGTGATTAAAAGCTGACGCTGAATCCTTCTAAGCTCCATGTAGAAACAAGAGGTTAATTTTCCCTGTATGAGTCATAATCACTGCAAAAGTCCCTGGTGGGGGAGGAGGGAGCAGCTGGGTCAGGAGTTGAAGGGGGGAATAATAAATGCAGGGACCAGACACTTCCTGTTTCTACATAGAGCAGAGAAAAAAAAAGAATTAGCTGGGAAGAAAGGCAAAATGAGCAATTGTAAGTGCTATATAATATGAGACTGCAATATATTAGGAGGATAACAAATTTGATGGGAGGATGATGAGGAGGAGTGCTTCTTTACAGGGCATTGTCACCCCCAAAAATGCAAATGAAACTAATTAAACAGTAATATAGGGAACTTAGCTCATATAAAAATAAACTCAGCAGTTTATTTTTCATTGCTGTAATTACTTTTAAAACTTGTTTTACTCTGTATGCAAATTAGGGAGTTTTGGAGCACCGTTGTCGTGGCAAACAGCTTGGTGCATTGTTCCGCCCCTCTTAACTTGCATACTGTGCAGTTCCCTGATTCTAATTGACAGTGCTTGCTTGGCTATAACCTGCACCCTAAAGGCTCGCTCACACTAGTGTATAACACGGCTGAGTGCTATCTAATGTTTTATCAGCTAGCACTATACTATAGGGCAGTGCAGACCTGCTGTTCGTTTCTTATGCCAATTGGGCATGAGAAAAAAAAATCTCAGCATGCTCTGAGTGCATCCGATAATCGGACCATGCGTATCCATACAAGTCTATGTGTGCGTGTAAAACGTTCAATTGCACTTAAATGTCATCCAAGTGCAGTCTGTTTTACGCAGACACAGACAATGAAGAAGATGGAGAAATTAAGTTCTCCGTCTTCTCCACAGTTGTGTTTCGATTCTCTCATGCAAGAGAATCAGATCACAGTAAACTGACACTTGGCTGTATCTATCATCTTTCCAGATCTTCCCAGAAATACTGACATTAAAAATAAAAAGAACTAAATACGTCTCACTCGGCCACGTTCCCCTGATGTGCTGCCTTGGTCAGTGCAGTATGAGGCTCCACACAGCAGGCGGCCACCTTGACGATGGTTGGTGGGTAGTGTTGAGCGATACGATACTGCAAATATCGGGTATCGGCCGATATTAGCTGTATCGGGCTTTCGATTCGAGTACCGATATTTTCGTCATATCGGATACCGGAATCGGATTTGTCACTGTCACTGTGAGTGTCCGTCGGTCGGGTCTGTCAGGAGTTAGCGGCACTTACCTGGCAGAAGATCTCCGGCGGTCACGTCCTGGACTGCTTGATGGTCGCCATTATCTTCTCCCTGGCGGTCACATGCAGTTTTTCGCGATAACTGCAGTGACTGCAGGGTAATCCCGGCCGTAAAGCAGTCCGATGACGTCACCGCCGGGGAAGCAGGTAAGCAGCTGTGCTGCGTCGGGATGTCAGGCTCTGCCTGTCATTCTGATGTAGCAGAGCTGGATCGTCGTGGGACAATCGTTACTATGGACTGCGTCGGTCAGGTGGTATACTGCTGGGTTTTTTTTTCATTTTTTTACAGGAGATCGATGGCGTCGCAGGATGAGACTGTAATAAAAGTAATGAAAACTGTGTTTTTTTTTTTTTTATTAAATTAAAAAACTTTTTTATGAACATTCACCCTTCCGGGTACATCAACAATTTAACTATTTACATACAGGGACCCTGTCCGGGTTATTTATAATTCTTTGGCAGGGGTGTTCCAGGTACCACCTGGTACTCTTCTGATGCTTGCCAAACATCCGAGGCACCAAGGACCACCAGGACCTGATGACGTCGTGTGGCCTGTACAGTCAAGTCGTGACCCGCTATCTGGGTCTGTGTGGCCACCTCTTTCATCTCCCTCCGGGTCTGGAGCCCTATGTCCCGGACTGAACGAACCCCAGGGGGCCTAACAGGCGCCGGGTACGGGCCAGCTATAGTTATCATGTCCATAGCTGGGGCTGCTGAGGAGACCACTAAGGGAGGTGGGGAGATTTACGGCGTGGGGTGGGCACTTGTGCAGAGGCCTGGATGTGGGAGGCTGAAGGCTCCGAGGGTCTCACAGGTTCCTGACACTCTGGGGAGTAGGGGTCGCACCTGGTAACATTTAGGGCGTACCATCCATTGTAACCCCAGTGTCGGGTGTAAGTCACCAAGTCTCCTGGCAACAGGTCCCTCCCCGGGTGTCCTTCTGGGAGGTGAGTCTCCACGTCCCGCCGGGTCACAAAAACTTCTAAATAAGGTCCAGGCTCCTGGATGAAGCCCCAACCACCTTTCAATTTAAAGCTCCGTACTGCACCCTTACGCCGCGGCTCCCTCAGGGTTCCTTTATCTTTTCTCATCCGGTCCTTATCTGCCCGGTCCTTCTCCAGGTTACGTTGCCGAAGCTTTTGGGATTCTCGCTGCTCCCTTTGTCGCTCTGCTTCCCGCTCCCAACGTCTCCACTCTTCCTCCTGACGCCGGTTGTAATTCTCCTCCACCAGCATCTCCATGTCTCCAAAATCAAACTGCAGCTTAGGATGTCCGGTTTGCGGCAGCTCTCCTGGCGCCCCCAGTCCTGGCGGCGCTCACCTGCGGAGGAAGCAGCCGGCTCTGGAACAGATGACAGTCGGGGCTCCGGTACAGACTTGTAGACCTCTGGTGCCTGCGCGGCCTCCTCCATGAGGACGGGTGTCGCTTCTTCTGTCTCAGCGACGGGGGCAGACAGCGGGATCTGGGGTGCTGCCGGTGCTGCGTTTTTTGCAGGAACGGGTGCCTCCACTGCGACAACGTCAACCGGATCACATTGCAAGGGCTGGGATGCCCGCACGGACTCCTCTACTAGAACGGGTGCCTCACCTTCCGGTACAGACACTTCAGGTAAGAGGGATTGGCGCCGCTCCAAGTTTAGTTTTAGGGCACGCCAGCTGGCTTCCATCCTGGCGACCTCCTCCCGGTGCCGGGCCAGGCCTCTTAGGGTATCCTCCGCTTCTTGCAGCGTAGGAGGGTTTCCAGGCCGGGTGCCCAACGGTGGTTCCGTGGCGATCGGGTCGCTTCCGTGGGGGGAGAGCTCTGACTGCTCCATCCCTTCACACTTCTGCTCGTGTCCATTAGCCATCTCTGCCAAGTCACATGTGTCATTAGCATCTGGAGAGGGCCCCTCTTTTGTAGGGAGGCGGGACCTTCATGTTAGTTTCCGCACACTGAGGAGGATGAGGAGGCGGAACTGAAGAGCTGTGGGGCACGATCTTACATTGCAGTACCATTTAGAGTGGTCGGCCATCGTTTTCGCGCCACTGAGTGAGTGTACACCCACGAAGAGCACGTCCTTCTTCTTCACCAGTGCCTCGTCGTGACGCAGATATGGCGGAAAAATGGCAAATACATTCTCTGATGATTTTAGCAATTCTCAAGCACAAAACCAGTTCAATTCAGGCACACAGGACTCGCTTATAGCGAGCTACAGTATCCTGTTCGTGACGCCCAAGTTGAGTCGCACAGAGCCAGAGGTTTTGGGGGTACTCGGCACCGAGCCCATCGACTTCTATGGGGTATGTCACGGCTTTACACGGCAATTGAATCAGAGTCTATTTTACTATGTAGAAGTGTATAAACTATAAATATATGTATATATATATGTCACAATGACATGTATATATATATATATATATATATATGTATTCTATGTGTGTATATTTTGTGTTTACAACGAAAGAAAGGGTTTTTTTTGTTGCGATATTTTGTTCCCATAGACTTACATGGGACTTCCGGAATCGGAATCGGATATCGACGATATTTAGTGATATCGGCGATACCATTCCGATACAATATTTTTAGATATCGAGCAATATCGCTCAACACTATTGGTGGGCTTTAAAATGTTTGGCCAAATGTTTATACTAAGCGTCTCAAATTTTTCCTTATATTCCAAAGCCATATTGCTATTCTAAATTTCATGTATTCCATATTGTCATGCTTTAGTATGCTTGAGTGCAGCCTTTTTTTGTATGTTTTACATGGGGGTAGCTTCCCTTGGTTTGCACCTAGTTCACATTAGTCTGGATGTGCCAGTCAGGTTTTTTTGTCTATTGAATGTTAGCTTGCTGACCGAGCACTCCGCCCCCACCAGGTGGTGATTTTAATTACACCAGGTCCCTACTTTACCCATAAATGCAGGCATTGCTGACAGAGGTGCATATTCCCCCAGAAATTCAGATATCAGCCTAAGGCCTCTTTCACACTTCCGGCGGGCGCCTGACGGCGCCCCGGCATTTTGCCGCAGCGCCGCATCAGAAAACCTGATGCACCGCCGGCGGCCGCATGCGGTTTTTTGCCGGATGGTTTCTGATGCTTGGAGACATCAGAAACCATCCGGCAAAAACAAAAAACGTTACATGCAGCGTTTTGTCCGGCCGCCGCAATGTACATTTGCGCCGCATCCGGACAAAACCGCATGCAACGCATTGACATGCGGCGCCATCCGGCGCTAATGCATGTCAATGCGAAGAAAGCCGCATGCGGCGCATCAGATTTTCTGATGCGGCGCTGCGCCAAAATGCCGGGGGCGCCGTCAGGCGCCCGCCGGAAGTGTGAAAGAGGCCTAATAGAGGTATGTTCACATTAGGTCAGGGACTCACCAGAATTGAGACCACCTTGACGATGGTTGGTGGGCTTTAAAATGTTTGGCCAAATGTTTATACTAAGCGTCTCAAATTTTTCCTTATATTCCAAAGCCATATTGCTATTCTAAATTTCATGTATTCCATATTGTCATGCTTTAGTATGCTTGAGTGCAGCCTTTTTTTGTATGTTTTACATGGGGGTAGCTTCCCTTGGTTTGCACCTAGTTCACATTAGTCTGGATGTGCCAGTCAGGTTTTTTTGTCTAATGTGAATTAGGTGCAAACCAAGGGGTGCTACCACCATGTAAAACATATGAGAAAAGGTTGCACTCTAAAATACTAAAGCATGACAATATGAAATACATGAAATTTTGAATAGCAATATGGCTTTGGAATATAAGGAAGAATTTGAGATGCTTAGTATAACATTTGGCCAAATATTAAAAGTGTTCAGTTGGTCAGGTACTCACCAGACTTGAGACCACCTTGACGATGGTTGGTGGGCTTTTAATATTTGGCCAAATGTTATACTAAGCGTCTCAAATTCTTCCTTATACTCCAAAGCCATATTGCTATTCAAAATTTCATGTATTCCATATTGTCATGCTTTAGTATTTTAGAGTGCAACCTTTTCTCATATGTTTTACATGGGGGTAGCACCCCTTGGTTTGCACCTAATTCACATTAGTCTGAATGTGGCAGTCAGGTTTTTTTGTCTTTTCACTGTTCCTTTTTACCCAGCATAACCTGACCTGCGTAAATTGGACCTTTCAAATCCACAACATGTCAATTTTCTCTTGCGGGATTTTCCCCGTAGCAATAAAGTTTTGTCAAAGCCAATTACCTGGAAGTAAGAAAAACAAAAGCAGCTTTCATGACGACATACCAAAAAGAGACAAAAAATGCAGCTTCAAAAACGCGATAAAAACACATGTAACATAATTTACATAATAGAAAATCTGCAATATAAAAAGCTCAGCAAATATTCATCATGTGAACGTAGCATTAACAACAGCCATGTCTACATCTTATAATGCTCCCACTGGCAAAATAAGTTTTCTCTGGCCCCATCATGTGTCCGTATCCATGGTGCTGTGTGTTCTTTCTTTATTTTTTATGCTTCCTTTACTTTTTCATTGATATCTACCCCTTTTATCCCTTCATATTGATTTACAGCCATATATGCAAATATATATGCAAATTGCCTCTTCAAACAAAGAGGACTTGTACTCTATAGCGCCACCTATTGGAAGTAGCGATCCTACAATTCACAATCAACCCTTTAACGAGTCTTGTAATATGACTTAGGATAAAAGCCAAATCAGAATCTCCATTTGCAGACACGGTGTTTCGGACTATTGGTCCTCATCAGTGCAAAGTAGGAGAGATCTGATTTGGCTAGATGAGAGGCTCTGGACTGGGGTCTGGGGGTAAGGTTTCTCCTTGTGGAGAGTGACATACCAGCTCTGGCGTGTCGAGGTAAGGAGGCTTATTTGCTATATATATATATTATATATATATATATATATATATATATATATATATATATATATAAAAATATACTGTATATATTAATCTTTCAATTTTCACGCTGGACACTGGGGTAATATTAGACTCATACTTACTATTCTTCCAGAAAGAGTTTACAGAAGGCTTCATATCATCAGAGGTTCGGCATGAGAAAAAATTTGCAGCATGTTGCAAGTGGCTCCGCAAATCAGAGGACATGCACCCATACAATTCTATGGGTGCATGTAAAACATCAGACTGCACTTGGATGTCATCCGAGTTCAGTCTGATTTACACGGACACAGACAATGGAAAAGATGGAAAAATGAAGTTCTCCTTCTCATCTGTGCTATGGTTCTATGGTACTCTTATTTGAGAGAATCAGGTTACAGTAAACTGACACTTGGCTGAAACTCTGACAGTTTGAGCCAAGTGTCATTTATATAATCGAGCCGATTCTCTCGCACGGGAGAATCAATGCTCATGTGACTCCTGCCTTAGTGATATAGACCCTTTAGATAAGATGTCATTCTGATAGAGGAAGTTCTGGGTAACATTTTCCATAGTAGCTCCTATATGAAAATGTCCTGGAAGCAATTATGGGAAAAATTAGAGCAAAACCTTCCAAAGAGCCCATCAGAGGATTGGAAAACAGGTCTGTTACACATGCTGCTCCCTTCATACTTCTCTAACAACCTCTCTCTATATTCAGAGTGTATGCAAAAGTTTTTTACTAAGGCCGGGGTCACACTTGCGGAAAACTGCATGAGTCTCGCACCTCAATACCCAGCACTGCCGCCGGCACTTGGGCCGGAGTGTGCGGCTGCATGTATTTCTATGCAGCTGAACGCTCCGGTCCAAGTGTTGGCAGCAGTGCCGGGTATTGAGCTGCAAGACTCGTGCGAGTTTCTTGCAAGTGTGACCCCGGCACAAGGTAGCATCCTTATTCATAAAGAAGTTAAGACTGACTGCTGCACAGTATACTGCCTCTCTATCCTGCACTAACTTGCTTTAGGCCCTTCCCACTCACCTAACACATACCAGTCCTTTAGCTGCTGGGTGAAACACTGATAATTAATGGGTACAGTATCTATAGCTTCCACTGTGACATATATCATCCAATACACCAGATATTTGCACCAATTAGCTAACTGACTAAAACCTTTGCTCAGTACCCACTGCCCCCAAGTCAATATTAGGCATTTCTGAAATGTGGGAACTTTTTTGATTTTTTTTCTACACATGCTGTCTTAAAAAAACAGACCATCTTCTGCATGATCCCCCTCTCCCACCATAGGGTGCGGAGGTTGTAATGATCCAGAAGTTTCAATGTCCCCTTTGTCACAAAGGTAGTTAATAATATTATCAATGTAATATGGTATGTGCGGGGTCCTATTACAAATTTTGCACTGGGACCCAGGAGCTTTAAGGGGATGTTTCCACAGTCCGGAATACATCCGGATAAGCTGCGGATTGAACACTGCGTACAGCCGCGGCATTTAATCCGCAGCATTCATATGTTACTGCATAGTGGAGGGATTTTACTACTAAAACGCGGGTGACACCGGACATGCGGTGCATCTTTATAGAACGCAGCATGTCTATTTATCTTGCGGAGACGCTCCGTCAATGCAAGATACACAATACAGTGTATGGATATGATGCGGTGATTCCTCATGTGTTCAATGAACACTTGTGGAATCACCGCGCGTAGAAAGGGGGCAGCGCTTTGGGCGGAGCGGGCTTTCCGCTACGTCCAAAGCGCTGGCAATACAGACCATGGAAACATACCCTAAGAGTCTCACAAACCATCACCATGTATTTGTTGCTGCTATGTGCATACTCTACCTAACCAGCCCTTTTTATTGTCTAAAAGGATTACTACACATTGCAAAAAACGGTTTTATAACTTTGGTGATGATATCCTAATTAGTGGGTGACTTGCCGTGGTGTTGTTGTTTTCCCCTGACTAGTCATCCCACTAATCATGCCCTCCTGGTGGCTTGAGTAACCTGATTGGCAAAAGCGACTTCACCACCGACTGTTTCCAAATCTCTAGCCCCCTGACAATGTGCAGTCTGCACCCCAACTTAATGGGCGCACTGCACATGCCCAGGGAGGCAGCGATGATGTAGAACTCAGTCACTATTTTTGCAATATGTGTAAAACCCTTTAAACCACGGCGGAGCAATGAATTTTCTCTAGGGTCCACATGAGAGACCGTAACTGTTGCGGAGGGCTGAACTAATATGTTGAAATTAATTCTATTCAATATTATCATTAACACATTATTATATATTAATAGTATTGCTTATTATTGAGCAGATCAAACCTATATAACCAGAGATGTATCTAGGTTTTCCGGCACCCAGGGCAAGAATTCAGTTTGGCGCCACCCTCAAGCGGTTTGAGTAGTTGTCATGTGACCGATCATTCACATGCGATTTGTTTACTTAGGGCAGAGACACACTAGCAATTAAAAAAATCGGTCCAATTTTGATGCAGGAGAGTCGGACGAGTGTAATGCAATTGTCATGCGTTTTTTTGTGCGAGTACAATCCAATTTTTCACACCTAGCATCCGACTACATACCAACGCAGTGCGATTGCTATCCGACTGCAAAGTGATTTTAACATGAGCTTTTACATACAACAGTTCTCTCTTTGTAAAAGCTCATGTTAAAATCACATTGTAATATACAACTGTACACATCGTTTTAAAACCAAAAAATATTCAAAACACACATATATATATAATATATACAAATATGTAATATATATATAATAAATATATATACAATATATACATATATGTAATATATATATAATAAAAATATAATATATATTATATATGTATACTTTTAGTGACAAATACAATTAGTATAGTGTGTATGCAGCTTACTGCACATGTATTTAATTAATAATTGGTGACTTTAAAAAAAAATGGCGTGGACTCCTGCGCAATTTTCTGCACCAGAGAGGGAAAGCCAGTGACTGAGGGCAGATATTATTAGCCTAGAAAGGGACCTAGTTATTGGCCCTCCTGGCTAAAAAACATTTTCCCCCAGCCACCCCAGAAAAGGTGCATATGTAAGATGCGCCAATTCCGGCACTTAGCCTCTTTTTTCCCACTGCCCTATAGAGGTGGCATATGGGGTAATAAGGGGTTAATGTCACCTTTGTATTGTTAGGTGACATTAAGCCCAGCTTAGTAATGAAGAGGTGTGTTAAGGTCTTCGGAACGCACCTAATAGATATAGTAGAGAGGTGCGTTCGCAGCCCGGGGTCCACAGTGCAGGCGAAGCCCGCTGCTAGTAAGATGGCGAAAGTAGCGAACTCTGTTATCCCGCAGAGTTGCTAAAATAAACGCCGTAGCACGCTGTGGCAGTAAGTGCGAACTCTGTTAATCCCCAGAGCCGCTAACGGGAATGCCACAGCGCTATATGGCGATAAGTGCGAACTCACTTAGCTTCAGTAAGCCGCAAAGTAAAATGCTAGGGCGCTGAACCAGCGTTATAAAGCGAACCCTGTTGCGTCACAGAGCCGCTGAGAAAAAGACTGTGTCCTGTTAGACTCACAGGGAACACAGATGACTGCTAAGGGAATTCCAGTCTGTGGTCATGCAGTTAGAACACAAGCAACAATCTCCTCACCGGAGAAGCCGGTATTCTAATGGCATTTTCAGCCGAGCCCTGAACACGTGCATACAATCTCCTCACCGGAGGTGCCGGTATTCTAGGGGCTTATTTCAGCCAGACCTAACCACATGCAGATATGTGGCCCAGCTGCGCAAGGCACACATGTCTCCTGGAAAATGCACAAGAAGGTAACTGTAAAGCCTGATATTCATTCACGCACACTTCTCAGCATTGCCACTAGAGGCATATTAGACTATTTAAGTAGTGTGATGTAGCAGTCAGTTCAGTCAAGCCTAGGGTGGCTCAGGAGTGAGTCATCCCATCCATCTTCAGTGCAGTTTAGTTTCTGTTTCAGTCAGAGACAGACGGAAGGAGATTAGATTAGTCTTGGAGGGAGAGGAGAGAAGACTGAATCCTGACAGAGCTTGTGTAGCTCATCTTATACGGAAGTGGAGGCTAGTACGGGTGAAGTGAATCATCCTAGCCTAGTCAGAGCTACCCCTTAACCTGCTACTCAGAACAAGCTGCCTGTGTTCCTAAGAAAGTGGAAAGTGACTCTCAGAGCGTGCATTGAAATCAGTTGACAGGAGTTCCTGATAGCCACTTGAAGTGGGGTCTAAGAAGGGAAGAAGGAAAGGAATCACAGCAGTTATACCAACGAGCTAACTGAGAACAGGTCAGTGAGCACCGAAGGAAAGCTGACCTTGACACCATTGCTACACGTGCTTATGTTAAGGGCGAGAGCAGGGCGAAGGGCGAGTGGAGAAGTAAGAGTGACTAAGGTGACAGATCACCCTCACTCAGTTAACCGGACACCGGGGTCCGAAGCGTTGCTAGTGCTTCACGTCTAGTAATAAGAAACACCGGAGACCTTGCTGGATTTCAAGTCGCAGAAGGTAGCCCTAAGCGCTGATACGTAACCGGAGTAAGGGAGAACAGGGACTTTGAGCCAGTGCACGGCAAAAGTAAGGACTTAGTTCTCTCAACATCTGATAATCAGAGACATAGAAGACTCCACCACAATGTTGGCCGGGCGTAGTTGCTATTGAAAGAGTTGCACTTGACTTTATGCAAGTTTGTACTCACACACATTACAAGGAGAAAGGAGGCCTCTAACCTGCTCAACAGTTTTCCTGAATGTGCATTCTCCACCCCGACCAGCTTCCCGGGACCTGCTTGAAACATCTACAAGTAAAGGTATGGAAAGAGATTGCATCGTGTGTGACTGAATTCTTATCTGCACCCTGCATCACCACCATAGACTTTGAGGGACCAGTCCCACCTGTGGGGGACTTAACACCTAGCTGCCATAACATCCCCTCAGAGATCTACCCTGCAGCGCTGGTCAATCAGATCAGAAACCACAGGTGGCATCACAAACTACTATAACTACAATCCCCTGTAAATATTCCCCCATTGCATGACCGCCAGGGCCACGGACCGAGCTCTGCTGCCAGTGACATTCCCCATAGACTTCCATGGGCTCGGTTCCGAGTAGCCCATAGCCCTGGTACCACCAATGTGGTGCGCGTCATCTTTGGCGTCACGAACAGGATACGAAGCTTGCAAAATTGTGAGTCCTGTGTTGCCTATATTAACTGTTTCGTGAAAAAGACTGTTTGCTGTGTGTCACTTTTGGCGCCAAATACCACCATTTTATCGCCATATTGGCGCCCTGAGGCGCTGGTGAAGAAGGTGGGCGTGCATTCGTGGGCGTGTACCCCCTGTGGCGCGAAAGTTATGGCCGCCCTCTCAAAATGCTACTATAATGTGAGATCCTACCCCACTGCAAGGGAGATCCGCCTCCTCTTCATCTTCTATGCAAAAAAGAGGAAGCGCAAATCCCGCCTCCACGGAAAAGACCAGATTGTTCCTGATGGAAAACACAGTCTGGCCTGGAGTGAGATGGCGGAAGGACAGGAGCAGCTATGTGGGGAAGCGGTGGAGCGCAGGTCCTGTTTCCCAGAAAAGCTGTTGCCTGAACCGGAGCCGTCCCTAGTACAGAACCTTCAACAAGCCTTGCTGGAGTTTAAGGAGGAGAATGCGGCGCTTAAAAGATTGATCCAGCGCCAGGTAGACATGGAGGAGACCGAGAGACGCTGGCGTACCCAGACACAGCGGCTGCTGTGGGACGCAGTGCTCTCTCCTGCAGGAACAACGCCATTACCTGACCTTCCTGTCACTGCTGAAGAAAGCTGAAGGAAAACCGGAGGCCGGCCCCAAAAGAGCTGTACCTGACCCCACCGATGGAGCGGTGGAAGAGAAGGAGGCTGAGGAGGCCCTGCCTGTTCCG
This sequence comes from Oophaga sylvatica, assembly GCA_033576555.1. Taxonomy (NCBI): domain Eukaryota; kingdom Metazoa; phylum Chordata; class Amphibia; order Anura; family Dendrobatidae; genus Oophaga; species Oophaga sylvatica. Next base: position 100,013,944 of record JARQOD010000003.1, read on the forward strand.
GAGTGCCAGCCAGGCCAGGAGGCCGCAGCAGATTACAGTTCCCCGGTAGGAACACCGGAGGGGTCCCAGCCATCATTGCCAGAAATCGATTGGGATGCGATGCAGTATCTGGATGACGTCACCTATGCTGTAAAAGTGGAAAATGAGCAGCGACGCCGTGATCAGGATAAGCAACGCCAACAGGAGCAGAGAGAGGCGCAGCAACAGCGGCAGCGGTACCATGAAAAGTTCCTCGCCGATAAGGAGGCCGTCCGGAAGAACAAAGGTACACTCCGGGAACCGCGGCGCCAGGGGGCCGTTAGGGAATTCCAACTCCGCAAAGGCTGGTGCTTCATACATGAGCCGGGCCTGTACCAAGAGATCTTTGTGAGTCGGAGAGATGTGGAGTCCCACCTACCCATCGGGCACCCTGGGAGGGATCTTGTGAACGGGGACATTGTCAGCTACACGCGGCACTGGGGGTTAAAAGGGTGGTACGCCTTAAACGTCACCCGTGTCAGCGACCCCGTCCCCGACGCCAGTGAAGTAAACCGAGCTGCAGTGTCGCAGGCCCCAGCAGCGTCATCTTTGGCGTCCGCACCAGGCCGTGCACCCGCAACGCAAACCGCGACCAATTCTGCATCACAACCTGCGACCATTTCCAAATCGCAACCTGTATTGTACACTGCGGCACCTTCTGCAACGCAACCTGCGTTCTACGCCAGGGAGACACCCGTTGGGTCTCCAGATCAAACCAAAGATGTAGCTACGCAGACGTACATTGCAGGACATGATCTTCTTGTGATGGGTTCCCGAGGGCATTGTATACTTCTGGCCCCCGGAATGGAAAAAGTAATAGTCATAAACAAGAAAGAAGAAAACCAGTAGGACCCAGACAGGGTTTACTGCCAATGTATAAAGTTTGAAAAAGATGAAGATTTGCACTTTACTATTGATAAATGTTTACATAGTATGTTTGCTTATTTAAAGTAGAATACCCGGCTGGGTAAAAGTTGATTGAAATGTGATTTTACTTGAAAAGTGTTTTATCATGCAAAGGACTGCGTGGCTGTGGACTTTGCCAGTCCAAAAACTTTAAATGTAAATAGTTCGCACTTCGGTGCCCCATTTTGGTTTTACATAAAACCTAAACTACCTCTGAAGAAAAACCCGTATGGTGTGGCCTAGAGTGAGGTCTGCAGTCAGAAGTCCTGCAGCCCACCCAGGACCCACGTGGGAGGTTTTTGGTGCGGGTCCTCCACAAGAATCTTGTCTTATACTGTATGTATTTATATGAAAAGTATTTTGATATTTTTCTAATGTCCATTGTACAAATTGTAACGTTTAAGAGTCCTTACCTCCCGCAAGGGATGAGTTATTATGTTGATGTTATATGCAAAACAAAAATGTTTTTCTTTTCTATTTCAGCCCGGGAGTGCTGAGTTTAACTAGGGGGGGATGTGTGGCCCAGCTGCGCAAGGCACACATGTCTCCTGGAAAATGCACAAGAAGGTAACTGTAAAGCCTGATATTCATTCACGCACACTTCTCAGCATTGCCACTAGAGGCATATTAGACTATTTAAGTAGTGTGACGTAGCAGTCAGTTCAGTCAAGCCTAGGGTGGCTCAGGAGTGAGTCATCCCATCCATCTTCAGTGCAGTTTAGTTTCTGTTTCAGTCAGAGACAGACGGAAGGAGATTAGATTAGTCTTGGAGGGAGAGGAGAGAAGACTGAATCCTGACAGAGCTTGTGTAGCTCATCTTATACGGAAGTGGAGGCTAGTACGGGTGAAGTGAATCATCCTAGCCTAGTCAGAGCTACCCCTTAACCTGCTACTCAGAACAAGCTGCCTGTGTTCCTAAGAAAGTGGAAAGTGACTCTCAGAGCGTGCATTGAAATCAGTTGACAGGAGTTCCTGATAGCCACTCGAAGTGGGGTCTAAGAAGGGAAGAAGGAAAGGAATCACAGCAGTTATACCAACGAGCTAACTGAGAACAGGTCAGTGAGCACCGAAGGAAAGCTGACCTTGACACCATTGCTACACGTGCTTATGTTAAGGGCGAGAGCAGGGCGAAGGGCGAGTGGAGAAGTGTTAATCAGAAGTGTTGGTATTTTTGTCAGGGTTTTTTTGGGTTGCAGTCAGAATTCTTTCCTATACTTTTCTGTTGTGAATGGGTTTGAGATGAGTTCTGAGCAGAGGCTCCCTCTGGTGGTTACAAGTGGTACTAGTGAGGATTGTGAGGACTGGGAATCAGGTGTTACTGATTGGTCTTATATAAGGGAGTCATTTTCCCATCAGGGTTGCCGGTGATCAATTGTTCTGGTCTGAATCCTTCTTTCCAGTTTCCCTTGTAGCCTGCTGTGTCGTTTCTGCATCTCCTGCTATCAGATAAGACAATTTCTTATTTTGTGTTTTTGTTATATTTTTGCATTTTGTCCTGCACTTCTGTGGGGGCCTTCAGGGTCCCCTCGGGGGCTTTTGCCCTCTCAGTTTAGTCCAACCACTGTGTTTTGTACTTTTGCTTTTTCCAGTTTTTTTTCAGTGGCTGCTGTTTTGTTTTTGTTACACCAGAGAACTAATTTAGGTGGTAGAGGTCGTGTGATCTCAGGTGATTTTGAAATTAGTAGAGTTGGTGTTTTTTCAGGGTTTTCTGAGATTGCAGTAAGTACCCTTCCTATCCTTTTATATTTAGATAGTTTGGGCCCCAGCGTTTGCTCATACTATTTTCTTTCTGTGTCAGTATTTCCTCTTGTCTAACCGCCATTACATGTTTGGGGGCTTTCTATTATCTTTGGGGTTCTGCTCCGGGGCAGATAGCTTTCCTATTTCTATCTTTAGGTGTAGTTAGTTTCTCAGGCTGTGACGAGGCGTCTAGGACCAACGTAGGAACGCTCCACGGCTGCCTCTAGTTGCGGTGTTAGTCAGGGTACTGCAATCTCATAGATTCCAACTGCTCTGGTGTATTTCCTTTTTTACCTGCACTCCTCAGCTACCGTAACAAAACAGTATCACCGGCCAAAAAAAATTGTATGGTACTCACAGAAGGGAAAAAATATTTTGAAGGAAGAAAAGTTGTCAGAGATATTTTTCTGTTGCATTTTTTTTTTTTTTCCCTCTGTATCTCTGGGTGCTGGGGAGGATCTTTTCTCCCAATGGAGTTTGCACAGTTGTCTGGCCGTGTGGATCAGCTTGCCACTGAGGTTCAGAGTATTGCTGCATATCTTGCTAGGTTGCCTGTTGTGGAACCTAGGATCCCCATGCCAGATTTGTTTTTAGGGGATCGAGCTAAGTTTCAGAATTTCAAAAATAATTGTAAATTGTTTCTTGCCTTAAAATCTAAGTCCTCAGGGAACGCAGCGCAGCAGGTTCAAATTATCATCTCTCTCCTGCGCGGCGATCCTCAGGATTGGGCTTTTTCCCTGATACCTGGGGATCCTGTTTTGAGTGATGTTGATGCATTTTTTCAGGCTTTGGGGTTATTGTACGATGAGCCTAATGTCACTGATCAAGCTGAAAAAGCCTTGTTGGCATTAAATCAGGGGCTTGATGACGCTGAGTTATACTGTCAGAGATTCCGTAGGTGGGCAGTCCTGACCAAGTGGAATGACGACGCTTTGGCGGCCCTTTTCCGGAAGGGTCTGTCGGATAATGTAAAGGATGTTATGGTGGGATTCCCTGTCCCCTCTGGTCTCAATGATTCTATGTCATTAGCGATTCAAATTGACAGACGTTTGCGTGAGCGGAGAAGTATGCGTGGAGTGGTGTTGCCTTGTGAACCTGCTTCTGAGCCCATGCAGTGTGATGGAGTGGTGTCTGGGGCACAGCGTCATGAGTTTCGAAAGCGCAATGGGTTATGTTTCTACTGTGGTGATGCCTCTCATGCTATTTCAGTCTGCCCTAAGCGGGGAAGACGTTTTGCACGCTCAGTTGTCTTGGGTAGTGTTCAGACTAAGTTTTTATTAACTGTCACTCTGATATGCTCTCTGTCCTCATTTTCTGCTCAGGCTTTCGTTGATTCTGGAGCAGCTATTAACCTGATGGATTATGATTTTGCTAAACGTTGTGGGTTTCCCTTGATACCCCTACAGAAGTCTATTCCTTTACTGGGGATCGATTCTACCCCTTTGGCTGAGAATAAACCCCAGTTTTCTACTCAGGTGATAATGAGGGTTGAACCTGATCACCAGGAGTGCTGCAAATTTTTGGTTCTATATAATCTGCATGACATTATCGTGCTGGGTTTCCCTTGGTTACAGTCTCATAATCCTGTTTTGGATTGGAAATCTGTGTCTGTAACCAGTTGGGGCTGCCAATGTGTTAATACCAACACTCCTGTTTTTTCTGCCTTCCCCCAGGCTGAGGATGTTCCTGACTTTTTGTTTGATTTTTCTGATGTGTTTAGCGAAAGTAAATCTGCATCCTTACCTCCCCATAGGAGCTATGACTGCGCTATTGAATTAGTGCCAGGTAGTAAATTCCCTAAAGGTCGCCTTTTTTAAATTGTCGTACCTGAACATGACGCTATGCGGGTTTTTTTCAAGGGAAACATTGGAGAAGGGTATACAACCATCCCCTTCACCCTTAGGGGCCGGTTTTTTTTTTTGTCCAAAAAAAATGGTTCTAAGGCCGTGTATTGATTTTCGCTCTTTAACAAAATTATGTGAAAATTTTAATACCCCTTACCCCTTTATTTTGATTTTTCCCGGGGAAAAACCTACTTGGTTTTTCAAGGACCCCAGGGGGGCGATAAATTATTCCATTGCCACGGGGATGAATGGAAGACGGCATTTTTAAAACCCCGAAGGCTTTTAGACCTTTTTGATGAGCCCCCTTGGGTCACTAATGCTCCTTCCTCTTCCAGTCCTTCTGAAAGACTTTTAGGGATTTTGGACAATTTTGAGTTTTATTTGGAGATATCTGATTTTTTCTAAAACTGGGGCTCTCATGGAAACATTTCAAAGTATTCCAATTTTGAGAGAGAATCTCTTTGTGAAGGGGATAAAAGTGTCTTTTTGGGAACAGAAGATCTATTTGGGGGATTCTTTTTGCCCCATCTTTTATTGAAATGGACCCGGAAAGGGTTCGGCCTCTGGATTGGGTAAAACTAATCTTTAAAAGGCTCTTCAAGTTTTTGGGGGTTTTCCCAATTTTTATGTAAATTTTTGGGTAATTTCTCGGTTATTGAAAAACATTAACTGATTTGACCAGAAAGGGTTTGTTGTGGTGTTTGGGCCCTCCTGGGCGTTTGCGTTTCGGGAACTTAAGCAGAGATTCATTCGTCCGTTTACGGCCCCTGTGTTTTTTCCCCATTTCAGGTGGAGGTTTATGCTCTGAAAAATTGGGGGAGGGGCCGTTTTGTCCCCAAAAAATCCAGAACCCTCTAAAAGTAAACCCCCTTTCCCTTTTTTTCTCGAAAATTTTTCCTATGAACGTAATTTTTGACTGGGTAATCGGGAGTTTTTGGCCCGAAATGGGCTTTTTTGAAAAGTGGGACATTGGCTGGAGGACCAAACTCAGGTGGGGGTCCCTTACGGACCCCTAAGAATCTGGTATTGGAATTGCCCAAACGATCAATTAGACAGGCCAGGGGGGCCTTGTTTTTCAAACGTTTTAATTTTTTTGGTTTTTTTCTTCCGGCATAAGAAAGTTAAGGCGGTCCCCTCGAGGTGTTTCCTTTCGGGCTCTCCCCCGGGTATCGATTCCCGGTTTTTTTTGAAGGAGGGGTAGTTCTTTCCGCCATCTGCCCAATTTTAGACTTTTCCCGTAAGGGGTGTAGGAGGAAAGGCCCCAGCGCTGCCCCTTGGAAAATTGTTTGCCCCCACCAATGGGAAAAAAAGGGGTTGATGTCTGAGATTTTTGTTTCCCATTGGTGGGCATCCGGAATTTTTGGTACCAAGCTTTGGTTTGCGGTCCTTTTGGGGGCCTACCCTTTTCTCGCGATGTCAGGGAATTTTTTGCAGTCCTGGGGGGGTTGCCCCTCGCTCCCAAACCTTTCTCTCCTTAGTGGGTTTTTTGATGCCTTGCCCTGGCCCCAAAAGAAAACCCCACCCCCTATCTCTAGGGGTTTCATTTGATCTTTTGTTTTTTCAAAAATGACCACCATCTGGTAATTTTTTGATAGGTTTTCCAAATGATACTTTGTGCCATTACTAAATTCCCTTTTCCTCGGAAATTGGTGCCCTTGTTTCCCTTCCC
>JARQOD010000003.1:100020220-100059584 GCA_033576555.1 Oophaga sylvatica
CCTTGCTCCCACACTGTGTCCTCAAATTATTGCCCTCCCCTGTTTGCTCCCCATACTGTGTCCACATACAACACCTCTCGGTCCCCAAACTGTCTTCACAAATTACCCTCGCTCCACATACTGTGTCCACCTACATTCCCCCCACCCTCCCTTCCCATATGATGTACTTAAATTTCTCTCCCCTTCCCCTAATTACAACAAATCTTTGGTGTCTTCAGCTCCATTGGAGCAGTATCCACACCAAACTTCTGCCACCTATGTGGTGCCAAGAAGTGATGTCACGGTGTGATTACATGACTTGATCATGCTGCTGACGTTGTCCTGACCCGGATGTGCTGGCAGTCAGGACTACAATTGATCACTGGGAGCCGCCGCCCTGCGCCGTCTCTAAGCTGGCAGTCAGCTTGACAGCTGGCTCAGAGACTCACACAATGGGGGGCGGCAAAATGCAGCCGCCGGGAAGACATCATGGACCGCCGACTCAGGCAGCCTGACGGTGCCCTTCTGTCGGCTACACCAGGGGCAAATGCTCTGCCTGCCCCCCTAGATCCGCCACTGATATATCTCTTTTTTTTCAGAAAATTTATAAAAATCAGGAAATCATACTTCTCTTGGAATTCAGCCCTTGCACTTTGATGTCCTCACAGCTCTCACACACAGAATGATGGTCCCACACCTTGCCACACAGTATAATGGCTGCCACAGCCCCACATACACAGTATGATGGCCCCCACAGTATGATCTCCCACAACCGCTCCCAAAGTATGATACCACAGTATAATGGCCCCCACAAAGTATGAGTAACCACATAGTCTCCCACATAGCATGATCCCCCACAAAAGTCTGATCCCCGATAGTTGTCCGACACAGTATGATGGTTCCTTTAGCTCTCCACAGAGTATGATGGCCCCACAATCACCGAAAAAGTATAATCCCACACACTGAATGATAACACCCATGTAGTATGGTCCTCTACAGCTCGATGCATACAGAATAATGACCCTTACAGTATGATCTCTCAAAGCCATCACCGAACAGTATCATACCCCCCCCAGCTCCCTATACACAGTATGATGGCTCCTATGGTCCCACCATACAGTATAATCCCCCACATAATCCCCTATCTAATGACGTCATCGCATCTGGTGCAGTGAGAGACTCAATTGCACAGGCTAAATGGTGGAGAACGGAGCCGACAGCTCCCTCTTCCATCACTACATTAACCAGCATCTGCATATTGAGGATGCAGGTACTTGTGAAATTGAGTCATTGGCTGGAATTGGGGAAGGCTACTGCAGGTCCGGATAAGATCAGCCAAAGGACAGGATGTGGCAGAAGGTTGTAGTTTGCCCAGATCTACTTTAGACAGTTAAAAGGGATAAAAGGATTGTTAGAGAGGGTATTCACACAGCAATAAATACATGGTGGTAGTTTTGGGGGAGCTGGACAAGTCAGTTTGCCTTTAAGTTATGTCTCAATGTGTTTCCCTTTATTTCCATATGAGTGGAAATCCTTTAGTGAAATCATCGCATTTACCATAATGAACAGGATGCTTCTGTATCAGACATAACAAACAAGGCGACCGCACTTCTCTCCGTGGTGCTTGGTTCCTGTTTATCACTCGCCCTTTTTTGAGGTTAGCTAGAATTCAGCTTGCTGTTCGCCAAAAATTGGTTAAGACATACCAGAAACCTTATTGCTATTCTGTACTCCCTCATTAAGCAACCGCATTCAAGACACACTTAAATTTAGAAAAAAAGATCTGACTTATTCCCTGGTGATCTAGAGTGTAGGAGGGATTAATGTCACCTTATTTAATGGTCTAAGATAGCGTTAGGGTTAAGATAGATTGGGTTCTTAGGTAGATGACGTGTAAATGTTAGCTTCCTTGACGGTCCTGGGTAGTGGAAGAATTAATACTTGCTTCTCTGATAGTGTATATTAGTGAAGGGGTAATACCAGCATCCCTTGTATTCTAGGGTAATAGAGGGCTAACGCCAGCATCCCTTGTAGTTTAAGGTGATAGAGGGCTAACGCCAGCATCTCTTGTAGTCTAGGGTGATAGAGGGCTAATGCCAGCATCCCTTGTAGTATAGGGTAATAAAGGGCTAATGCCAGCATCCCTTGTAGTTTAAGGTGATAGAGGGCTAATGCCAGCATCTCTTGTAGTCTAGGGTGATAGAGGGCTAATGCCAGCATCCCTTGTAGTCTAGGGTAATAAAGGGCTAATGCCAGCATCCCTTGTAGTTTAAGGTGATAGAGGGCTAATGCCAGCATCTCTTGTAGTCTAGGGTGATAGAGCGCTAATGCCAGCATCCCTTGTAGTATAGGGTTGTAGGGGGGTAATGCCAGCATCCCTTGTAGTCTAGGGCGATAGAGGGCTAATGCCAGCATCCCTTGTAGTCTAGGGTGATAGAGGGCTAATACCAGCATCCCTTGTAGTCTAGGGTGATAGAGGGCTAATGCCAACATCTCTTGTAGTCTAGGGTGATAGAGGGCTAATGCCAGCATTCCTTGTAGTCTAAGGTAATAGAGGGCTAATGCCAGCATCCTTTGTAGTCTAGGGTAGTAGAGGGCTAATGCCAACATCCCTTGTAGTCTAGTTTAATAAAGGGCTAACGCCAGCATCCCTTGTAGTATAGGGTAGTAGAGGGCTAATGCCAGCATGCCTTGTAGTCTAGGGTAGTAGAGGGCTAATGCCAACATCCCTTGTAGTATAGGGTAGTAGAGGGCTAATGCCAGCATCTCTTGTAGTATAGGGTAGTAGAAGGCTAATGCCAGTATACCTTGTAGTCTATTGTAATAGAGAGCTAATGCCAGCACCCCTTGTAGTCTAGGGTAATAGAGGGCTAATGCCAGCATCCCTTGTAGTCTAGGGTAGTAGAGGGCTAATGCCAGAATTTTTTGCAGTCTAGGGTAGGAGAGATCTAATGCCAGCCTCTCTTGCAGTCTAGGGTAGTAGAGATCTAATGCCAGCATCCCTTGTAGTCTAGGGTAGTAGAGGACTAATGCCAGCATCCCTTGTAGCCTAGGGTAGTAGAGGGCTAATGCCAGCATCTATTGTAGTCTAGGGTAATAGAGGGCTAATGCCAGCATCCCTTGTAGTATAGGGTAGTAGAGGGCTAACGCCAGCATCCCTTGTAGTCTAGGGTAATAGAGGGCTAATGCCAACATCCCTTGTAGTATAGGGTAGTAGAGGGCTAGCGCCAGCATCCCTTGTAGTCTAGGGTAATAGAGGGCTAATGCCAGCATCCCTTGTAGTATAGGGTAGTAGAGGGTTCATGCCAACATCCCTTGTTGTCTAGGGTAATAGAGGGCTAATGCCAGCATCCCTTGTAGTATAGGGTAGTAGAGAGCTAATGCCAGCATCTCTTGTAGTATAGGGTAGTAGAGAGCTAATGCCAGCATCTCTTGTATTCTAGGATAGTAGAGGGCTAATGCCAGCATCTCTTGTATTCTAGGATAGTAGAGGGCTAATGCCAGTATACCTTGTGGTCTAGGGTAGTAGAGTGCTAATGCCAGCATTCCTTGTAGTCTAAGGTAATAGAGGGCTAATGCCAGCATTCCTTGTAGTCTAGGGTAGTAGAGGGCTAATGCCAGCATCCATGATAGTTTAGGGTAGTGAAAGGGTGATGTTAGCATTTCTGATAGTCAAAAATAATAAAGGTGTAATTCCACTATTCCTGATGGTCTAGTGTAGTAAAAGGATCATTTCAGCATCCCTGGTGGTCTAGCATTGTGAAAGGGTAAAGTTTGCATTGCTGGTGGTCTATATTAGTGAATAGGTAATGTGAGTCTTCCAGGTGATCCAGTGTAGTGAAAGGATAATTTAGACATCCCTGGTGGTCTAGCATGTGATGGGGTAAAATTAGTATCTCTGATGGTCTATATTAGTGAAAAAGTATTGTGAGTATTCCAGGTGGTCTAGTGTAGTGAAACGATAATTGCAGCATCTCTGGTGGTGTAGGGTAGGGAAAAGGTAATGTCACTATCCCTTGCTATCTAGGGTAAGGAAAAGGTATTGTCACAATCCCTGGTGGTCTAGTGGAGGCGTAATATCTGCTTCCCTTGTGGTCTAGAGTAGTCAGGGGTAATGTTAGCATCTCTGGTGGAACAGAGAAATGGAGATATTAGTGTCAACCTTCTTGCTGGTCCAGAGTAATGAAGGAGATGATGTTTGCTTCCCTGCTGGTCTAGGGTGTTACACCTGACACTTTTTAGAAAGATATTTCTTACAGTTTGTAAAATACATTGTTTTACAGGATCCACACAGTATATATCTATTTTTTCTTTCTTTAAAACGATGCATTGAGCGGCGGTCGTTCTCACCCATTAAGACATTATGGTCATTGGCATACGATAATAGACTATTTCAATTATGGGATTTCTGTAGAGAACACAAAGACTCACATGTATGAGACACTCTTTAAAGTACTTAGCAGAAAGGTCTGCCTAATCCTATTATGGATCGACTGGGATTGGTCCCTGTCCTGACGAGCACGCCACAATGTAAAGGAAAACATGTAGTGGGACGATGCCATTCTCCCAGGTTAGGTATTTTCTGTACCTGATATGAATAATTGATCTTATATAAGCTGCACCTCAGTGTAATATCAGGTAAGTGAAATCTGGGTAACCATAGTAATGTGACTTCCCTTCTATATGTTTAATTGCACAAGCCTATTAATCTGACAGCTCCTGAGCGATGTGTGTTAGAAAAAGTATTTAGCTGATGCCTGCAGGGGACGAATGGGTGAGGTTCATTTAATTTTAAGCCAAAATGTTATGCTACCAGTTACACCTGTCAATCGAATCTTAATCATTTAGCAGTTTTAAATATCTCATTAAAGCACCAACCCATATTGTAAGTAGAAGAAAAAATGGAAATGATTAACCCTCTGCTGCCATGGGAGAAAATAATAAATTGCTGGTTTCTATAATGATACCATTATTCAAAACCTACGTAGTAGCGCCAAACAATGCAACAAAAATATTATTCCTATATAGTGTCAACATAATTATAGATGATCTGCAAATACACAAAACAGTTGCAATATAAAGATGCCACATAGTGTCAACATAATACTGATATAGAGTGCCTTCAAAATACCACCAACCAATGCCAAGGTCATACCACTGTATAACTTTAACATAATTCCGCTACAGAGTGCCCACATAATAGAACAAAACAATAGCAATATAAAAAAAATTCTCAATGTAATACCGTTATATAGTGCCCACACAATACAACCAAACAATGCAAAATGTAATATCCCTGCATAATGTCATCATAATACCACCAAATAATGCCAATTAATAATATTACAATATGGTGTCAGCTAAATACTGTCATAAAGTGATCACATACTACCACCAAATAGTACCTACATCAAACCATTATGGATTAGCAATACTGCTATACAGTGCTAGTGTGATACAGTCATACTATTATAACAGTGCTCAAAACATACACCACATCATACTAATGTAATAACGTCATGGAGTGCTCATACACTACTATCATATAGTGATCCCATCCATTCTTTATAGAGTACACACTCTTACTCATACAATATGTATAATGTGCCTATACAATACTACTCATAACAATACTGCCAAATATTGCCCATATTACCCTAATAGGGTGCATATTACTGCCGTATAGCATCCACATAAAATGGCATCATATAATGCTAACATAATACCGCCATCACAGTGAGTGAGACATGTGAACATATCCTAATACTACCATACAGTGCCAGGAATACTATCATACAGCGCACTCATAAAAAAACCCCACATGATTATGTCATATAAAAAAAAAATAAGAATTACATTAATTATTTTGTGGTCAAAAATATGATTTTTGCACATACAAATTTATCCTGTTATAAAGGAATAAACAAACTTTCCACTCGCAGTGTGTTTTACAACCTTTAGGTGTCACTGTTGCCTCTACTGTAGGCATAAGCATAGGGGGCAAGCATAAGCTGCAGTGCCCAAGTACAGGGCCTGGCAGTCCACCCCTGCTCCTACGTGTCTGCGTAAATAGGCAGATTTGCCATGCTGGAGTCTGGTAATGCTCTTTGGGGAAACTCTAATATTAGCCATATCGGTTGTTACCTGGCATTCCCAGGAATAAAGCAATGAACAAAAAGGCGACTCAAGGTCTTCTGTTTGATGGGATTTTTTTTAAATTTTATGAGGATTTTCCATGCAGTTAAGATGTCTTAGTCACCAAAATCCTGCTCACTCCGGCTCCAGATCCGCCCATTATCCGCCACTGCTGCAGCAGGAAAGTTGTAACATGTTCCAGAATTAGCCGACTTTGATTATTGGCCAAGAAGCTAATCCTCCCTGTCATGATATATAAAGTCAAGATCGCTTTATCAACATCATAAAGTCGTCTCCTGCTCCTCCACAACCCTCTACTGCTTTGGCACTGCCAATCTGTGCTGTTGCTGCTGGCACGGGAAAACAGACATGGCCCATGTGCATCACCTCACTCATCAGAGACGTAAAACCCGCTGTCACATAGCAAGTGGTAGAAGCTGTCATTACAGGATTTTTCACAAAGTGCAAAACGAAAAAAAAGAAGCTTAAAATATAGGTCTTATACTCTAATCACAACCAAAGCTGCATCCACAGTTCTGCTTAAAAATTAGGACACATCTAAATAGCATAGTAAAAGATATCTGCAATCCTTCCAGTGTCATACACTTACCACCAGTGTCTTATTCTCCAGTCACACCCAAAGCCTTGTCTGCAGTTGTGCTGAATATATTTTTCTTTATACTCAAATTTGCCTTTTTGCATGGATTTTCCCAGAAAATTCAATCTACAGAGATGTAATATTCGTCAAATTTAGACCCAATAACGTAATAAATGCAAGATGTAAAAAAAAACCTCTCCGGCCCCTCTGCTCCCCACGGTCACCCGTCTACCTGTCTGGTCCTTGTTGCATCTTCTGATCGCAACGCTCACTCTGGATTTGCGGGGCTCTCACAATGAGCTGGGACTTCCGGCATTGATGAGACTTGGTTGGGTTGTGTAAGCGTGCGAAAGATCACAACTTTGTGACAACACAACGTGCGCTGTGACCTCGTGCATGCATGTGCAGGCCCAGAGATTTCAGCGCAAGCGGCGGAGATCAAAAGATGCGATGAAAACTGGCCAGGTGATGGTGAGGAGCAGAGGGGCCGGAGAGATGAGTATACAGATTTTTATATTTTCTTTGAATCTATTGATGCCACTTTACAAAACAATTGCAATTAGGCAAATGCAGATTTTTATAAAGTTCGAGTACAATTCAATTCCACTCAAATTTATTCATCTCTGTCAGATAAAAATACCTAACATTTCAAGATCATAAACATAAACATAAAAAGTGCATATAGTGATCATAATGATACTCATGTGTATGAATTATTAGGATAGATGGCTCACTTACTCTGTTGTGGTCATACCGACAAGTTTGACATCCTAAAAATCCCACTGCGCACTTCAATACAGTCACAGTAGTGTAAGGAATCCTGTGATCAATCTGCACGTGCGCTACAGAAGTGAAGCCCAGGTGCCATATTAGTATAGAAAAACTAGACACTACACTAGTGTGCATGCGCACTAGACAAGACGAGTCATAATCGGCATATTGGTAAGGGAAACTTAATAACACAGAAAAGTGCATATTGCACATGTGTAAAACAAGTGTATACATCTATTATAAAAAAAACAATATTCTATGTAAGCTGCAGCAGGTAAATGTGTAACATAGTGTAATTGTAGCCTGTTTCAATGTAGTTTCCCTCTATATTTGACTACATCATGATAGAGGTTTAATAGCTGTTAGGAAAAAATTGTGGGGCACAACCTACACTGCTGGGATTATTGATTTCATGATATACCTACTTGACGTTGTATTGAGAAACAATTATTTTTTCTTTTAGAATTACTACTATGTGCAGTGATGCTGTACTGCCATGGGGGCTAACATGGTGCCTACGTATGGAAATATAGTTATAGAATCTATGGAGGAGGACCATGTCTCTCTATTCCACCACTTAAACATGTTTTGAGATTGTGGAGATATATAGACGGTCTTCCTCCTATGGACAGGGACCATGGTGTAACGCTATGATTTTTAAGGGTTTTTCAATGAACTTGACATGGATATTAAGTTTGCTTTGGTACAAATTACTCACTGTGAGTGCTGTGGTATTTTGCACTATTATTTGGAACGAAATGCCCTACTACAAAGCTCACCATAAAAAGGAATAAGTATGGTTTGATTCACCTGCGTTCAATAGACAGCAGCGCTTTGGACGCAGTGAACATGAGCTGGGTCCAAAGCTTTGCTACTTCCAGATCATGTGCGCTTGACCTGTTACTATTCAGTGACTAAATGGTGGTAATCTGTGATGTGGTCATGATGTGGCGGTATTTGTCCTTTGTATATGATATTATTTAGTCAGTATGTGGTGGTAATATATGGTCTAGTCATGGTCTGGCAGTAATTGTCCCTTGTATGGTATGTGGTATTACTTGGTCACTATGTTGTAATAAATGGTCTAGTCAGGGCCTGGCAGTTATTGTCCCTTTGTATGTGTTGTTACTCGGTCACTATGTTGTGGTAATATATGGTCTAGTAATGGTCTGGCAGTAATTGTCCCTTGTATGTGGTATAATTCAGTAACTATGTGGAGGCAATATGTGATCTGGCCATGGTGTGGCGGTATTTATCCCTTGCATATGATATTATTTAGTCAGTTTGTGGTGGTAATATCTGGTAATATCTGGTGGTAATATCCGGATGGCTTCAGGAATCCATATTATGAATACAAAAATAAAAATATATATAAAATTTTTCTCTTATGGAAGGAGATACAGTACGTCATTGAGAGATCATCCTCTATCAGGATTTGGTCTTTATATTATCAACTTCTTTCTGGACTGAATATACAGGGCTCTTTTCACTGACCAGCAGTTTTTTGATATGTCCCGGTTTTTTGATATGTCCCGATTTATATATATGTTTTTTTGATATTCGCAATAAAACTTTTTGATATTTTCCCTATGTATTTTCCATGTATGATTTGGTATATGTGATGATACGAGTGATGTATGGCTATGTGTGCTTCCTCTATGTGTGTCTTACCCCTGTGTGTCATTTTACACTCGCTTCCCGGGAGGCTGAGCTTTTCATCATGTTTCCTTATATGGATGTGCTTCACATGCGTTCCACTGCACGCACGCGCATTTCTTTTGGTGTGCCACCGTAGCTTCCTGTTAGACCGCTCCATTGGTTAACTCCTATTTCCTGCTTCACATGTGATGTGTGTTTCTTCATCTATAAGGTATTTAAGGGTGCTTTGGGGTACTTGTCCTTCACTTCCCTGATGAAGCCGTACTAGTTACGGCGGAACGCGTGGGGTCATTCCCCGGGTCATGTTCTGATTTCTGCCGCATGCGGTTCCTTTATTATGAGGATCTCCTGGCTGGGTAATATGTGCACTTATTTTGTCCATACAGGTTTTTGTCTGGCTCCTGTACAGAGCCTCATTGTTGAGCAGGTTGTTCTGCCTTATTAGGGGCCCTGCTTTAGGGATTTCTTTATTGTATTGATCACCCTTTGTTTGGATTATAGATATTGATGTATAGTTCGTTTCTAGGACCCTCTATATATGGTTATCATACATGTATGGTTACTTTGATTCCAGCCTTTCAGGATCAACTGCTATTTCACATTTATATGCATACCGTTCTATATATATATGCAGGCAGATATCTAACCATCACCCGTGTTTTTCTTTTATATGTTTTTATTTCTCACTTGTGGTTTCATGTCAATAAAAATAAAATTATTTATATATTTTCATTATTGATTTGGTTGAGTGTGCAGATTTTTTCTGGTAGTCTTTTCCTTACCTCTTTTTTCAGTCAGTTTACTACCAGCTGCACCTCCCGACATTATGTTCTAATCATTTTAGTGCGCCCATACTATTGTGTTCAGTTTCTTTTCGCTCTCCCGAGTTGGTGGGCTTTTCTTATTGTGGCAGCACAGGTTCTATTTTGAACATTCTTGATATTAAACAGGGCTTTATTAATTATGCCCTTTTTTCTTCTTTTTAGATATTTTTGACATATTTATTCGTTTGGCTGTTACCTTTACTCACAGAGTGGATTTAGTTTTTGTTACCAATGGATTGGGATACTAGAGAGGCGGCCTGGCGGGCCCAGTCTTCCACTGTTTTTTCATCATCAGAACCTGTTACTAATAATTCAGATTTTTCTAAAATCACCACTGAGCTCATTGCTATGCATAAAACAGGCATAAGGCTATGGTGGAACATACGTAGTTTTGGAGGAGTACATTAAGACCAATATTGTACCAAGGGGATTGAGAATTCCTATATATCCAGCCTGGGAGCCTTCTCCCGGTTTTCGTTCCATTTGGGAACAGGGCTTGCTGAAATGTTCCAGCATCATTATGAACATGCTGCTGGAACACGATAGGGAGTAATTAGTTACCACCAAGAAGGGGATTAAGGATCTTGAAAGCAAACTATCCACATATGATGACAGCACACAGGTGCAACCCTTTAAACTTAAGCTAAAAGATATTCTGGACAAATTTGACCAAGATATCACTAGGAGAAAAAGAACTAAATTCCAAAGGGATCGGCGAGATTTTGACACTAATTGCGCATTCCAGTGGAAGCATCAGGGAAACCAACGGCAACCACTTCCAAATCGGGGACGGGACCATGAACCTCGGAGTTATTCCCAGATTAATGAACAGACTTCAGGGAGCGATTTTTTATCGTCAGCAGACAGCGAGCCAGATCCAGGTTCAGAAGGGGCAGGAGAGGTAAATCGAAATTTTGTAAGGACTACCAGATACAGGGGACGGAGGTTCCCATCACAGCATCAGAACAGGAATGCACGCAAATAAACCCCCTGTGTCCACTGGAGAATGCACCATTGGAATTACAGGCACCAAGTGATACACTACAAGTGCTTAATCTATCTAACTATCAACTAACTCCTGTGGAAAATTCTGTACTAAGGAGAGGTTTAACATTCTCACCTGTTCATACATTGGATAGATTCACTCTAATTAAAGATCTGTATCTCTTTTGCAGGAACCTTGTTCTAAAAGTGCTACATTCACGCTCTCAGTCGTTTGATAATGGTGATATTATGGATGCTACGGATCGTCAGGTTTTACGGGATCTTATGGACCTGCTGCAGAAGGACCAGGTATCGGTGGGTAAACATCGCTTTCCACACAGAAATAAATCATGTACAACCCCTCCCTTCACTCTGGTTCCTGCTGTACGGATTTTTTTCGAATTAGTCAAAAAAGACATTCTCTCCCTGCCAGATATACGTCCTTCAGGCCATAATTTAAATTCGGATGAGAGATCGGCCATTGCCGGTTTGAGATCTAATCAGGCGTTCATAATAAAGGAGGCTGATAAGGGGGGGAACGTGGTGTTGTGGCCACATGATCTATATTTGGAGGAGGCGCATCGTCAATTAAATAATGATAGGTTCTATCGAAAGCTGCCCTCAGATCCCACAGGTGTCTTCTCCACGAAATTCAGGAGGCTTCTGGATAGAGCCAAGGATTTGGGTATCATTACCAATCATGAATATAAGTTCCTGTGGGTTGAGCACCCAGTAACACCCACTTTTTATATGCTACCCAAGGTGCATAAGGATTTAAACAAACCCCCGGGACGCCCAATTGTGGCCAGTATCGGAAGTTTATGTGAAAAGGCTTGTATATATGTCGATTATTTTTTACAGCCTATGGTTAGGGACTTACCCTCCTTTATCCAAGACACATCTCATTTCTTGAGAATTAGCCGAGATATCCAATTGCCTCCCCAAGCTATATTGGTAACCTGCGATGTGGAATCCTTATATTCCAACATAGGTCATTCAGAGGGCATTGCTGCCATTATGTATTTTTTTGACCTACTCTCTGGAACGGACCGTATGCATGACTCCTTGATTATTGACTTACTTGATTTTGTCTTGAGACATAACTTTTTTCTCTTCGACCGGACGTTCTATTTACAAACATCCGGAGTGGCCATGGGGGCGAGATGCGCACCGGCATTCGCCAATCTATTCCTTGGTTGGTGGGAAGCTACGGTGGTTTTTCCAACAGATAGTTTCAAGTCTTGTGTCCGGCATTGGTCACGATTTATTGATGACGTGTTTTTCGTCTGGCTGGGCACTATGGAGACATGTCAGAGTTTCTTAGATGATTTGAACAACAATGATCTGAACATTTTCCTGACTTATCAAATGTCGGCTTCTTCAGCCACTTTTCTGGACTTGAAGGTGGACATCGGTGATGGCGTCATACATACCAGACTTTTTCGTAAACCTACGGCTACCAACAGTCTTTTAGACTATGGGAGCTTTCATCCAGGACATACCAAGAGAGGAGTGCCCATAGGACAATTCCTCAGAGTCAGGAGAAATTGTTCCTCTGACACAGTTTTCCGCAATGAAGCCCTCAATCTGACGAGTCGTTTTAGGGATAGAGGTTACCCGCGGAGGGTTATTTCAACGGCCTTTCAGCGGGCCCAAAATAGCACACAGGATTCCCTTTAGGTACCCAAAACCAGAACTAGGGATGATAGACCCAGATTTATCACTGGTTTAACACCCATTGGAAACAGATCAAATGTATCTTACAAAAACGTTGGGACATTCTGACTATGGATGTGCAAACCTCAAAAATCATCAGTGAACGTCCGCTCTTGACTGCTAGAAGTGCGCCCAACTTGAAGGACCTACTTACCAGAAGCCACTATACTAGACAGAAGGTTCACTAAAACCGTGGGGTCACCATTAAAGGTTCATTCCCATGTGGGAATTGTTGCATATGTTCACATATGCATCCGGTCAATCGACGTTTTATTAATCCCTTGAATAATTCAAGACATCTGTTAAGGGACTATATTAATTGTAAATCTAATTATGTGATTTATGCTTTGGTGTGCCCCTGTCCACAGGTCTATGTCGGGCAAACATCTCAGGAGCTACGGAGGAGAGTCCAGAAACATTTTTCAAGTATCAATCTGGCATCGACGGATTTAGCTAATGGTAAGACCCTTTCTTCTGTGGCAGCCCACTTCCTAACCTTCCATTCGGGTAGGGTGGGCAATACTCGGGTTGTGGGTTTAGAAAAGATCAAGATGTCTAATAGGGGAGGTGATTGTAAGAGACTCCTTCTACAGGCCGAGTCGCGATGGATCTTTAATCTTGGCTCTACTACTCCAACAGGTATCAATGAAGAACTCCTCTACACTGGTTTCTTGGGTTGATGGACATCATTATCTGGACTTCTGAAAGATGATAGCATTATCTGGATTTGTGAAGGGCTCATATGAGGACGGACACTATGGATTCAGAGTACGGGGACTGTATTGCCAATGACCAATGGTCGATTATGCACATACCCTTGATTGGATTCCATTGCCTCTTTGCTTATGGTTGGAATTTGTTTTCTGCCCAGGTTAGGGTATCATGTGGGATTCCGCGCCTAGGGTTGTTCCCTGCACTGCCTTTTTTTTTTTTCTGTGTGGGGATAACTCTGAGGATCCTGGGGGTCTTTTTACCCCTATGGGGACGTACAATTCTTTCTGTGGCCTCACCTGTATGGACAAAATTTGATATCATTGGGTGACCAATAGACCCAGCTGCCTTGATCTTATTTATCTATCTGTGATCTGTGATTGTTGGTGGCTATCTGTCTTTCTGGGTGATGTCTTTAACATATAGGGACTTGCTCCAATGGGACCAATTATATTACTACAGGTTAGGGTATTTATGTGAGATACTGCTTTCAGTGCGGTTACTTGCATCATTTCTCGTCATGGGAAGATACTATTTTGATGAGCTTGGGGGTATAACTCCTTTTGGGGCCTTACCTGTATGGACAAAATCTAGCTGTATTGGGTGACTTGCAGTCCTTGATGCCTTGATATTTATGTATCCTTGATTTTTGATTCTCTGTGACCATCCCTTTTCACTTTCAGCCATACATTTAGTATGGAGGGATTTGCCTTGAGTGGGATCAATCGTGCACCCCCTTTTTTTACAGCTCGTCTTATACGGGCAAAATAATATTGATGGGATCAGGGGTGGTTAGGCCTTGTTATTCCAAATTTTTGGATTCTTCTTATATGTAGATCATTCCTATAAATATTTCATGACTCTAAGGGGCCTCCATCTTTTGTCCACATGCAATAAAGATGCAATACATTTAGGTGGTACTACTGGGATGACAAATTACTGGGTATTGTCCCCTATTCCGGATGGCTTTAGGAATCCATATTATGAATACAAAAATAAAAATATATATAACATTTTTCTCTTATGGAAGGAGATACAGTACGTCATTGAGAGATCATCCTCTATCAGGATTTGGTCTTTATATTATCAACTTCTTTCTGGACTGAATATACAGGGCTCTTTTCACTGACCAGCGGTTTTTGATATGTCCCAGTTTTTTGATATGTCCCGATTTTATATATGTTTTTTTGATATTCGCAATAAAACTTTTTGATATTTTCCCTATGTATTTTGCCATGTATGATTTGGTATATGTGATGATACGAGTGATGTATGGCTATGTGTGCTTCCTCTATGTGTGTCTTACCCCTGTGTGTCATTTTACACTCGCTTCCCGGGAGGCTGAGCTTTTCATCATGTTTCCTTATATGGATGCGCTTCACATGCGTTCCACTGCACGCACGCGCATTTCTTTTGGTGTGCCACCGTAGCTTCCTGTTAGACCGCTCCATTGGTTAACTCCTATTTCCTGCTTCACATGTGATGTGTGTTTCTTCATCTATAAGGTATTTAAGGGTGCTTTGGGGTACTTGTCCTTCACTTCCCTGATGAAGCCGTACTAGTTACGGCGGAACGCGTGGGGTCATTCCCCGGGTCATGTTCTGATTTCTGCCGCATGTGGTTCCTTTATTATGAGGATCTCCTGGCTGGGTAATATGTGCACTTATTTTGTCCATACAGGTTTTTGTCTGGCTCCTGTACAGAGCCTCATTGTTGAGCAGGTTGTTCTGCCTTATTAGGGGCCCTGCTTTAGGGATTTCTTTATTGTATTGATCCCTTTGTTTGGATTATAGATATTGATATATAGTTCGTTTCTAGGACCCTCTATATATGGTTATCATACATGTATGGTTACTTTGATTCCAGCCTTTCAGGATCAACTGCTATTTCACATTTATATGCATACCGTTCTATATATATGCAGGCAGATATCTAACCATCACCCGTGTTTTTCTTTTATATGTTTTTATTTCTCACTTGTGGTTTCATGTCAATAAAAATAAAATTATTTATATATTTTCATTATTGATTTGGTTGAGTGTGCGGATTTTTTCTGGTAGTCTTTTCCTTACCTCTTTTTTTCGTAATATCTGGCGCAGTCATGGTTTGGCAGTAATTGTTCCTTGTATGTAGTATCATTCAGTTACTGTGTGGTGCTAATATGTGATCTAGTCACGAGTTAGCAGTAACTGTCCCTTGCATGTGTTATTACTTTGTCACTATATGGTGGTAATATGTTCTCCGGCCATTGTATGGTGGTATTTGTCCCTTGCATGTGGTATTATTACAGATTAAATATTTGAAAGTTTAACCCCTCCTTGTCTTCTGACATAGTGGCAAAGATGCACTTAGAGAGGTTATTTGTTGAAAATAAATTATCACCTATCTGCTATTCACTGAACCGTGTGGATTCACCTCGTTCAATACTTTCTATTGGTAAAATTTCTAGCATCTCCGCAAGAGAAATTGAAATGCTACGGTCAGGAAATACGTGTTGTCAGTGTCCACGGGTGAGCCCCAGGCTTCTGTGGATGTATAGTGGACATAGGATTTCTTGAAATCCCATCCACTATGCTGTAACAGCTGGACGCTTTGGGTTTGTTGCTGCATAAGTACACAGCATCCAACCGGCAGCAACTCTGGTTCGTGTGCAAATATCCTCGGACACAAGGTACAAATACGTCCACACCATGACCAGACCACATACTAACACCATGTAGAGACTGAATAATAATGCTATACTGATCATTTACAAAAATCACCGTACTAATGAAGCGATGGCCGGGGAACCACCACGGTGCAGGGAGACTATGGTACACAAGATGAGGTGCAAACAACAAAGAGTTACGGATCTGCAACTAAGGAATAGAACAGGAGGGAAAGAAGCTGACCCTGCACTGGGACTAGACTCGATCCCTACGATGCGGCGGGTGACCTATTCCTTGAGAATAGACCCACCGACGTCTCCTAGTCTAGACTCGAACGAAGACCTGAAGGTGGGGGGAAGGGTATCCTTGAAAGATCTAGTGACTGGGAACAAAACACTGGTAACCTCCTAGCAGGGAAATAGAGGAAGCTGCAGAAACAAAAGGGAAAAACAAAAAGACTAAGCAAGCAGAACTAGAGTTCCCAGAACTGCACAAAGTATAACACAACAAGCTATCAAAGCTCCTAGCCAGAACTCAAGCGGATTAACACTTATGTCCACCCAAGGACTGGGAGGCAGGTGCAGGGTAATACAGGGTGATATAATCAACTGACCAACGACAAGCCCAGCACCAGGGAAAAAAGACCAGCAGCCCGAAAACCACAACAAGAAGGTGGATGGTCAAACTAAATAGATTCTAACAGTACCTCCCCTTTTACGAGGATCCTCCGCATCCTTTTGACCGAGCCTTATTCGGAAATCTCCTGTGAAAAGCCTTAATCAGCCTTGAGGCCGAGACATCCTCAGCTTTCACCCAGGAATTATCCTCGGGACCGAAACCCTTCCAGGACACGAGATGCAACCTTCCTCTGTGCCACCTGGAATCCAATATGCGTGAAATCTCAAACTCGCCATCCTCATCAATTGGAGGAACAGTCGGCATCGCCTCCTTATCTGGCGTGTCAACTTTCTTCAGTAAAGATTAGAGTTGAGCGATACTTTCCGATATCCAAAAATATCGGATCGGAATGATATCGCCGATATCACTAAAATATCGGCGATACCCGATACCGATACCGGAAGTCCCATGTAAGTCTATGGGAACAAAATATCGCAACTAAAAAAACACTTTCTTTCCTTGTAAACACAAAATATACACACATAGAATACATATATATATACATGTCATTGTGACATATATATATACATATATTTATAGTTTATTCACTTCTACATAGTAAAATAGCCTCTGATTCAATTGCCGGGTAAAGCCGGCATTTGTGAAAAGACAGAAGCACCCGAGGGTCCAGTCGCCACAGAGATGTTGCATCGCACCCAGCGGTGTGACAACTTACTCTCAGGTAAGGAGGAAACACCCCATTGACTCCAACCACTGCATTCAACAGTACACTATGCCAGCTGAGTGTAGGCGGACCCAATGGGATGGTCTAGCTCAGGCTGGTTAGAACAGGGTGTAGCTAGTTGGATGGGAGGGGTTGAGGCAGCCTTATGCTGCATGTCTTTGTAGTAAGAATTGTTTCCTTTCCTGCTTTCTTACTACGTCGCATACTCCACTCTGCTACATCACTCTGCATCATTGCTCTATCTCACATCTATCTGCCCTGGAAGGATAGCGTGTTACCTGTAGAAGACTTATCACCTACCTGCACTACACCATCCCTTCCAGAGGACCTGCACAGCAGCGCTGGACACCCTGACCAGGTACTACAGGTGGCGTCACGAGAAACTACACGAACATTCTATCATCCCCTGGAAATATCCCACATTCCAGTGATCGCCCAGGTCACGGACCGAGCTGTGCTACTCGTGACATCCCCCATAGAAGTCGACGTGATCGGTGCCGAAGTACCCCCAAAACCCCTGTCTCTGTGCGACTCAACTTCCCTCACTGTGCTGGCACTTTACATTTACAATGCCTCTGGGTTTTTTTTTTTGGGGGGGGGGAACATTCAGACTTTTGCTATGGGGCCCCATGATTTATATGTACGCCCTGCTGCTGAGGCATGGTATTTAATGCTGTTAAGGAGCCAACATACATGGACCTTGCCAGCAGGTCGGACTGGAGTACCTTGGGCTCACCAGAGAAAATATATTCTTGCGGCCCAACATCATACTTCCCAACCTTTGAATAAGGGAAAGAGGGACAAAGGCTGTGGCACGCTGTGCATGCTGCAGAAAGTTTTAGGCCACGCCCCGACAACACCCATTTCACAGCTAATCACACCCATATCCTCGCCCCAAGCGTAACCATTTAGCACTGCTGATCACACTGACTGGTAATGAGGGCACAGTGGCTGGTACTGAGGAAAAGAAAGAAAGAGCAGCGAGAGAGAAAGAACAAACAGAGAAAGAAAAGAGAGAAAGAGAGAAGAAAGAACAGAGAGAAAAAAGAACAGAGAGCGAGAAGGAAAGAACAGAGAGCGAGAAAGAAAGACTAGAGAGAGAGCCATAGGCGTAGCTAGGGTTTTGGTTTAGTGGGGGCAAAACTTCTGAGTGGGCCCATCATCAGAGAACCTCAGCAAATGACCGCACTGTTGGCCAAAATAATCTATATATAAAAAGACCAATATTGATATTACCGCCATATGGTCTGTGTTAAATAATACCAGTCCTACAGAACATATAGATTACAGCACAGGTACAGATAATGACTTACCGCTGATGTTCTTTCTAATGGAATTGTTCACTTTTCATGTCTTTTCCATCTGGCCCACACCGACATGACGACTTCTCCAGCCAGGACTCGACTGCACCCCCATTAAAAAAAAAATAAAAAAAATACTCACCTCCCGGCTCCTGTGCTGCTCACTGTTCTCCCTCTCAGCGTCTGACAGCGGGCGCCGGCAGGTGATGTTATTGCGCCCGCTGTCATACGCTGAGAGGGGGATTATGGGAGAGAAGGAGCGCTCGCTCCTTCTCTCTCTATGCGGTCAGCTTTATCGGCTGGATGCCGATACAGCTGACCCTCCGATGACGGGTGGGGGGCCCACTGCTGGCACCGGGCCCCCCCAACGCCTGTTCAGGCCCCATAGCTTCCGGGCGGCAGAGCAGGGAGAGCGATTCTCCCTGCTCTGCCGCAGAATGTAACTGTATCGTAGCTCCGGGTGGGCCCCCTCAGAGCGTGGGCCCCGGGGCCACCGCCCCCTCTGCCCCGCGACCTATCCTTTCAAATCAGGGCCCACCACGCAGGAGCTGGGGCCCACCGTAGGTTTCTCCGGTGTCCCGGTGCCTCAGTCCGACCCTGCTTGCCAGCCTGATAATACCAGGCCACAGCAGTCTGCTTATCTTTGCTGGTTAACAAAAATAGGGGATCCCCTCGAAAAAAAATTGGCGTGGGGTCCACCCTATTTTTGTTAACCAGCCAGATGAAGCAGACTGCTGAGGCCTGTTTTTTTCAGGCTGGTAATGAGCCAATATCCATGGACCTTGCCAGCCTGATAATACCAGGCCACAGCAGTCTGCTTAGCTTGGCTGGTTAACAAAAATAGGGGATCCCCTCGAAAAAAAAAATGGCGTAGGGGTCCCCCTATTTTTGTTAGCCAGCCAAGTAAAATGCAGACTGCTGCGGCCTGGTATTAAAAGACTGTCAAGGCCCATGGATTTTGGCCCTCAACAGCCTGATAATACCAGGCTACAGCAGCCCCACATTTGGCGCATCAAAAGATGTGCCAATTGTGGCACTTTACCCGGCTCTTCCCACTGCCCTGTAGCGGTGGCAAGTGGGGTAATAAGGGGTTAATGTCACCGTTGATTGCACGGTGACAATAAGCCCGGTTAATAATGGAGAGGTGTCAATAAGACACCGATCCATTATTAATCCCAAAGTTTTTAAATGTATAAAAAAAAGACACAGCAAGAAAGCAGTATTTTAATGAAATAAAAGAGACAACACAGTTTTCATTTCTTTTATTATAACTCTCATTCCTGCGACGCCATCGATCTCCTGTAAAAAAAGGAAAAAAACAAACCAACAGTATACCACCTGTCCGACGCAGTCCATAGTAACAACTGTCCCACGACGATACCAGCTCTGCTACATCGGAATGACAGGCAGAGGCTGTCATCCCGGCGCAGCACAGCTGATTACCTGCTTCCCCGGCGGTGACGTCATCGGACTGACTGCTTTACGGCCGGGATTACCCAGCAGTCACTGCAGTTATCGCGAGAAACTGCATGTGACCGCCGGGGAAAGATGATGGCGGCCATCAACCAGTCCAGGCCGTGACCACCGGAGATCTTCTGCCAGTAAGTGCCGCTGACTCCTGACAGACCCGACCGAGGACACTCACAGTGACAGTGACAATTCCGATTCCGGTATACGATATATGAGAAATATCGAAAGTCAATATCGAAAGTCCGATACAGCTAATATCGGCCGATACTCGATACTTGCGGTATCGTATCGCTCAACACTAGTAAAGATATATGAAAAACCTAATTAATACTCCAAGACGAGGGTATGTCTAATCTCACAGCTGCTGAGTTGACAACCTGAACGACTTTGAAGGGTCCTACAAATTCAGGCCCCAGTTTTTTAGAAGGGATCTTCAAACGCAGATTCCTAGAGGACAACCAGACCATGTCCCCAACTACGAACAACGCCTCCCTTCTTTTCTTGTCAAAATATTTCTTAGACCTCCTATTCGCCTCTTTCAGATTATGGCGTACATTGGTCCAAACCGTTTCAAAACTTCCAGAAAAAGTCTCCTCCTCAGGCACAGCCGCCCCAATCTTTGAAAATGGACCGAAAGATGGATGTCTCCCTGTACAGCAAAAAAAAGGAAAACACCCAGCCGAGGCAGACGTAAGATTATTAAGAGCAAACTCGGCTAGTGGTAGATATTCCAACCACATCTCCTGATTGTCTGCTACAAAACATCTCAAAAACTGCTCAACGTCCTGGTTCTTCCTTTCGGTCTGTCCATTGGACTCCGGATGATAACCTGACGAAAATGACAAATGAACCTTTAATCTGTCACAAAAAGCACTCCAGAAGCGAGCCACAATCTGTGGTCGTCTGTCGGAAACAATGTCCATGGAGCCTGACAATCTCTTTCATAAATGCCTTAGCTAGAGTCTTGGCCCAGGGTCATTTATTGAACGGGACTAGCTGACACATCTTACTAAACCGGTGCACAACAACCCAGATGACAGAAAAACCCTCAGAAACCAGCAGATCGGTGATAAAATCCATAGCAAGATGCGTCCATGGCGAGCTAGGAACCTCCAAAGGGCACCGCAATCCTGCAGCCGGGGCATGATAGGCCTTCGACCTAGCGCCCCACCGTACATTGACGCATCCACTTGATGATTTCTCTATGCCACCCTGGCCACCAGAAACTTCGACCGATCGACTTTCTAGTTTCCGAAATTCCTGGATGACCCGCCAACCGAGACTCATGACATTCAGCAAACAAAGCTCTCCTCAAGGCTTTGGGCACAAATAATGTACCATACGGAGTGTTTGTTGGTGCAGAATTCTGGGCTTCTAGGATGCTATTCTCCAACTCAGAACCCAATGCTGCCACCACCACTCCTCTCTGCAAAATACATTCCTCCTTTTCAGTATTAACTGCTGGAGAGAAACTACGAGACAAAGCATCTTCTTTAACATTCTTTGTACCAGGGATATATGTTACGGAGAAATGGAACCGGGCACAAAACAGTGCCCACCTAGCTTGATGGGCATTCAAACGTTTAGCAGCATCCAGATATATCAGATTTTTATGATCAGTAAAAACCTGTATCGGATGTCTAGCCCCCTCCAAAAAATGTCGCCAAAGCTCAAACGCGAGCTTAATAGCCAGTAACTCTCGGTTCCCAACATCATAGTTGAGCTCGATCTCCGAACATTTTTTAGAAAAGAAAGCACAGGGATGCACCCCATCCTCTCCCTCCTGGGACCGAACTGCCCCCACCCCTACTGATGAGGCATCAACCTCTGCCAGAAAATGCTTGGTCTCATCGGTCTGGATCAAAACAGGAGCAGATCTAAACCTCTCCTTGAGATGCTCAAAAGCCTCCACTGCCTCAGTGGACCATTGGACAGTAATAGAACCCTTCTTGGTGAGATCAGTTATGGGTTAAGCGATAACAGAAAAATTCTTTATGAATTTTCTATAATAATTGGCAAACCCTAAAAATCTTTGGACAGACTTTAAACATTCAGGCCTAGGCCAATCCAGTACTGCCTGAACCTTCACAGGGTCCATCTCAAACCCCTCACTGGAGACCAAGTACCCCAAAAACTTATTTTCTGTACTGCAAACTCGCACTTCTCCAATTTAGCAAAGAGGTTGTTTTCGCTCAAAATCTGTAGAACTTCGCGGACTCTCTGCCAATGCGACTGCAGATCAGGTGAATAGATCAAAATATCATCCAAATAAACAATAACACTCCTACCGATCAATGACCTCAGAATGTCATTAATGAAATTTTGAAAAAACGCAGGCGCATTAGTAAGGCCAAAAGGTATCACCAGACACTCAAAATGACCCTCCGGGGTATTAAAGGCAGTCTTTCATTCATCGCCCTCCTTAACCCGCAGCAAATTATATGCCCCACGAAGGTCAATTTTAGAGAACCACTTAGCCCCGGTTAATTGGTTAAACAAATCAGGAATTAGCGGCAACGGGTAAGGATTGCGCACAGTGATCTTATTAATCTCCCGAGAATCCAGACACGGTCTAAGGCCCCCGTCCTTCTTTTTGACAAAAAAAAATCCTACAGGCACAGGAGACTTAGAGGGTCTTATATGACCTGAAGCCAAACTAGTCTGTAGGTATTTCTTTAAGGCCTCCCTTTCTGGAATCGTCATATTAAATAAACGACTCTTAGGGAGTGTAGCACCTGGACGAACTCAATAGCGCAATCGTAATCTCTATGGGGTGGTAGAGCTTGCGACTCAACTTCTGAAAATACCTTCCAGAAATCCTGAATGGCTTCAGGTAGCTCTCTCTTCACAACAGCAGCAATGTGAACATTACAAAACCCAGGACGACTGGAACAGGCAATTTATCCAGTACATACAAGTCAATGAACTCCTGATGTTCCACATTGACAATAAGTGGGAACCCAATGACCTTTCGAGACACGCACCCATGCTCCAGGGGAGTGTTATCAATTGCCACAACAGGAAAAGGAGATGACAATGGTTCAGAATCAAATTTATATTTGTCTAGAAATTGTTGATCAATCAAATTCAGTGCAGAACCACAATCCACCATGACCTGAAAATCAATGGAATAACCACGATAGGTGGAATTACCAGAAAAAAAAACTACTGCGGACCGTAAAAATGCAATACAAACGGGAGTGTTGCTTCTACTGACCTTTTTTTTCTTTTCTTTCCTTATGCGAACCTCGCACTGCTTAATAAAATGGTCAGCCTTACCACAATACAAGCATAGCCCCTCAGAGAACCTCCCTCTCCTGGGAACGAGAGGACATCGCCCCAAGTTGCATTGGCTCCCCGCTGTCGACGGGGCTATTCTGAGAGACTGGGTCCAGCATTATAAGAGGCTCCTCATTATTCTGCCTGTCTTGCAATCTTCTATCCACACGGATAGCTAACTGCATGCCAGATTCCAAAGTAGCAGGTGCAGGATAAGCAATGAGCAAATATTTAACACTTTCACTCAAATCTGCTAAAAACTGACTCTTGAGCGCTGGGTCATTCCACCTGACCTCTGCGGACCATCGTCTGAACAGGTGCAATACCTTTCAGCATCACCAGAACCCTGTTTAAGCCATCTGAGCTCTGCCTCAGCTGTGGTGACTTGATCCGGATCATCATATAACAACCCCATAGCAGTAAAAAATGCTTCTACTGACGTCAAACAAGGATCATTACATGGTAACGAAAATGCCCAGATTTGGGGATCACTTCGCAACAAAGACATAATAATTCCCACACGCTGTGATTCACTCCCTGAGGATCCAGGTCTAAGCTGAAAATTTAGTAAACATGCATTTTTAAATGTAAAAAATTCCTGCCGTTTACCAGAAAAAACCTCATGTAGTCCCATCTTAGGCTCTTCACAGCGTACTCCAGGACAATTACTCATGTGCTGTTGCAGGCTGGCTACCTTCAAGGTTAACCCTTGCAAGTGTTGAGTAAGTTCTTGGACGCTGTTCATATTGAAGGACTCCGGGGGAAAAAAAAATCCTTTTTTTTTATATGTGCTAGCTGGACATACTGTTTCAGATCTGCAACTAAGGAATAGAACATGAGGAAAAGAAGCTGACCCTGCACTGGGACTAGACTCGATCCCTACGATGGGGCAGGCGACCTATTCCTTGAGAATAGACCCACCGAGGTTTCCTAGTCTAGACTCGAGCGAAGACCTGAAGGTGGGGGGAAGGGTATCCCTGAAAGATCTAGTGACTGGGAACAAAACACTGGTAACCTCCTAGCAGGGAAATAAAGGAAGCTGCAGAAACAAAAGGAAAAACAAAAAGACTAAGCAAGCAGAACTAGAGTTCCCAGAACTGCACAAAGTATAACACAACAAGCTATCAAAGATCCTAGCCAGAACTCAAGTGGATTAACACTGATGTCCAGCAAGGACTGGGAGGCAGGTGCAGGGTAATAAAGGGTGATACAATCACCTGACCAACGACAAGCCCAGCACCAGGGAAAAAAGACCAGCAGCCCAAAAACCACAACAAGATGGCGGATGGTCAAACTAAATAGATTATAACACAAAGGGTAAATTTATTGGAAGGCAAGGAATGAAGTGGATAAGGAAGGTGCAAACAGCAGTGCGCAATGGCAAAAGATAGTTTACAAAAGTTTGTATTCTTTAGCTGGGCCATCAAATAGCACGGTGCTCCAACTATTACAGGATCAATATATATCACACAGGCAAAACCAAACAATAAAGAATGAGGCTACTCTACGTATAACCTCCCTGGCCTCTACTAAACTGGCCACACAGCTGCCGTGTTCTGTCTGTTGAAGCCTACACTATGCCCTGACATGTGCACAAATGGGAACAAACTCACGGTGATGTTGGGGAATCAGGTCCAACAGTCTTGAACGGTGGTGCGCACGTTGTCTGGCAGATCCGTGAAACGTGGTCTTCTCCTTGCTTCAGGGTCCTGGAGGTGCTCCTGGAAACTGTAAATCCCTTTCTCGGTTTCTTCGTGGCTTTTCAAAATAGCACAGTACAGCACCTTTGCTACACCCGAAGAGTCTGTTCAATCTCACTAGTCCACTAAGTCTCAGGCTGTGCAACCTTTTTACACAGCTCCATGCAGGGCCGGCGTCAGCACCCGGCACACCCGGGCAAGTGCCGGGCCCTGAGCAGGTGGGGGGCCCACTCGCCGTCGGCACCCCGGCGCCCGTTAGCGGTGTCAGTGCCGCCACTGGCCCCCCCCGCTTGCTCAGGGCCCCGGCAGCAGCCGACGCAATACTCACCTCTCCCCGTGCCTCCGCTGCCGCAGCTCCGGGCTCCAGGGGGCGCCTGCACCGGCACTTCCTCTCTCACAGCAGCCTGCTGAATGACGTCATCATTCAGCGGCCGGCTGTGGCAGAGAGCGCGCGGACGCCGGACAGGTGAGGCGTGTGTGTGTGTGTGCCTGGGCCTGCCTGTGTGTGTATGTGAGAGAGTGCTGCCTGCTGTGCTGTATGTGTGATGGTGGTGGGGGGAGGCAGTGATGGTGGTGAGGAGGCGATGATGATGATGATGATGATGGGGAGGCAATGATAATGGGAAGGCAATGATGATGATATTAATGAGGAGACAATGATGATGATGATATTAATGGGGAGACAATGATAATGATGATGATGGGGAGGCAATGATAATGGGAAGGCAATGATGATGATGATATTAATGGGGAGGCAATGATGATGATAGGGAGGCAATGATGATGATGATGGGCAGGCAATGATGAGAGGGAGGCAATGATGATTATAATGGGCAGGCAATGATGATGAGGGGAGGCAATGATGATGATAAAGGGCAGGCAATGATGATGATAATGGGGAGTCTTTCCACAGCGACCCTTTCCTGAACCGTAACAGTGCAGAACGCAGCACAGTGTAGAGGAGAGCTTCATATTTTGTATGGAGCATTATATGTGGTCCAGTATTCTGTATGGAGCATTATATTGGGTCCAGTATTCTGTATGGAGCATTATATGGGGGATGGCGGGGTGACATCCTGCATGGGGTATTATATGGGTGATGAGGGGAAGACTATGTGGTGCCCATAATATTGTATGGAGGACTGTACTGTCCAGTCTGTACTGTGCGCTGTGAGGATTTGGCGGTTTTTGAGCTATTGTACAATTTACAATAGGTATCAGTCATGTAATGGAAGAAGAGAAGTGTTTGGCATTGTGCTATACCCATATTTCTCTGCAGTATCTGTGCATCATGAATCGTGGTCTGTGTTAAGGGGGCCCACTGAGACTCTTTCGCCCGGGGCCCATAAAAACCTGGAGCCGGCCCTGGCTCCATGCACAGCAGCTCTCAGCAACAGCTCCCAGCTCACACGCTCTCAACAGTTTTAACTGCTCCTTTCCTCAGCCTCGGGCAGTTCATTAACACAGTCCTTTACAGAGGGAGCAGAACATTCCATCACACCAGACAAGGGGATGCTGTCACTTAAAGTTGCAGCGTGTTTCTTACTGTCCATAACAGCACCACCCCCTTACATGCCTCCCTACTTAATCATGGTCATCCTTGGCCATAACAGCATCAAGGTCACAGTGTAATGAAGGGACGTGCAATGCGAAAGCAGCACCTATAGAGGAGGCAACAAAGTCGAAAAAACAGACAGAGTACACTCTTCTATGTATCGGACTGGTGGAAACCCTGCAGTAGACCTCTGGGATCTTCGGAGCTCTTGGCTATCAGGCAAGACTTGACTATCTTCCAGTGGAACACCTGCTGCAGGAGTCGTAGTGAGCTCTTGTCGGGTCTCGTCCTCACGTGGCGGTAGTGGTACATCCATAGGATTACCATCTCTGTACGGCTGAGGACCCCCCGCTGTGTCAGGGACGGTCCACCACTCATCATCAATTTCACCATCAGGCATGACAGATTCAGGAAGTGGAGTAACGCCTTCAGGTGGCAATGGCGCAGAACAGACCTCAGACCACAGGGCCGCAGCATATTTCTGTGAAGTACCCTAGGGGCGGACGCCCCACTCTCAATCTGCACCTTGTAGACCGGGCCGTCAGCATACACTCGCTTGATTACTCTGTAAGGCTGTACTTCCCATCTCTCTTAGTTTACCCTTGGGGCATTTCTCTCTGACTAATACTCGGTCCCCGGGTTGGAGCGGTATCTCGAGTCGGTTTACAGCCCGTATGTTCTTTTTCCTGCAGCTGCTGAACCGCCGTATCGTTTGTAATCGTTGCCGATGCTCTTTCACCCATGAAGTGACAGTTCGCTCCATCAGCTCCTCTGGCTGTTCCAAATTCAGCTCAATGATCTCTTGCCCAGCTCTTCCAAACAGTAGTAGATATGGGGTGTAACCCGTGTGGAGTGGACCCGATTGTTGTAGGTCCAGACCAACTCTGGCAGGTAGTCAAGCCAGCATGCCTTCTTATCCTCCTCCAACGTTCTCAGCATTTGAAGTAGGGTTCGGTTGAAGTGTTCACATGCTCCGTTGCCTTGAGGATGGTAAGGGGTGGTCCGGGACCACTTGATGCCATACATACGGTACAGTTCTTCCATCACCTTGCCTTGGAAACTTGCGCCTTTAATCGGAGTGGATTCGCTTTGGGCACCCATACACCCGAATGAAGTCTTGACAGATGGCCCGACTCAGCAGTCTGATCTCTAGTCAGGGTGACTACTGCGAACTTGGAGAAATGATCGGTCATCATCAAACAGTACTGTAGCCCCCAGACCAAGTGTCCCACGATTGTCCCACGAGGAGATAGTCGATCATAAAGACTTCTAGCGGTTCCTTAGTTTGTATGATCTGGATGGGTGTCCTTTGTTCGGTACTCTTAATGAGGTCACATACTCAACATTGCCAGCAAACCTCTTCCACCGCAGACTACAACCAGGGGCAGTACACATACCGCTGTAACCATTGGTAAGTCTTTGTGGGCCCAAAGTGAGCTCCAAATTCGTGGGTTTCTTTAGCTACTTCTTGAACCATTCTTCCTGGGATTACCACCTGCCACCTTGCTTCCATATCTTTTGGCTGTTGTCTCTTATGATATAACACTGATTCTCACACCTCCAGTCTATCCCACTGGTGTAAGACACTCTTCATCTCAGCGTCCAGATCATCTCTTTCTTGTTTGCCAGGCTTCCGCGTCTGAGTTACCCACCATTTCATCTGTCTTTGTTCTTCATCTTCATCCTGAACAAGTCCCCATTCATCATTGGTTCTCCCCAGGGACCGGGGTAATGCACAGGCCTCCCTACAACCACTGGGGGCTTAAACTTATGAAAGTCTGGGGTTTCTTCCTCTTCGAGTTGTTCATCGAGATCCCCCACTGGAGTCTCCACAGTCACTCTTGACAGCCCATTAGCATTTGCATTTTCGGTAGCAGAGCGACAACGGAAGGTAAAGTCAAACTTGGCTAGGCGAGCCACCCACCATTGTTCTAAGGCCCTCAATTTAGCATTCTCAAGGTGGGCTAGGGGATTATTGTCTGTTTGAACTTGAATTTTGGTCCCTGTCAGGAAGCCCGCAAACTTCTCTGACATGGCTCACACTAGGCCCAGGAGCTCTAACCGGAAGGAGCTGTAATTGTGGGGGTTTCTTTCACTGTCACGCAGGGACCTACTGGCATACCCGGTGACTCTCTCATATCCATCCTGTATCTGAGAAAGTACTGCACCGAGTCCATGGAGGCTACCATCTGTGTACAACAGGAATGGTTGATTGAAATCTGTGTAGGCCAAAATCGGGGCTGAAGTAAGGACATTCTTTATGGCCTGGAAGGCCTCATCCTGTCTCTGGGCCCAAGGGATGCACTGGTTCTTCGGCACTCTGGCGGTCCCCCTCAGCAGCTCATTCAGAGGACCCGCCACCTTCGCGAAGTCTTTGACAAATCAGCAGTATTACCCAGCAAGCCCAAGAAAGGCCTGAAGTTCTCTCACTGTTTGAGGGACTGGCCACTTCTGGATAGCAGCCACTTTTTCTGTTGAGGGTAGAACTCCATCTTGTGACACTATGTGGCCCAGGTACTCGATCTCACTTGAAGAGGTGGCACTTCTTTAGCTTCACCTTCAGGTTATGAGCCAGCAGTCTTCCGAGTACCTGTCCAAGCTGGGCAAGGTGTTCTTCGAACGAGGCTGAAAACACAATGATGTCATCCAGATAGATCATGGTAGCTTCAAAATTTAAGTCTCCCAAAAACTTTTCCATCAGCCGTTCAAACGTGCCCGGGGTATTGGAGAGCCCAAAGGGCATCCGGTTAAACTCAAACAATCCCATAGGGAGGATGAAGGCGGTTTTTGCTTTGTCTTTCTCTGCCACAGCTACTTGCCAGTATCCACTTGTTAGATCCAAGGTGGAGAAGTACTTGGCTTTCCCCAACTCTGTCAAGGATTCCTCAATGCGGGGTAACGGATACAAGTCTCGAACAGTGCAGGCATTGAGTTTCCTGTAATCTACACAGAACCAGATAGTCCCATCCTTTTTCTTGTCAAGCACCACCAGGGCCGCCCAAGGGATCTGACTACTCTGTACTACTCCTGAATCCAGCATCTGCCTCAGTAATGTCTTCACCTCTTGGTACATCTTGGGCGGGATCTGCCGCTATCATTCTCGAATTGGATGAGCTTCCCCGGTCGGTATCTCGTGCCTGATGGCTTCAGTACAGCCAAAATCTTCCACGTGACAGGCGAATGCGGCCTGATTTTCCCACAGCATAGCTTCTATCGCTTGCACAAGCTCAGGGCTAAGAGCCTTCATATCCACTTCCATTTGATCAAGGATGACTCCACTCCGGGGATGGCGTCTCTTTGGCCCCCGCAGCAACTACTAGAGTCCACCCCGCACCTTCTATCGGTGATAAAGACATCTCCTTCTGACTCACCACTTCACCCTTATGTAGGTATACCAGGGCCAGATCTGTCCCTCGTGGCAAGCTGACCTCCCTGAGGCCCACATTCAGAGCTCTTATGGGGACGTGTCCTCGCTGGACCACAGCTATTGTATGAGCTATCATGACTTCTTGGTCCACTCCTCTGTCTAACACAGGCTGAACAATCACTTCCAACCCGTCGAGGTTGCGATGAGTCCCCACCAGAAGGTGTAATATACTTTCTCTCTCGGGAGGCAGGATTACAGGTTCTTTCCCAGGAGCCCTGATGACCCCTACCGTCTAATAAGATGGCACACTCTTCTGTGTCCTACAGACGCGGATCAGTCGCTGAAGGGCTTCTTGAGTGAGCTTATGTGTAGTAGCCTTCTTCCAATTACCGGGTCCCCATTTGGTAAACATAATCTGATCGAGTTCACATAGGATATTCATTCCCAGTACTACAGGCACATCTTCTCTGACGGGCTCAGGGACTAGCAGGATCCTTTTTCTCCCCACTTCTTGCCCACAGATTCGAATATTCATCCACACGACCCCTGTGACTGGGATCGGTTGTTGGTTGGCAGCCAACAACCGGATCAATGTCTCTTTTTATTTAGGGCCTGGAAATGCTGCTTGAAATACGTTTCGGGCATCATCGTCACTTGTGACCCGGTATCTATCAAGCAGTCCACTGGAACACCCTCGATTTCAGCACGCATGATGGGACACCCAGCAATCAAGTGTTCGTTACGATAGGGAGCGGCCTCTCTTCTCGCCTCCCCCGCAGAGTGCCGCACTACTGCGGGGGTTGGTAGTTTAACGGTGGCTTCCGCTGGCCTTGAGCATAATTTCCAACAGTCTCTGGCAAGGTGCCCCCATCCTCCATGTTCCCAGCATTGGATGCCTCCTCCTCGCTGGGGGGCACCTTGAGCCTGTCCTCGTGCCCCTTGTAGTTCTCTCATGGCAGGCGACGGGCAGGGCCAACAGGGGCCGGCACGTCCGAGTAGTCCATTCTTTGCTTCATCTGGGTCAGTTTCTCTTGCACGTTAACAAGGGACCGCTGCAAGTCTTGCACCACCTGGACCAGCACCTCCTGATGGTTTGGGTCCCTCTGATATTAGCGCCCTGAACACGCATCACCACAGACGCGTAGCTTTCTTCCTTGCTTCTTGCCACTGTTTCTGCCAGGATTTGACGAAATGTAAGAGCCGGATCTGCCCGGATCCGTTCTGACAGTGCTCGCCTCAAGGATGTGCTGTGCAGCCCCGGTATTAATTGTTTCCGAAGTATCCGGTTTTGAGCCCATGCCGCCAAGTACATCCCACTCCTTTCTCTGCACCTCCACTAACACTTCTTGCAGTGCTATCCCATATTGAGAAATTCCTTCTTCTTCCCGCTGTAGCATTGAGAAAATTTTGGCGGGGAGATGTCCCGCGCTAGCAGTCTCGCCGTAGATCAATTCCAGGAACTTCACTAACTCCTTCAGGGTACTACGGTGAGTTCTGATTGTAGGCAGACATTTCTATGGGCTTCTCCCTCTAGGGCAGTTAAAGTGATATCCACTTCAAGGTCTGGGCTGATGTTATAAATCTTCAGGGTGCTTTGCACTTGGGACACCCAGGCGACAGTTGCATATTATTGCCGTCAAACTTTGGTAGCCCACTAAATATGGTGCCCATAGGGAGTGTCCTTGCAGGGGTTCCACCAATGCCCACAGCATCCTCATTAACATTAGCATTCCCGCTGTTGCTGTCTGCTGCCTCCATCTTGGTGACAGTACCCTGCTCGCAGCGCCACTTGAAGCGATGGAGGGAGAACCACCACAGTGCAGGGAGACTACAGTACACAAGATGAGGTGCAAACAACAGGGTCCTGGAGGTGCTCTCAGAAACTGTAAATCCATTTCTCGGTCTCTTCGTGGCTTCTCAAAATAGCACAGTACAGCCACCTTTGCTGCACCCGAAGACTCTGTTCAATCTCACTAGTCCACTAAGTCTCATGCTGTGCAACCTTTTTACACAGCTCCATGCACAGCAGCTCTCAGCAACAGCTCCCAGCTCACAGGCTCTCAACGGTTTTAACTGCTCCTCTCCTCAGCCTCAGGCAGTTCATTAACACAGTCCTTTACAGGGGGAGCAGATCATTCCATCACACCAGACAAGGGGGTGCTGTCTCTTAAAGTTGCAGCGTGTTTCTTACTGTCCATAACAGCACCACCGCTTTACACTAACACTATTATCACTAGTGACAGTTCTACACAGAAGCTAAATAGTATAAGTATATACAGTACAGTTCAGTGACTTTAGCTCCGTGCCTACGATCAGGAACAGCAGCGTTTTGGATAAAGTGTATTTTCACTGCATCCAAAACGCTGCGTTGTAATCACGCAGTTAAATCAGCATGTTCTTATTAAACTGTGAGGATTTAATGCATCTAATGACAGGCTTTGGGGAAACTATGCAGTGAAGACTATGTCGAAAATAACGTGCTGCGGCTCGTAAACCTGCACCGCGGGTGAGTTTACGGAGTGTTAAATAGAAGCACAGTGGGCACGAGATTTATACAAATCCCATCTACTGTGCTTGTAATGTAGAAAGCATTTTGAAATCACCACAAATGCGTACACAATTTATCAGACTCACAGGCGCAGGTTGAATGGTGGATCGTCCATTGGTCCATCATCGTCATCACCCACCATTCTATTCAATGGTATCCACATCCTAAGGAAGCATCGTAACATAAACTCAAATCCAGTGTCTTTTTTTTGGAGGTCTGTTCCCATGCAACTCTTCACACCCACACATGGATATACGCTTCCTGATTTTGGCTATTTGCTGTTGTCCTTCTCCTTCTCTTCATCCTCATCCTCCACCACCATATCACCAGGGTGATGTGGTGCATGATGCAACACCCACATAATTTTTTTAAAAGGTGTTTATGATGCCTGTAAAAAAATTATACAGTATGTTCATGTACACCACCCCAGGGATAAATGTTTGTCAGCCCATACACTTAGTGCAACGTCATTATAAGAATAGGAGACCTGCTCCTTTCTAATGGGAGCATTATTTTATGAGGCCCTCCTCCACGTCTCTTCCAAGGGGCATTGAGGTGCCTTCAAATTTTTGTCAGCCCTTGCATTCACTGCATAAGCAAACACTTCCTAATAATGGGAACACTGTTTTCAGGAGGCCCTCCTGTATGTCTATTCAAAGGGGTATTGGGGTGCGTCCAAATTTTGGGCAGCCATGCCACTGCATGCGCAATAACAGTATTAGAGACCCACTGTTTAATAATGGGAACAATAAAGCATAGCCCGCTGAAGGCTCTCTAAGAATAGTGAGGGCTGACTGCTTGCTCTTTAAGAATAGTGAAGGCCGCCTGATGGCCCTATAAAAATAGGCTTTGTGACTTTCAAGTCCCTCCTTCATAAATGAAACAGGATGTGTCTGATGATGTGCATTTGTCTTGGTTGAAAGCAATGCTAAAGTTCAAAAACGCATAAAAACCGCTACGTGTGAACAGTGTGGAGGAGCATTTTTGTTTTTAGTTATTTATTCTGCCTTATATACAAAACATTACCCTGGAAAGGATGTTCCTTAACATATTTCCCAGGAAAATCTATTTTGGTTTCATTTTTGTATGTGTTATTGTGAGTCTGTAAAAGAGGCGTAAGACTCTCACAACATTGTTCATAGCAGTGACCTGGGAGTCAGAAATGCTTCCAGGGGTTTTACCCATGCTGTTCCCAAGTCATTTGAGCACTGTTCTCATCAATTTCCGCAATATCTAGTCCCTCTGCAGACCGCCGGGGGGCGCCAGAAAAATGCTCAAGTTTCCCATACACTTACATTGGGCATGTTGCTTGGGTCGAGTACCCGAGCATTCAAATTAGAGTATAATGAGCCCTACATATTGCTCCATACAGTATAATGAGTTGCATATAAAGCTCCATACAGTATATGATGGGCCCCATATATTGCTCCATACAGAATGGGCTCCATATAGTGCTCCATGCAGAATAGGCCCCATATGTGCTCCATATGATGCTCCATACCCTATATGATGCCCCATAAATAATGAAACCCATTTGATGCTCCAGTATATGATGGGCCCCATGGATGATGCTCCAGTGTATGATGGGCCAATATAATGCTCCATATATAATTGGCCCCATATGATGCTGCAGTATATAATGGGCCCCATGGATGATGCTCCTGTGTATGATGGGCCCCATTTATAATGCTCCAGTGTATAATGGGACCCGTATATGATGCTCCAGTGTATGATGGGTCTATATAATGCTCCATATATAATGGGCCCCATTTATAATGCTCCAGTGTATAATGGACCCCGTATATGATGCTCCAGTATATGATGGGCCCCATGGATGATGCTCCATGTATGATGGGCCCCATTTATAATGCTCCAGTGTATGATGGGCCCCATGGATGATGCTCCAGTGTATGATTGGCCTATATAATGCTCCATATATAATGGGCCCCATTTATAATGCTCCAGTGTATAATGGGCCCCATATATGATGCTCCAGTGTATGAGGGCACATTAAATGCTCCAGTATGAGCCTCATGATGCTCAAGTGTATGCTGAGCCCATATATAACTCTCCAGTGTATAATGCTCCCCATTAGAGTTGAGCATTCCGATACCGCAAGTATCGGGTATCGGCCGATATTCGCTGTATCGGAATTCCGATACTTAGTTCCGATATTTTCCATATATCGTATACCGGAATCGGAAGTTCCCATAATTCTTTGAGAGGCAATGTGATTTTAGTCAGCCAATGAGGAATCCTAAGAAGTGTGGGCACATCCTGTACTGCTGCGGTCATGTTAACTAATGGCATGGCTGTGATTGGATGCTGAAATGATGTCAGAATGCACTATAAAAGGCGCCGCCGCCATTTTAGCGTCACTGTGCTGTGAATTCAGTAAGGGACAGAACGCTGCTCTGCTGACTCTGAGGGACAGTTAGAGATTGCGATTTTGTGTACTGTGCTCTAGGCAGGCTAGTTTACCAACCGCTGTGTAAAGCTTCCTTTTGCCAGTGTTGTTTTAACAGCTCTGTGCAAGGTGTGTGTGTGAGAGTGCAGGTGACGCTGCAGTTTGCTCTGCATCCAACGCTGTTTGTAGGCATCTGCACGTGTCACTCACAGACTCATTTTTTTTTTCTTTAGTGTAATTCTTGCTGCTCCATTCAATTGAAATTATAGTGTGACGCGCTTCCATCCATATCCAATACATTGGTTGCAAACACTATAGAATTACAGAAAGGAGCCTTTCAGAGATAGTGAACAGTTGTGTTCAGTGTTCACTCTAGTCTGTGAGGTTTT
Source organism: Oophaga sylvatica (assembly GCA_033576555.1). NCBI lineage: Eukaryota > Metazoa > Chordata > Amphibia > Anura > Dendrobatidae > Oophaga > Oophaga sylvatica. The sequence continues at coordinate 100,055,625 of JARQOD010000003.1, forward strand.
TTTTTTTTTTGAGTGCAGATCACGCTCCAGTTAGTTCTTCAACCACTGCTGGTTGTAGTCTGCTGAACGTGTGTCACTGCCTCATCCTTGTCATTTTTCTCTAATTGGTGCTGCTCCATTCCATTTCAAATAACTCAAATCTATTAGTGTGACGCGCTTCCATCCGTATCCAATACATTGGTTGCAAACACTATAGAATTACAGAAAGGAGCCTTTCAGAGATAGTGAACAGTTGTGTTCAGTGTTCACTCTAGTCTGTGAGGTTTTTTTTTTTTTGAGTGCAGATCACGCTCCAGTTAGTTCTTCAACCACTGCTGGTTGTAGTCTGCTGAACGTGTGTCACTGCCTCATCCTTGTCATTTTTCTCTAATTGGTGCTGCTCCATTCCATTTCAAATAACTCAAATCTATTAGTGTGACGCGCTTCCATCCGTATCCAATACATTGGTTGCAAACACTATAGAATTACAGAAAGGAGCCTTTCAGAGATAGTGAACAGTTGTGTTCAGTGTCACTCTAGCTGTGAGGTTTTTTTTTTTTTGAGTGCAGATCACGCTCCAGTTAGTTCTTCAACCACTGCTGGTTGTAGTCTGCTGAACGTGTGTCACTGCCTCATCCTTGTCATTTTTCTCTAATTGGTGCTGCTCCATTCCATTTCAAATAACTCAAATCTATTAGTGTGACGCGCTTCCATCCGTATCCAATACATTGGTTGCAAACACTATAGAATTACAGAAAGGAGCCTTTCAGAGATAGTGAACAGTTGTGTTCAGTGTTCACTCTAGTCTGTGAGGTTTTTTTTTTTTTTTGAGTGCAGATCACGCTCCAGTTAATTCTTCAACCACTGCTGGTTGTAGTCTGCTGAACGTGTGTCACTGCCTCATCCTTGTCATTTTTCTCTAATTGGTGCTGCTCCATTCCATTTCAAATAACTCAAATCTATTAGTGTGACGCGCTTCCATCCGTATCCAATACATTTGTTGCAAACACTATAGAATTACAGAAAGGAGCCTTTCAGAGATAGTGAACAGTTGTGTTCAGTGTTCACTCTAGTCTGTGAGGTTTTTTTTTTTTTGAGTGCAGATCACGCTCCAGTTAGTTCTTCAACCACTGCTGGTTGTAGTCTGCTGAACGTGTGTCACTGCCTCATCCTTGTCATTTTTCTCTAATTGGTGCTGCTCCATTCCATTTCAAATAACTCAAATCTATTAGTGTGACGCGCTTCCATCCGTATCCAATACATTGGTTGCAAACACTATAGAATTACAGAAAGGAGCCTTTCAGAGATACTGAACAGTTGTGTGCAGTGTTCACTGCAGTCTCTGCGTAATAACACACTTAGGCCTTATAACTTTTCTGACTTTCTTTAACAATCTACCAAGATGAAGAAGGCAGGGAGTAAGGCACGTGGTCGTGGCCGTGGAGTTTCAGCAGGGAGAGGACGTGGGGATTCTGTGGCTGCTGCGCCCCCAGTGACACAGCATCCACCAGTTTTTCCCGTGAGCGTTCCTTTATGTGCAGTTTTGTAGGAGCTCGGCGTACCCCCCCTGCTGCGGGAAGAACAAATTGAAGCCGTTGTTGGTTGGATGGCAGCCAATGCATCGACTTCAATTGCTTCACCACCTCCCCAGACCGACAACCACTGTTGAGCAAACCCATCAATCTGATCTGTCTGCTTTCTCAGAATCTGTTGGCTTGCAAACAGGGGCCCAGCCAAGCAGCATTCTGGAATTTGAAGAAGAGGGAGTATGCAGTGATGCGCAACAGCTGTGTCTCTCTGAATCTGAAGAGGCGGGTGAGCCAGTGCCGATGGTCAGCACACCGCAGAACGCATCTGATGATGATGAGACTCAGTTGCCAGTTTCTGTTGAGCATGGTGCTGTCCAGACCACCCAACAGCAGCAGGTGTTGGAAGAGGGTAGTGGAGATGATGAGGTCCAAGACCCAACATGGCGTGAGGAACAGGAAGGTGGTGGGAGCAGCTCTGAGGAAGAGATTGGCCCAACGGTACAAACAGGAGGGAGAGGTAGGCTGCAGACTCGGTTGCCTGTAGCCTCCAGTTTGGCACCTGTTGGGAGCAGTTCTCTTCCAAAAGTCAAAACGGGCGCTCCCAGGACTTGCACTGCGTGGTCCTTTTTTCACACACTTGCAGATGATATTTGCTATGTCAAATGCAAGCTGTGTAGGCAAAAAGTAAAAAGAGGTAAAGTGTCAGTAACCTCAATACCACTAATATGTGGAAACATGTGCGGACAAAGCACGTAGTTGAGTTACAAAGACACACTGGAGATGTAGGCCAACCTACAGGCAGCACCTACATCTTCAGCTCGTGTTGGAGCCTCTTCCTCCAGCTCACACACAGCTGGTTCGGCTTCCTCACACGATCGCCATGGAAGAACCTCGGTCACTGTTGTCCAGAGACAAAGTGTTATTCCACCCACAGCTGCAAGTTCCCTGTCATCCTCACACTCCCAGGCCACAAAACAGCCATCGGTAGCACAGGCATGGGATAAAGATGGCCATACTCGGCAAACCATCCACGAGCACAGGCTCTGAATGCTGGCATTGCAAAACTCCTGTCCCTTGAAATGCTGTCATTCAGGCTGGTGGAGACTGACAGTTTCCGGAACTTAATGGCATTGGCAGTCCCACAATACAATGTGCCAAGCCGATTTTATTTCAGCAGGCAAGCCGTCCCTGCTCTGCAAAAGCATGTTGAGGGAAAAATTAAACATGCGCTACTAAACGCCGTCAGTAGCAAGGTCCACCTGACCACCGATGCGTGGACCAGTACCCATGGCCAGGGACGATACCTTTCCCTCACTGCCCATTGGGTCAATGTTGTGGAGCCGGGTACAGATCTTGCGAGTGGCGCTGTACGTGTTCTGCCAACTCCAAGGATTGCAGGAATCCAGTCTGTACACATTGACTCCTCCTCCTACTCCAGTTCCTCAGAATCATCGCTGCAGGAGCCGTCACGGTCTACCTCCACATGGACCCGTGAACGCTTACCTGTTGCGACCGATATGAGCACAGCCTGGCCAAACGTCAACAGGCCGTCCTGAAATTAATTTCCATGGGGAATCGAAGCCACACAGCGCAGGAGGTCTGGAATGCCATCAAGCAGGAGAGCGACGTGTGGTTTTTGCCAGCGAATCTCCAGCCAGGCTTGGTAGTGTGTGACAATGGCCAAAATCTGGTGGCAGCTCTGGCCCTTAGCAACCTCACTCACATACCATGTCTGGCACATGTGCTCAACTTGGTCGTGCAGAGTTTTTTGAGGGACTATCCGGATGTTGATGCACTGCTGCACAAGGTCCGCCTAGAGTGCGCTCACTTGCGACGTTCCAGCATGGCCAGATCGCGCATTGCAGCTCTGCAACGCAGATTTCGCCTTCCTGAACATCGCATCATATGTGACGTACCCACCAGGTGGAATTCCACGTTACATATGTTGGAGCGGTTGTGTGAGCAGCAGACAGCAGTAATGGAGTATCAGCTGCAACAGGCGCAATCAACACGCAATTTGTGCCGTTCACACTTCACCACTACTGAGTGGGCCTCTATGAAGGACATCTGCCACGTTTTGCGTGCGTTTGATGAGTCAACGCGGATGTCGAGTGCAGATGATGCACTAGTCAGCCTGACTGTCCCCCTTATCTGCCTGCTTCAAAAACACTGCAAGCACTAAGGGATGAGGTTTTGGAAGAGGTGGAGGATGAGGAGACACAAATTCCATCACCTTCTGGACAGTCAGCGCAACGTGGTTCCTCCCAAAGGGCTTTGCAGGGCTCACTTTGTGAGGAGGATGAGGAGGAGTCAATGGAGGAGGAAGAAATCGCTACAGAGGGAGGTACACAACGCTCTAGTCAGTATGTAGAGCGAGGGTGGGGTGATGCAGAGCAGGTACAGATGACGCCTCTTACAGAGGACAGCGTTTGTTGGCCAGTTGGGAGTCTGC
>JARQOD010000003.1:100059684-100147138 GCA_033576555.1 Oophaga sylvatica
CTTCTACAGGAAGACCATTAGAAGCATACACGGTAAAGTCAAGGCTCGGAGGTTTAAGACTGTCCATTGACCAGTACTTGGTATATAGGGCATCAGGAATTAGGGTCACCTGCGACCCAGTGTCTAACAATGCTGGAACAGCAATACCATCTAGAATAATAGACAGGTAGGGTCGCCCGCCCACATACCTGCGGTTCCAGTCTAGGGGGCCTGACGGGTATTCTCCTGGGTGTTGGCCCTTGGACCCAGGTTCTGCCCGTTTAAAGGACACTGTGGAGACATATGACCTTTCCGGTTGCATCGATAACAGATGATCTCTCGACGAGGAGGGTGTTGATCAGAGGTAGGTCGCTCCTGGGGGTGGCGTTGTCCTCCTCCGGGGGGGCGACGTCTTCTTTCTTCTCCGGTGCATCCACGGAACGTCTTCTGGGCAGTCAGCTAACAAGATCTTCCCTTCCTCCTATTTCCGCAGCTGTAGGGCACTCATTACAGCAGCCAGATTTTTAGTCAGCTGGCGCACCTCTGAGCGCAGACAGTCCAATTCACTAGGAGGTGCCACCTGCGCTTTGGCTTCAGCCACTAGCGGGGAAAAGGGGGTTACTGCCGGTTCCAGAGTGACTTCAGCCTGATGATGTTGGGTTGCCACCTCGGGTTTGCCCAGGGGCCGCAGCCCTTTTATTGCCATGTCCTTTAGGGCATCAAAGGTAGCATCCGGATGATCTAAGGACCACCAGTTTACAGTTCTGCGTTCCTCTTGGGATCTCAATCCCTGTATAAATTGTTCTTTCAGCATTTTATTCTCGTCGATAGCATTTAAATTGTTAATTTGCTTGAGGGCTCTCAGGGCTCCCTGTAGTCGGCAAGCGTAGTCCCGGATGCTGTCACCTGGCTGTTGTGAACAGTGATAGAAGGCCATCCGGAGATCCGTCTCTGTGCGGTCTTCAAATATGGCATGCAGCTTAAGGAAGATCGCAGGTACCGACTCCTGATCAACGGTATCCCAAGTCTCCACTTCCCTCTCAGCAGCGCCGGTTAGCTGCCCTATTAGCACAGCAGCTTTTTGTCTCTCAGGCATGGAGTACATTTCTAGGATGCTGCATAACTTCCGCTTGAAGCCTGCTAATGTGCCTGGCTCACCGCTGTATTGGGGAAGCCATTTCGCCCCAGGCATATATGGGAGCGTTAGTGGCATGATCGGGACTGCCGGACTGGGTGCAGGGCCTGCGCCCCCATCTGGCGCTACAATACCAGGCGGTGTGGGATTGGGGCCTCCGGCTGGGGCCGCACTGTCAGCCGGTTGTTGTGACATCTTAGCGCCCCCTTGGTTAAACGGAGCCTACCGGTTTCAGACGCTGCTACTTCACAGGCACCGCAGTGAGAGCAGGACCTTCGTCGCCGGCGCTCTGATGTCAGAGCGTTCACTTCCTGTTGCAGGACCTGCCGCTGAGTCAGAGCCGGGGCGTGTCCAAGACTTTGCGCGCTCTTTCAGGTACGCCCACCTTCTTCTCCAGCGCCTTAGGGCGCGAATCTGGCGGCAAATATGGCGGTATTTGGCGCCAAACAACAGCAACAGTCTTTTTCGCTAAAACACTCCACAGGCACACAGGGCTCGCAATGCTGCAAGTTTCGTATCCTGTTCGTGACGCCAAATTATATCGACCCGCCACCACAATTGTGGGTTACCAGGGCAATGGGGTACTCAGAGCCGAGCCCATGGAAGTCTATGGGGATTGTCACAGGTAGCGGTGGCTCGGTCTGTGGCCCTGGCGGTCTGGCGTATGTTGGGGGGAATATTTACAGGGGATAGATTTATATACAGTTCGTGACGCCCCCTGTAGTCTTCTGGTAATTTATACCAGCGCTGCTGTAGATCTCTGAGGGGATGGTGAGGCAGCTAGATGTCGGGTCCCCTACAGGTGGGACTCTTCCCTCAGGTCGGTAGTTAAAGCAGGGTTGTGCAAGCATGCAAGTAAATAACTCAGTCTCACACCGTCAGCGTCTTTCCATACCTTTACTTGTAAGATGGTAAGGCAGGTCCCAGGGAGGCTGATGGGGTTGATGGAGGATGAGCTTTGAGGCAACAGTTAAGCAAGTTAGGGGCCTCCTTTACTGTCCAATGTTGATGAGTCCAACCAGCTTGAAGCGTAGTTCCCTCTATAATTCCAGCTATTCCAAAGCTGTTCTGCCCGGTCAGTTTTGTGGTCGGAGCCTTCCTGTGGGAGAGCTGAATTCCTATCTTGTCCTGCAGAGACTCAAGGTCCTCACTTCCCTGACCCCAGTTACGTACTAACTCTTCAGGGCTGCTTGCCACGACCTAAGGTCCGGTAAGTCTCTGGTTTTCTTACCACTAAGCGTGAAGCTTTAGTGATCCTTCGGTCCCCAGTGACCGGTAGCAATGTGCAGGTATCCTTGACCTATGGCACTTCTCTGTTCTCTTCCACTTTGCCCTTCGATTTGCTCACACTCCTAATAGATATCTCAGTCTGTCTTCCAGTGGGGCACAGCTCTGACTAGGCTGAGGTGAACTAGACCACCTGTACTAGCCTCCACTTTCTGAACTGCTAACAGGCTCAGACTGAACACGTCTGCTCTGTCCAAGGACAGGAATCTGACTGAATGAATCACTCCCCTCCACACCCCTGCTGGGTGTGTCCGAAGTGTACGTGATGTTATGAAGAGCCCTTAACTGTTACCTCTCCACTCATCCTCCTGGTATTGTGTACCAGGGCTACACATTACTTTTAATTATGTCCCGAGTCTGCCCCTGTACAGCTCCCCTATACACAGTATAATGCCCCCTCACTGGATATATACTGACCCCTTAATATCCCCAAACTATTTAATGGCTCCAACACTGTATGATGGCCTCCTCACTGTAATTTCCACACTGTATGATGGCCCCCTAGATAGCCTCCATATAGCATAATACCCCAGATAGTCCTCAATATAGTATAATGCACTCCTCATGGGCAGCCTGTAAAATATAATGCACCTCCATAGACAGCCTCTGTAGTATAATGCACCCCCCATAGGCAGCCTGTAAAATATAATGCACCTCCATAGGCAGCCTCTGTAGTATAATGCACCCCCCATAGGCAGCCTGTAAAATATAATGCACCTCCATAGACAGCCTCTGTAGTATAATGCACCCCCATAGGCAGCCTGTAAAATATAATGCACCTCCATAGACAGCCTCTGTAATATAATGCACCCCATAGGCGCCCTCTATGTTGTAATGCACTCCCCATAGGCAGCCTCTATATTATAATGCACCCCCAATGTTATAATGCACCCCCATAGGCAGCCTCTATGTTATAATGCACCCCATAGTCAGCCTCTATATTATAATGCAGCCTCTATGTTATAATGCACCCCCATAGACAGCCTCTATATTATAATGCACCCCCAATGTTATAATGCACCCCCATAGGCAGCCTCTATATTATAATGCACCCCCAATGTTATAATGCCCCTCCATAGGCAGCCTCTATATTATAATGCACCCCCAATGTTATAATGCACCCCCATAGGCAGCCTCTATATTATAATGCACCCCAATGTTATAATGCACCCCCATAGGCAGCCTCTATATTATAATGCACCCCAATGTTATAATGCACTCCCCATAGGCAGTCTCAGTATTATAATGCACCCCATAGGCAGCCTCTGTATTATAATGCACCCCATAGGCAGCCTTATTTATAATGCACCCCCATATGGAGCCTCTGCAGTATAATGCACCACCATTGCAAAAATAATAAATCCAGTACTCACCACTCTTCCTCCCAGCTCCTGTGCTGCTCACTGCTCTCCCTCTCTTCTCCTGACAGCAGGCGCCGGGCAGTGACGTCATCGCGCCCGCTGTCAGACACTGAGAGGGGGATGATGGGAGAGAAGGAGTGCTCACTCCTTCTCTCATCAATGCGGTCAGCTGTATTGGCTAGATGCCGATACAGCTGACCCTCCGATGACGGGCGGGGGGCCCACTGCTGGCACAGGGCCCCCCACCGCCTGCTCAGGGGCTCCACAGCGGCCGTGCGGCAGAGCAGGGAGATCGATTCTCCCTGCTCTGCCGCAGAATGTAACTGTATCGGCGTGCTATGCAAGCCAATAGTTACAGTAGCGTAGCTCCGGGTGGGCCCCCTCAGAGCGCGGGGCCTGGGGCCACCGCCTCCTCTGCCCTCCCGGTAGCTACGCTACTGCAGTAAGTGAATAAATAGTAACACATGTAAAAAAACGTAGGGTACTTCGTTAACATTTTTATTTTAATCAAAAACGCAAAAAAGCCATCCCACTGCCACAATCTTTTTAGTGTTGCAATCAAACATAATAATCTCAGAACTGTACTATTTGAAGGCTTGCTGGTCCAAAAAGCATAATTGATGGGTCTCTACCCAGAACCTGAGAAAGATCTATCTCTTCAGTATGACTATTAAAGCTTGCATGTAGCATGACCTAATAGGTTCCTGTGTATATACAGTGGCATGTAAAAGTTTGGGCACCTCTGGTCAAAATTGTTATTGTGAACAGTTAAGCAAGTTGAAGATGAAATGATCGCTAAAAGGGCTAGAGTTAAAGATGACACATTTCCTTTGTATTTTAGGCAGAAAAAATATACACACGTGGTCAAAATTGTTCGAATCCATCGTTTAATAACAGAAAAACCCACAATGGTAACAGAAATAACTTGAATCTGACAAAAGTAATAATAAATCAAAAATCTATGAAAATGAACAAATAAAAGTCAGATATTGCTTTTCAACCATGCTTCCACAGAATTTAAAAAAAATAAAAATCATGAAATAGACCTGGACAGAAATGATGGTACCCCTGAAAATAATTAGCATCACAAGTGTCTACAATCTTTTAATCAGTGAGTGGGCCTGTATACTGAAATTTTGCTTGATCTTCCAGACCTTATCTTAACCTCCACTGTTCCTGTTAACTGCCATTTCTTAATTACATTTCGGACTGTGGGAAGGGTAACTTAAAAAACGCTTTGCTATCTTCTTATAGCCTTCTCCTGCTTTGTGGACCTCCACCATTTTCATTTTCAGAGTGCAAGACAGCTGCTTAGAAGAACCCATGGCTGCTGTTTTTTGGCACAAGGTTAGAGGAGGCTGGGTTTTCATAAAGCTGGGAAATTTGCATCACCTGGCCTTTCCTAACGATGATAGTGAACAAGCCATAACCCTAACAGGCTAGTTAAGGTCTGAAACCTTGGTCAAAGATATCTGAGCATACCACGGGTGTCCAACGTTTTGCATTAGCCCATTTTACTTTTTTTAATTTTTAGAGTGAAAAAAATACATTTTTTTTTTGCTTTTGTCTCAAATACAAAGGAAATGTGTAATCTTTAACTTTAGGCCTTTTAAAGAAAATGTAATCTTCAACTTGCTTAACTGTTCACTAAAGCAGTAATTTTTACCAGGAGTGCCCAGACTTTTACATGCCACGGTATCTTTATTTCTAATCCCATGCTGCTATGCATTAGAAAAAAATCATATTAAAAAATGTCAAAAAGAATACATATACACCCCCACATAACTTTTGTTCCTGTAGCCAGAACAACCTATACTTTGAATACGTACACTTTATTCAGGTCAACGATGAGTAGGGTAAAAAAATGAGACATTCAATTTTAATTTTTTTCTGCATGTAGCTCTAAAATAAAATTAAGTAAATACTTATACTAGCATTTGTAATAAAAGTAAATACATATCCAAAATGTTCCACAAAAGACAAAGTCTCAAAATTTTTAAAAGTTTTATGGTTTGTATTGTCAAAACAGAAAAGCAAAAAAAATTGTATCTAGTCCTTGAGCTCAAATTAACTTGGCCTTTAATGGGTTAATTGATTATTTGTAAAAATGACTTTTTTAAACAATTTTGGAAGTAAATAGCTTAACCAGAATGCTCTGCCCCCCGATATGTCATCTACAAGTACAGCAATTATTTCAAGATGTAGATATTAACCCGTATGAAAGGCGTAGCATTTTATGGTCACTGGTCCCCATGGGGGGTGCATGTTCCTGATGTGATCCTTTGGTTCTTGCATTCAAACCTGTGAAATGAGTCTGGACTTCCCCCTGTAAGCTGCACAGGAGGAGGTGAAACTTATAGAGAATGACAATAAAGAAAGTCCAAAGGAATGTAATTAAGAGTGAGACATCATGACCATTACCCCCTGATGTGTCACAGGGTAACTATGTGTCTCCTTCTCCAGGATGCGGCCATTACGTCTGGGGTCCCCTCTGGAAACTGGAAAAACTGCTTCCACTTAAAAGTAAAATGAATATATCAAGAATAGGCCCAGTCACTGCTTATGGAAATTATGTCACCCCCTCGTTGTATGTGTTTAAGAGCATTAACAGAAGTCCTTTGATGTGATACACATTGTCCATCCATGACTCATTAGGTTAATTGATTAGATGAAGAAGGAATTTTATTAGAAGGATCAACATTAAGCGAATGACTGGCCTTGACAGATCCATTAAGTCCTCAATGAGGGCACTTGACTACAATATATGAAGAGATGGTCACCAGTTACTATGCTCTATAAACCTCCATACACAAGGCTGACCATATAATGTGTTTGGGTCCTCCTACACTCTCTTGACAGATGATGTTGAGGGAGAGAAGAATCAGGCAGGTAGAATTTTAATGCCTGATCCTTTTGATTTTCAGTAGGCTGCCAGAAAGCTTTCTCCACTTTCCTCGTTGAAAACACAAACACTAGACAAAGTTGGGAAAGTTGAAGGCCTACAGAAAGAGCATCAGACAGCTTTGTCATGCGTGTGGCCAGTCTATCTTTCTGCCTGGCCTAGTGTTACAAGTCGACTGAAAGGCTACGTTTACACAGTTGAATTTGTAGCAGAATTTTGAGGCAGACCGTCACTTTTCTGCTCCATATCTGCAGTTGAATGACCATGGATCCACCAGTGAATTTGTCTCATTCATTTTAGAGGAGTGAGCGTTCCCTATGGACCTCACATTCTCATTCTAATTTTCCCTACTACTGGGCTCCAATAGATTAGTTGTATTTTGTGAGGCAACATGGCCACAAGTGTTCAATTTCCTTGCAGTGCCACCATTGGGGAAATTAAGTAGTACATAGCACCCATCGAACACATTAAGGTATCATTAAAATGTATATTGTCATGATCCAGGCCGGGGTTTGCTTCATGTTATTCTCTCTCCGGTCTGGTCATGCGAAGGTTAATCTTCTCTGCCTCGTTTTGGGTTCTGTGGTGCTATTTCAGTCTGCTGTGGCCTGCTGACCAATGTCAGTGATAGTTCATGCTTCCAGGCTAGACCAGCTGACCCCATAATACCATGTTTTGTCCTCTGCCTGCTTACTCTATTCTCGTGACCTCCCTTTCCTGCCAACCCATTTGTCTTAGTGTTCGCTCCCTGCACTTGGATCCTTGGTATGTGACCTGGCTTGTCTTTTGACCGGTTCTATTGTCTCTCTTCTCGGTTATATCTGCTCCCGTCCGGCTGTAAATTTTGGCTTGTTTTTGACCACATGAATTGCTGTGACCTCTTGTACTTCTTGTCCTGACTGTTGCTGACTCTGCTCGTCTGACCACTCTTTCGCCACCAGGTGGCGTTGTGCTGCTGCTCTGTGATATTACGCTGTGTGTGCAACCTCTCTTCCCTCATCAGTATCCCCTGGTGGAGATTGCACTATACTGCACTGCAGCAGCATTACATATATGATATGTAATAATATATGGGCAAGACCATTCCGAGAGAGAAAGAGAGAGTTGCTCTTTGAAATAACTCTCTTTTGTGGGTAATTAAATGAGGTCCTACACAAGGGACTCCCCTTTATTATTTAAAATTACCTCAAAGGGGTATTTGAAAATGGACTCTTTGGAAATTTAGATTTCTATGACCCAAGATCAGATCTTGTTTCCCACAGTTTGCAAGAGGGGGACAATTGACCCTTCCAAAGCATTAGGACCCAAAGCTATGCAAAACAAACCTAAAATGTTTTAGTTCAAGAGAAGGAAAGTGCACTCAGAGAGCCACTTGTTTAAATAGTTTGTGGCCTCTATGGAGAGATGGAGCCCTTTGGAGGTACAGTAACTTGACCAAAGGGAAAATTGTCCACTGCAACCATGGAGACCATTTTCATTGTACACATCTCTTTGGATCATGCAATCACCTTTAGCAGGTATCATAACATGCAATCTATATTCAAAAAAATAAATGCTTTCTTTTTGGATAGTATAACATTCATTAATGCAGCCTATATTCTTGATATAGCTCTATTCTGGCTGACTGTTATTTTTCAACGTCCCCTCTATATGTGCATGCTCATTTCTGCTAAGCGTGCATGCATTTTCAACAATGAGTTCACAGAAATCCACTGCCAGATACCTCTATTGACTTTGCTTTGAGGAGAAACAAAAGGATCAGCCTTTGTATGCCTATAAGCTTTACCCTTTAATGGAGAGTTTTAGAGTTCCACTTTACATGGTCAGCTGGTTTTACCAAAATTGCAGAGTTAACATGACTTTAATCTAATGTGGATGGAGGCTATAAGGCTCAACCCAAAAGGGCCTACAGTTCAGTATGTGAGGAGCCTTACTTAGGGTGAAGTCAGATGGGCGTATAAATTGTACCAAGATCGGACCGCAATGCACGGACTGGCAGGCGGCTCTCCCGACCTGAGGGTGACAGCTTCATGTATTTCTATGCCTCTTTCAAGCTCGGTCGGAAGAGTCATGACCAGTCCGAGCATTGCGGTCCGACCTTGGTCTGATTTATCCGGCCGTTCGACTGCACCTAGGAAATCTGTCACACAAAAATATTTCAATTAATCTGAAAAAAATATCATACTTTTGCTCCTTGCTTATGGGAACTGAAGAAGTGAGGAAGCATTAAAACCTATTCTGACAATAAACTTTGCTTCTCTAAATGAAAATCAACAAAGTCAAGAAGAAAAAAAAACAAGAAAAAAAGGAAACAGAAATTAAAAGAAATAACTAATAGAAAGTAGACTTATTAAAAAAATTTGAGGATCTAGGAAAATAAAAACATTTAAAAAAAATTACAACTGTGAGCGCCACATTTTTTTTGGTGGGGGGGGTCAATGCATAAAATAATTGCCTCCAGTAGAACATTCATAAGCCTGTCGTTTCTAACTTTTTAGAACTACTTTGCTTACCAAAAAAAAATCTAAAATGTTTTAGAAATTCTAAAACCAGCATAAAATAAATAGTAAAAACCTAAAACTTATCAACCAGGCTGAATAGACTTGCGTTCTCACAAGGGTTTTATGGTGCCCTTTCTCCATAGGAGGGTCACATACGTCACGTGAGAATTTAAATACAATGGGGGATTTAACCAGCTATTTAAAGGAATCCCAATTTGCATACCTCATTAAAAAGCAAAGGGTATGTAAAATACTCCTGTCCAGATTGGTAAAATCTCCTTTTTTCAAATAAAATAATACATGTGGACTATTTCACAGCTGAGTTGCCTGGCAGCAAAGTTTTGGATTTTTTTTTTAATTTGGTAAAAAAAACAAAACAATGAAATGCGCTTTACAAAATGTCACCCAAAAATCCTTTCATTTCTGCCTAATTTATTTTGATGTGCTATTCGAATGCAAATAATAGAGGCTTTAAAATGCTTTATTCTTTCCAAGCCAATTATTTTCTACTCATTAGTTCGGGAGCTTCGATAAACTGCATTGAAATGTAGAATGCAAATTTTCTAATTACAAGATATTTTGAAACCATGGGTAAAGCTTTCACTATATTATAGCTATATCTTACATGTTAAATATCTGGATTGTCATATCATGTTTTGTCCTGTAGAATTACGGCACTACAACACCACTACTCATTAGATACAATTTATGTCTGATAGAGAGAACACCAGTACCTAAAACCTATTTTGTTGGATTTTTTAAAAAAAATGCCCAAGTCTAAGTGAAACATTGGGTCATCATGATATTGCATCGCTGGATCATTACGAACTTTCCAATGAACTCATGATATGAGTAACTAAAGGGTATGCCACACTAAGTGAGATCGCCATCGAGATCGCTAACGAGATCACTAAAACGTCACTATTTAGCGATCTCGTTAGCGACCTCGTTGTGTGTGGCATGTAGCAACGATGTGGCCCCTGCTGTGATGTCCCTGATCGTTCACTAGCGTTCTGGACCGTTTTTTGATCGTTGGCGTCCCGCTGGTGAGCCTATATCGCTGTGTTTGGCACCTTTTGCGAACGACGAGTGACCTCGTTTGTGACGCATATGACAGCGGCGCAGGCGGGACTAGGGTTTTTTAGCGTCACGGAGTGGATCGCAATATCTGTAAGTTCTCTTTTGCGTCACAGAGAGGATCGCAGAAGTTGCAAAGCAGGCTAGCAGGACGCAGAGAGCAGGAGCGATGCTGGAAATTCCTATGAATCAGAAGCGCTCAGTACATGCTAATGACAGATCCTAATGACCGCCAAAGTCGTTAAAGAGATCGCTGACCGCTGATGTGTCGTTTATGAGATCTCCTGTTTGGCAGCTACTAGCGACCTAAAAGCGATCACACTAACGATCTCGTTAGCTTGCGTCGTTATCGTGATCGCTAATGAGATCGCTAAGTGTGGCAGTACCTTAAGGATTGTACTCTTCTCTTCTGGGACACCACTAAAATATTATGCAAATACGGGTCTCCAAAAGATGGATTTAGCAGATAGTACATTGTACTATGGCCGAAAGTGTTGGCACCCTTGAAATTGTTTAAGAAAATTAAATATTTCTCCCACAAAATTCTTGCAATTTCACATATTTTGTTATACACACGGTTATCTCCTTTGGGTGTATTGGCACAAAACAAAACAAAAAAAAACAAGGGAAAAGTGGACATAATTTCACACAAAATGACAGAAATGGGCAGGACAAAATTGTTGACACCTTTCCAAAATTGTGGGTAAACAACTTTGTTTCAAGTACGTGATGCTCATTTACACTTACCTGTGGCAAGTAACAGGTGTAGGCAATATGAAAATCACACCTCTAACCAGATAACAATGGGAGAAGTTGCCTCAAGCTTTGCATTGTGTGTCTGTGTGTGCCACACTAAGCATGGAGAACAGAATGAGGAGAAGAGAACTGTTTGAGGACTTGAGAGCCAAAATTGTTGAACAATATCACCAATCTCAAGATTACAAGTCCATCTCCAGAGATCTTGATGTTCCTTTTTCCATGCTTGCGCAATAAAATCAAGAAGTTTACAACTCATGGCACTGTAGCTACACTCTCTGGACATGGACAGCTGAGAAAAATTGATGAAAGGTTGCAATGAATGAAATTAAACGCTATGGCAGGAATCAAAGGAGGACCCGACTGCTGACGCAGAGACATAAAAAAGCTAGGCTGCAATTTGTCAAAATGTACAGTACAGACCAAAAGTTTGGACACACCTTCTCATTTAAAGATTTTTCTGTATTTTCATGACTATGAAAATTGTACATTCACACTGAAGGCATCAAAACTATGAATTAACACATGTGGAATCATATACTTAACAAAAAAGTGTGAAACAACTGAAATTATGTCTTATATTCTAGGTTCTTCAAAGTAGCCACCTTTTGTTTTGATGACTGCTTTGCACAAGGTAGCTATTTTGAAGAACCTAGAATATAAGACATATTTTCAGTTGTTTCACACTTTTTTGTTAAGTATATGATTCCACATGTGTTAATTCATAGTTTTGATGCCTTCAGTGTGAATGTACAATTTTCATAGTCATGAAAATACAGAAAAATCTTTAAATGAGAAGGTGCGTCCAAACTTTTGGTCTGTACTGTAAGTGAGTATCCAAAGTCCTTCAGGGAAAGGATCTTGTGGACAGATGAAACCAAGGTAGAGCTTTTTGGTAATGTACATTATCATATTTTTTTTCCGAAAATGGAATGAGGCCTACAAAGCAAAAACACAGTACCTAAAGTCAAATATTGTGGAGGTTCAAATATGTTTTAGAGTTGTTTTGATGCCTTTAGTACTGGATGCCTTGACTGGTAATCTTGATATTTCATTCTCACACCAAACTGCAACTGAGAATAGATACTGTAGATAGATAGTAAAAAAAAGTTTTTTATTTGCATATGGGTGACATTGTATGCAGTATGAGAATTTCAGGTAACTTTTGGGGGCCCCTATGAGAGCACAGTCTGGTGTAAACCTTAGGACTTCTGAGTATAAGGGGTCTGAGAAGATTTATGACCTACTCAGACAGTTTGCATGTGAAGGATCTTGTGCAGGTGAGGGGAGGGGGGAATATTTTTACAGATAATGACTTTTGCCCTCGGGTGTTACATTGACAGGTTTCTTGATTCATTAGAAGCACATAGAACAAATGACTAAAAATACAGGTAACATTTCAATATCACAGCCCGAGGAGGAATCAGCTGTGGTGCAATAAGTTACTTCAGAAACATGGTGTACACAGCATAGAATAACCATCATGTCTGCATATATTCCTTTTTCCAAATGAGCCCCATTTATACAGTTGAGTGGGGAACCGGGGTGTAACTCTAGAAACCTTTATCTCCAGGAGCAGTTTCTTTTGTCAGAGAACACTGCACTTACGTTAGAAGATTCATCGAAAACTGCTAATACCTTTTTGCCGGAGAGCTCCAGTTTCATACATAGACTTAGGGTTACATGATCACTTTCTGGCTACCTTCAGCAACCACAAGGGGGAGCTCAGGAACTTGCTGCAGACTGGTAATGCATAAAAACCAGCAATAAGACGGACTGAAGTAATCTTCTGTGCTCCCTCTAGTGGTGACTGCGGGTAGACAGAATTGTCTATAGAGGGGATCTGAATCATCACCGATATTCCCCCATAGAACGCATGACAGAGCATGGTAAGACAGCATGAGGAGACCTGCGGGACTTCATGTGCTACCATACAAGTCTCAGATTAATATATATAATCCACTGCAAAAATGACAAAAATACATTTCTTGGTCCAAATATCGAAAGAAAAACTCGTGCAATGCAATTCGTATGTTTTTTTTGCACAAATAGATAATAAAATGAAAAATCTGTTTAGGATTAAGTCTTAGTTTTGCCAATTTGAGTTATGTGAGCCTGGACCTAGACCAAACTACGAATATAATAAATACAAGCCAACCTAATTACACTACAAGAAAAGAATATTACAAATATTTAATGCAATAGTAAATATTTAATAAAAATATATTATTGGATATATAAACCACATATAAAATATACTTTCCAATTTTTTTTTGTCCTACAATTAAAACAAAAATAAATATTTACAATTTAAAAAGAAAAATGTAATGTTTTTTTAGCCACTAAATAATTTTTCTTTCTAAATTCTCACGTAAAAAAAAAAAAAAATAATCTCTGTAAAAGTTAACAGCCAGCAGCTAAACAACTGAGCGTCTCTGATCACCGTGACCCCCCTCCGGCCCACAAACGTCAGACTCGGAGTTCTACCTGTAAATTTATTTTTTTCTTGCCCTGTAGCCGTTAGTCTGTGTTTTGCTAATTCTTAAGAGTAAATATCCACTTGCCCCCAGATACTGTTCACATTATAGCCCTATTTCCTCACGTGCCGGGCTGTAAGCATTTCCTGCCCTTAATGTATATTTTTAAGAGGCGAAATAATTTTTTCTTGAATACTGTTTTCAAACACTGGAAGCAATAAAAAAAGGTTGTAATGTCGCCAGGAGGGATAGAAATATCAACGAGCTGAAGACATCACAATTCATATGAATATGGGATATTGCAATTTCTTAAATGCTTCTTTAGAGAAAATAAAAATAAAAATTTGAACTTTTCTACAAATAAATTAAAAGATTCAATCGCAAAATTCTTTCCACAACACGCAGCAAACGTATAATTTAGTGGGACATCATATACACAACCCCAGTACCTGAACCCTAACTCTACAATTACAATTATGTGAGCTTGAAATAGTGCGAATAGTGACCCAGTTGCTGCTGACGTCTCACTCCTCCATTGACGTCAGTCTCTTTAATCATATTATTTGCCCTTAGAGAATGAAATCTCAAGAACTTTTCAAAAAAATGTCCAAATGTGATTATTGTGGGGAACGATACTTTTTTTGCTAAATATACTAAGCCATAATGGAGAAGATACTGCAGCATTAATACCATACCTGCTGACATTGACATGGATTAGACCTCCCACGATTGATGTAGAGGGGTCTTGTCATTTGGAGTTTCTCTTTTAGCTGTTGTACCGTGGTGGACACAAAATTTGTACTTAGTAGAGGGTGGGCTAAAATGATAGACCTCTATCTATTAGAGCCACTTGGACTTAGTAGTGCTGGGAGTCACATTGGCTCTAAGACACTAAAGTCCATGATATTAACAGGTTGATCTAATGTTTAGTCTAGTGCAGTGTTTCCCAAACTCCAGTCTTCACGGACCCCACGGGTCATGTTTTCAGGATTTCCATAGTGTTACACAGGTGAGAGAATTCCTGATGTCTTGATGATACTTCCACCATCTGCGCAATACAAAGGAAATCCTGAAAACATGACCCGTGGGGTCCATGAGGAATGGATTTTGGGAAACACAGGTCTAGAGCAACATGGTGTCTCGGTGGTTAGCTCTGCAGCTTTGTAACGCTGGGGTCCTCCTGGGTTTTAATCCCACCAAGAACAATATCTTGTATGTTCTCCCCATATTTACGTGGGTTTCCTCCGGATACTCCAGTTTTCTCCCAAACTCCAAAGACATACAGGATACGGGCTAACGATCATATTGTCTTCCAGAACTGGTGATGGCTGAACGAACGTTCTAGTGTATGGAAGAGCGAGCCTAGATGGGTACCAGCCATCTAGAGTGTATGGTAGCCTCAAAGTCATGGACCCATTACCAACTGAAATAGCCACTAACATTTCAGTAGTGTTGTAATTTATTAAGTCACTATGTATTTAAATATGCAAATTGTCTCTTCAGAGAGGAAGAGGACTAGAACTCTAGTGCCATGGCATGCCAGGCTTGGCATGTCACTCTCCGCAAGGAGAAACATTGCCCCATGGATTCCTATGTATGTATAGACAATGCTCCTATGTCCAAATTGCCACTTCACCCCTGAGACACACAAGGGACTGATAACCCTTTAAGTAGGTGTTAAGGTCACATAAACAATAGATGAAAATTGGATGAACCCACCAATTTTGATAAGACTGTGTATGGGGGTCTCCTGAGTCTCCCTTAACAGAAGATGTAGGGGAGAGGAGGATCAGGCAGTTGGAGTTTCATCGCCCAATCCTTTTGTTTTCAGGGGAGATAAGTCGAAAATGTTTTGCAGCAGCTTTCTCCCCTCTCCCCTTTGGAAACACAATAAAACTCATCTGTATATATTGGTCATAAATATGGGGAGTCATGAGAGGGAACTGCTGAGAAAGCCAACATTATTCCTAACCATTTGATACATAGGTAAAATGGCCAACTCTCCTGGAAAGTTTGGGGGGGAGGCTTGCAAAAAAATAAAAATCTTTTGACAAAACTTCCCCAAACCCCTAAGAAAGTAGCAATTCTGGGACATTAATTGTGTTTTAGTATCTTTATAAGGTCAGGAGGGGGTGAAGAAGTGAAGAATGGACATAGAGAAGGGATAGTCACTTTTAAAGGGGGTGAGGCTGCAAAGTAGAATTTCCGGTGGTGATCGGTGCATGTCACAAAGCTTCCTTTGCTCCTCAATCTGCACAAAAAATGTTCCTTAAACATATCTGTAGTAACTAGAGTTAGCTATGAGTTGGCATCAGTAAAAAATGCCCAATATGTCATAAATGATCCATGCAGCATGTACCATCTTGATAAATATGCTCTGATTTGCACCAAAATAATAGTATCTATTAATAAATGTGTCCCAGCATCTCTTCTCATAGTAGAAATTGAACCTGTCTTACCTGTTTTGATCACTAGAGGGCAGTCACACTCAGAATAATAAACAGACTTGTCCGCTGAGCGCCTGATTGACAGCGTCAAATCCCCAACTCCTACCAGGTAACAATATATAATTACATTGCTTCAATCCTGTTAAATCACAATGTTCCCTTATTCACACTGCAGCCCAAATTACACACCGTTTCAGATTTATAGGCCGATAATTACTATAGTAATAATGAGGATGATGATAATTATTATTTTTATTATTATTTGTATTGTTATTACTTAAAGGGACCCCAGGCTTATGTTTGTCTTTGATCACAGGGAATGAAGGTATAATTGTCATCTTTGCATGAGATATATTAGGCCTTGCACAACTCTCCAATTAATTAAATCCTCTTTCTTCTGCTCGTTACACAGCAATCTGGATATGTAAACTATTGCAATAAGGCCACGTTCACACGTTCAGTATTTGGTCAGTATTTTACATCAGTATTTGTAAGCCAAAACCAGGAGAGGAACAATCAGAGGAAAAGTATAATAGAAGCACGTCACCACTTCTGTATTTATCACCCAATCTGGATTTTGGCTTAAAAATACTGATGTAAAATACTGACCAAATCCTGAATCTGTGAATGTGGCCTAAATGTGTGTAATAATTATGTAATTAATCAGAATTTGGTGACATCGCTAAATGTACAATCAAAGAATCAATATGGAGAAAATGGTTTGTCATTACAAAAATTGATCCTAGGCTGAAGGACAACTAAATACAATCTACGGGCCTATCAGATATTTCAGGCTTAGGAGACGATGACTGTAAAGCCCCCAATACATATTAGAATGTAGTCGTCCAAATCTGCTGATATTGATGAGTTCGGCCGACAGGCCAATGTGTATAGGGCCCCCGGACAATTGATTGTCGGAGAATTTATCGATCTAGCGTGTCTGATTTCGGACTGTCGATCGTATTATCTTCCACAGATAAGCCATTGACAGACATGGCAGACTTGACAGTGAGTTTCTCATAGAAAATACTGGAGAACTCGGCCGAATGAGCCCTCTTGTGTGATTGAGAGCCAGCCAAGATGGCTGTCAGCAGAACAATTGGCCGATAGTCATCAAATGTGTATGGCAGGCTTAATGTTCTTTAATAGATGAAAAACCAGGAAAAGTAGAAATATTCCTGCCCCCTATCATACATTTCCAGTGCTGATAACCTACCAAAATATTTAGACTTGAGAGTCCTCAGTGGTTGATACCTTTTAATGGCTAACTGAAAAGATGGTAACAAATTGCAAGCTTTCGAGACTACTCAGGTCTCTTCATCAGGCAATGACTAAAACAAAAACTGAAGGAGTAGTCTCGAAAGCTTGCAATTTATTACCATCTTTTCAGTTAGCCATTAAAAGGTATCAACCACTGAGGACTCTCAAGTCTAAATATTTTTCTATCTACTGGCTAACACGGTACGAAGATACACATCTTTCCGATAACCTACCAAGACATTTATATCTATATGCACTATTAGCTGCTCCTCTTATAATGCTGCTGTACGATTGCAACCTGTACACTTTCGGGTTAATGGCCTTTTAAACAGCAGATGTCTGCAGGCACCCCAGAGAGGAGGCAGGAGGGAAACTATAAAGGAAACTAGTCTAACATGCACTTCCTTCAGGAAACCCTTGGAAGCTGCATATCAGCCTCAGAGATCAAGTGAACGCTATGATCAATGTAATTAGATAACCAGTTGTAATTAAAGTTCTGAACATTATAAGCATCCAGGAGGGTCAACAGAGCCAGTGGTGGAGGGAAAAAAGCTAATCCTGAGAAACATACTGTGGGATTGAAGAAATGGTGGGCAAATAGATAGATAGATAGATAGATAGATAGATAGATAGATATAGATAGATAGATAGATAGATAGATAGAGATAGATACAGTTAGGTCCATATATATTTGGACAAAGACAACATTTATCTAATTTTGGTTCTAGACATTACCACAATGAATTTGAAACAAAACAAATCAGATGCAGTTGAAGTTCAGACTTTCAGCTTTCATTTGAGGGTATCCACATTAAAATTGGATGAAGGGTTTAGGAGTTTCAGCTCCTTAACATGTGCCACCCTGTTTTTAAAGGGACCAAAAGTAATTGGACAATTGACTCCAAGGCTATTTCATGGACAGGTGTGGGCAATCCCTTCGTTATGTCATTCTCAATTAAACAGATAAAAGGGCTGGAGTTGATTTAAGGTGTGGTGCTTGCATTTGGAAGGTTTTGCTGTGAAGGAAACATGTGGTCAAAGGAGCTCTCCATGCAGGTGAAACAAGCCATCCTTAAGCTGCAAGAACAGAAAAAAACCCATCCGAGAAATTGCTACATTAGGAGTGGCAAAATCTACAGTTTGGTACATTCTGAGAAAGAAAGAAAGCACTGGTGAACTCATCAATGCAAAAAGACCTGGGCGCCCACGGAAGACAACAGTGGTGGATGATCGCAGAATACTCTCCATGGTGAAGAGAAACCCCTTCACAACAGCCAACCAAGTGAACAACACTCTCCAGGAGGTAGGCGTATCAATATCCAAATCTACCATAAAGAGAAGACTGCATGAAATTAATTACAGAGGGTTCACTGCACGGTGCAAGCCACTCATAAGAATCAAGAATAAAAAGGCTAGGCTGGACTTTGCTAAAAAACATCTAAAAAAGCCAGCACAGTTCTGGAAGAACATTCTTTGGACAGATGAAACCAAGATCAACCTCTACCAGAATGATGGAAAGAGAAATGTATGGGGAAGGCGTGGTACAGCTCATGATCCAAAGCATACCACATCATCTGTAAAACATGGCGGAAGCAGTGTGATGGCTTGGCATGCATGGCTGCCAGTGGCACTGGGTCACTAGTGTTTATTGATGATCTGACACAGGACAGAAGCAGCCGAATGAATTCTGAGCTATTCAGAGCCATACTGTGTGCTCAGATCCAGCCAAATGCAGCCAAACTGATTGGTCGTCATTTCATACTACAGATGGACAATGACCCAAAACATAAAGCCAAAGCAACCCAGGAGTTTATTAAAGCAAAGAAGTGGAATATTCTTGAATGCCCAAGTCAGTCACCTGATCTCAACCCAATTGAGCATGCATTTCACTTGTTAGAGACTAAACTTCAGACAGAAAGGCCCACAAACAAACAACAACTGAAAACCACCGCGATGAAGGCCTGGCAGAGCATCAAAAAGAAGGAAACACAGTGTCTGGTGATGTCCATGAGTTCAAGACTTCAGGCAGTCATTGCCAACAAAGGGTTTTCAACCAAGTACTAGAAATGATCATTTTATTTACAATTATTTAATCTGTCCAATTACTTTTGGTCCCTTTAAAAACAGGGTAGCACATGTTAAGGAGCTGAAACTCCTAAACCCTTCATCCAATTTTAATGTGGATACCCTCAAATGAAGGCTGAAAGTCTGAACTTCAACTGCATCTGATTTGTTTTGTTTACAATTCATTGTGGTAATGTCTGAACCAAAATTAAATAAATGTTGTCTGTCCAAATATATATGGACCTAACTGTAGATAGATAGATGGATATGCCCTAGATAGCCAGGGTTCTATTCTTGTACAGCCGCTATACCAATGTCTCTAACCTGTGCCAGCCATTGCACTGGTTGCCCATTCCCTACTGAATATAATACAAACTTATCTCTCTCATCCACAAAGCTCTCCACAGTTCTGCATCACACTATATCTCCTTCCTCATCCCTTTTCATTACCCTATGCATGCTCTCTGCTCCACAACTGATCTAAGACTGACATCCTCCATAATTCAAATCTCTCACCTCCGTCTCCAAGACTTCTCTCATGCTGTGCCAGTTTTCTGGATTTCACTACCCAGGACAATCTGACTAATATCTAGCCCCTACATTTTTAACCATGCTTTAAAAACACATTTCTTTAGACATTCTATCGCCTCAATTCACCAATCTAACTCGCCCGTTTCCTCTTTCTGAATTTTACCTGGTACCTCCTATTTATCTGTGTCCACATCCTCCTTGCACCCAACAGCACTTGGTAACTGTGTGTCCTCATTCCCTGCTTCTTCCTCCCTGCCTCCTGTGCACGCCTCACAGCCTTCTGGCAGCACGCATTGTGCGCACTCTCCCCTGTTTTTAATGGGGTATGTTGCCAGGTGCCTTGCCTTATCTAGGTAAAGTTAGTTTGTTACCTGATGCGGTCCCTTTTCCCCGAATCTGAAGCCGCTCTGGCGTTACCTGAACTCTGTAGCCGTTCCGGCGGATCCCGAACCCAAGGCGCTGTTGCGGTACCACAATCTTGAAGCCACACCTGTCTGAACAGGTTTCGAATCAAACCTTGTCTGTGACTCTGAATTCAGGCCATGGACCCTGGCGATCCCAAGACCCCACAGGCTTTGGAGCTGTACCAGTAGTTGATCCGTCATCGAGATCAGCAAGAAAAAATGTTGTCATATCTGAAGACTGTGAATACCTGTTGGATGCCCTGACCACGGCTGCTTGTTCTGCTCCAGCTCCTGCTCTCTGTCTTGCGGTGGATACCGCGACATAGGATACTCGGCACATACCTAATCTGGGTCACAGCATACCTGATTGCAGGTCACTGACCACCTATGCTCTGGGCTACACTCTTTAGCTGATCATTGGCTACTATTTGTGTTCTAGTCACACTAGCATCTAAAAATTAACCCAGTACACTGATGAAGGTCTATCACGACCGAAACGTTTGTAACTAGTGGTTACTGTACGTATTAAATTTTGATTTTTGCACCAAAAATCCCTGAGTGTGCCCAGTATTTGATACTTAGCTATAAGGTTTTGGAACCTACTGTGTGGCACCTTCATGTTTGGCTGTGCTAACATTTATTCCTATTATGAGTTTACAGGCACCAAACATGTAAAGGTTCTTTTTTATTTAAGTGGTGAAAACAAATTTCAAAGTTTGTTAAAAAAAATTGCCTCATTTTCCGACACCAATAGTGTCTTCATTTCTCATGATCTGGGGTTGGGTGAGAGCTTTTTTTTTGTATGCTGAGCTGATGTTTTTAATGATACCATTGTGGTGCAGATATGATCTTTTGATCACCCGTTTTCTTGTTATGCCGTATAGCGATCGGGTTAATTTTTTTAATTCTGAACGTGGCGATACCAAATATGTGTATATTTGATTTTTTTTATTGTTTTATTTTGAATGGGCGAAAGGCGGATGATTTGAATTTTTATATATTTTTTATTTTTTTTATATTTTTAAAAACCTTTTTTCACTTTTTGCATGCTTAAATAGTCTCCATGGGAGACAAGAAGCTGCATTACTTCGATGATCAGATTGCCTGTGTGTAGCTGAAATGCTCACTTGCCATGAGCGCCAACCACCGGGCAGGACTCATAGCAATCTGGCTATGACAACCATAGCGGTCTGCAGGAGATCTTTGGTTGTCATGCTGACCCATCGGTGACCCGCAATCATGTGACAGGGTCACCGATGGGCGGGATAAAGGACACGCTTTCGGTAAGCACGAGACAAATGCCGCTGTCAGAGATTGACAGCGGTATTTAACTAGTTAACAGCTGGAGGTGGATTGCGATTCCACCAGCAGAATAGATCAGCTGATATGTGCTGGGAAAGGTGCAGGCTCAGCCCCGGAGCCTGCACCCAACAGGAGGAGTCCGATGTGGGCGTACTATTACGCCCAACATCAGAAAGAGGGTAAAATGTGGTGCCCAGAACTGGATATGGTATTTCAGGAGAGGCAAACAAAGAGGAGAAGAGGGGGATAATTACTTCCCATGATCTAGACTCTATGATTCTCTTAATACAAACTGTTTGCCTTTTTTGCTGCTGCAGCACACCGTTGACTCATTTGCAGTCTGTGATCTATTAGTATACCCAAGTCTTTTTCACGCTCACTGTTGCTTAGTTCTTTTCCTCCCATTCTGTAGATGTAATGTTTGTTTTTCTTGCCCAGATGTAGAACCTGCATTTCTCCCTGTTAAATGCCATTCTATTTGTCACTGCCCATTGTTCAAGCTTATCTAGATCCTTCTGAATTCTTTCTGTCTTCTCTAGTGTTAGATATTCTTCCTAGCTTTGCATCGTCTGCAAATTTGAGTAGTTTACCTTCAGTTCCCTTATCTAGATCATTTATAAAAATGTTGAACAACACTGGGGCCAGGAAAGAGCCCTGTGGTACCCCACTTGTAACACTCTTCCAATTGGATGTGCAACCATTTATTACCACTCTTTGAGTACGATCACTGAGCCACTTATGAATTCACCAAACCGTAGCCTTGTCAATCCCATACTTGGTAATTTTTTCAATAAGGATAGTATGAGATACTTTATTAAATGCTTTCCTGAAGTCGAGATATGATATATGTACCACATTTCCCATATCCAACCATCATAGATTGGAATTTAGATTAGTCTGGCATGACTTGTTTGCTACAAACCTATGCTGGCTCTGGTTAATTACTGTATTCTTATCCAGGTACTTATATATATGCTGTTTAATAATTTGTTCATAGATCTTTCGTAGTATAGAAGTAAGGCTCAAGGAGCTGTACTTTCCTGGCTCCATCTTCTTTCCTTTTTTGAGAATAGGGACAACATTTGCCATTCTCCAATCTTCTGGGATTTCTCTTGTTCTCCAGGATTTTTCAAAGATTCTGGCTAGTGGTTCTGCAATTTCCTTTGCTAACTCTTTCAGTACCCTAGGATGTAATTCATCTGGACGAGGAGATTTAAATTTATTTAAATTAGCCAAGTGTTCCCCTGGAAGGAGGTGGCAGGACCCCTCAGTTGCGCCCTCTCCTCCTTCCGTATGACCCCCCCGTGCACTTTAAGTAATGTACGTATTCCTAAATTAATGTACATATGTTGTTATGTGTTCCACTCTAATGTGCTGTGTCTGCCAGGTATATAATGTATATAATAGAGGCATGGACAGCAATAGTTACATTTGTGGGCTGGACCAGCAGCAATGAGAGAAGAGGAAGCTGCTGTCCCCAGTCAGAACTGCCCGGATACTTGGCTAGGGCAGACATTTATTACAGAGGGGCACTGCCAGACCCCCCAGATGGGAGAGGTCTGTTGCCCCAGACCAGAAACTGAGCATCAGGACCAAGGACTACAACACAGGCCCTCAGGACTTTGCAAAGGCCTTCGCTGAAGGGGTCTCAGGCGCCCAGATTCCAGCAATTGGATTTTTTGCAAACTTCGGCCACTATGGCCGTTGTGGTAAGGCCGTAGTAAGCGTCAGGGAGTGAGCAGGAAGCCAGTGTTGAAATTGTCTCTTTTGTCCTCCTTCCATCCTTGTTCAATAAAAGTTATTTTCCCTGTTGGAGAGCTGCTGCATTCCTGGACCCTTTATTTCCTTGACTACTGAAACCCAAAGAAAAGAAGGTAACTTGTGGGGAAGAGCTGTGTCGGTCCTGTCCATTTATGTACAAGGGGCCGGGGGGAAGCTCGCCTTTAAATACTCGGCTACAACTACCTCCCCCCCCACCGTGTCCCCTTGTTACACTCTCACAATCTCTCTGTTTAATGATAGTTCAGATTCTTTTATTACTTCAATGGCACAGTGAAGATCGGTTAGTGTTACAATTGCTTTCTTGAAGAACCCAGATGCAAAACAGGATTTTAAAAGTTCAGCCTTCTCAACATCATTTTTGATCACTTCACCCTTTTCAACCTATAAAAATCCTATAGCAACTTTGACTTTTCTTTTTACTTTTGCCATACCCCAAATGTTCTTTTTACTGCTTTTGGTCTCCCTTGTAAGCCTCATTTCATTACTGGCTTTAGCTCTTCTAACACTTTGCCCTGCATTCCCTGTAAACAGCATTATATTCTTCTTTAGATATGCCCCCCTCTTTCCATTTAATATACATTTCTTTTTTCTTTTCTTAACAGGTGATTATGTTCTGTGTTCATCCATGCTGGTCTCTTTAAATGCAATGCCATGATTATCATACCTTTTACAGTGGTGGCCAGTACCTTGGCCATCACAGATCAGCGTTTCCCAGAGGAGCACAGTTTGTACGGCAGAGTCATTTTCCATCTCCTGAGTCACTGGGTAAGTCTATCTCTCCTATAGAGTATAAGCTCTTAAGGTCAGTGGGATGCTCTCTCTCCTAGAGATAAGTTCTTATGGTCAATGGGGTTTTCTCTCTCCTGTAGAATGTAAGCTCTTATGATCAGCAGGGTCCTCTCTCTCCTGTTGAGTGTGAGCTTTTATGGTCAGCATTGTCCACCCTCTCTCTCTCTCTTCTGTAGAATGTAAGCTCTTATGGTCAGCATTGTCCCCCCTCTCTCTCTCTTCTGTAGAATGTAAGCTGTTATGATCAGCAGTGTCCTCTCTCTTTACTGTAGAATGTAAGCTGTTATGATCAGCAGGGTCCTCTCTCTTTACTGTAGAATGTAAGCTGTTATGATCAGCGGGGTCCTCTGTCTGTTTCTGTCCCCCAGGGGTAGATATAACATTGGTGCAACCTGTGCATCCTCAGAGACCAAAATGGTAAGGTGGCACACTTATAGCTCCAAAGCAGGTGCAGTTGTGTATTATGATAAGCTATTAGGCTGCAAAGAACCATGTTTTATTCTTGCACAGGGACCTCTTCTGTCCGTGCCCACTCCTGCTCTCTCGTAGAGTGTAAGCTCTTATGGTCAACGGGGTGTTCTCTCTTTCTAGTCTTATCCACGTGTATTTTCCGAGTACTTACTAGCTTTCCAGTATTGAGCAAATTTATTCCTCCGCAAATGTAAAATTTTTTGAAAATTAGGTGAACCTGGTGAACTCAGATTTCATTGGTGTGGCTCCCCAGCGTTCAACAGGCCATGCGTCTTGACTCTTGAGTTCTCATATTCTTCCCTGGCAGCAAGACAGTCCAGGAGGTGATAAATGGAGCGTCAGGTGGCGATGAAGATAGCTGAGCACATTTGACTTTCTTCAATTAAGTTTCTGTAACCTATGAGGTGGACACTATGGAATAAGAGAGTTAAAATTTTCAATCTTGAAAAAATGATGCTATGGGGTTAGTGAGTCTGATTGCTTTAACTCTTTCCTTTCCAGAGCATACAGCTTAGACATATCACCTACTTTATGTTATCAGGATTTGCATTTGAAGAGTCCTTTGCAGGTGATGGAGAAATGGGGGGAAGCTTGGCTCTTCACCCTGTATTCATTTTTAGTCGGTCCCTTTGGGAGATAAAGCACTGGGAGAGGAAGAGTTAAGGTTGCTCAGTATTACTTTGGGGCCATCACGCCACATTTAACTAAATCTGTGCTAAATCATAAAATGAGGAAGGGAAGATTTGATTTTATCTGGAAAATTCCCATTTAGCCACAATATAATTGGATTTTGTATATGGAAAATCCAGTTTTGGTGCCGCTCGGGTCATGTGAGGTGACATTTGGGGACATCGGACCCACTTATGCAAACAGGACGCGCAGCACAAAACATGGTGACATACTTGTGACTCGCAGCGAGGGCTGAGCAAATATACAGATGATTTGGGAATCACAAACAAAAACCCAAAGACTGTTTGTCTTACCTGCAGGATATTCGGGGAGAAGGGAGCATCATCTGACCTAGGAGAACACGTGATGGAACGCATGACATCCTCCTCTCCCAGACGTTACCTTTACATACACAACTGATTATCTAGTCTCTTAATATCACACTGCTCATACAGCACCAACATAATCAGTAGCTATGTACCAGCTTGTAGTCACTGGCTTCATCTCTGTCCCTGGGAGCTGACATTCACATCTATGTATGCCACATACAATGTATCACTTCCATCATCCCCATGCTGTGGAGCTATAGGTGTACCTAAAGGGATGAAGAGGTAGCAGTTGCCCCTGAGGAGGCCCAAAGGCTTTGTGGCCCTCTGCCACTTTTTTTACCTATAGCAACACTCACTTTTGAGTTCACACCCCATCCAAAAAAGCATTTCCCACAAGTCATCCCCCTCCCAAATGTGCAATCTGACATCAGGACGCTAAGTGATGAGAGAGCATCCTGAAACCTTCCGGAACAATGATTCCTGGGAAGTTTCGGGAGGTTTCTGTGGCACATGGGTAATTTGCCAACTCTGAAAAGTCTAAAAGGTCTCCGAGAATTGGCAAGTATGTACACAAATTGGGCAGATTTATGAAATCTGTCTTTGTTACCCATAGCAATCAATCACAGCAAAGCTTTTATTTTTTCAAAAGCAGAATATGAAATAAAAGCTGAGCTTTGATTGGTCACTATGAGTAACACACACAGTTTTTATAAATCTACCCAGTTCCTATCATCCCTGATCGTAGGAGAGCACCATCTAATTTACCTCTAAGTGTCGCTTCCATAACCCTTTGACCCCTCAGATACTCACATCCTAAGTGTTTACAGCAGTTCGTAAAAATGCTAAATTTGTGTGTGATGTGGAGCTGCCCCAAAATTTCGTGGCTTTTGCTGTTTTCGCGCCAGCTTCAAGCAGCTCTGCCAAAAAGGAGCAGCTGCAGCAGTATGGAGGGCGAGTATGCCCGCCTTTCAAATTTATGTAAGGTCGTAATGTTCCTTACACCAGAAATGTTATTCCAGTCATGGACTAGAGTAACATTTCTTACAGAAGAAACATTTCTGGCGAATCTTGAGCCTTCAGCGCATCTTATTCCTGAACGCCCATTAATAACACTGCTTTATGAAACACCAGTCTTAATGAATCAGGGTCAAAATGTATCAGTCAATGAACTGGTAGTCATCAGGAACCATGGACAAAGTTTACTCAACAACAGGGGGTCCTGTTCAAAGTAATGATGAGCGTTAAATACCAGCACTACGTGGAGGTTACTGTATCCAACACAGACATAAGACAAAAATCCACACCCCACAATAAAACAGCGGAAAGGGGATAACATTGAGCCCCTTTTTATTTAGAGCAGGGTCTTAACTCTTTGCCTTCTCGCAACCAATCCCTCTATGACCACAACTCCCTGACTTGATCCACCATCCAGAATCACCATATTCCGAAGCATCTAAGATGTTTTAGTCCAAGTATTGATTGTCACAAGTTCTTCTCAAATCAAACAATCACAACCCGGGACCAGCAGGCTTGGACACATTATCAGCAGCTGGTCTCTTTGAGATGGGACTCGAAGCTTATGTGGAGGTGGGGGCATGTTTTCTGGGTAGAGGGGTTATGAAGGTGGGCAGATTAATGAATGAATACAAGGCAATTAGTATGAGTCTCCTGCTAATCCTGACTTGGGACCTCATCTTCGGCGCATGGAAACAATTAAGGTCAAGCAACTATGGTGACAGAGGAAGCCTAAAAACACACAGCACAAGACTTCAATGAATGAGCTAGCCCCCCCTCGTCTTTCATCTGGGGTTCACATGGACCAATTTGAGTTCTCTTTGCTCTGTGATAACGACTTCCCTTTGCAATTTCCTTGAGTAACTGAAATTGCTACAATAAAACAGTGATTTCCAACTCTCAACTCTTTGGATGACTGGAAATTCCTACATACCCCTATAACAGGTGGACATGGCAATGATCTGTACAATAATATTTCTCTATTCTTACATTCATTCATTTATTCATCTATTTATTCAACCAACAATACATTTGTTCATTCATTTTTTTCTACTAGTTATTCATCCATCCATCCATTCAATCCTGTTTATCCACTTATTCATCCATTGATCCATTCTATCCTTTTTATCCACTTATTCATCCATCCATCCATCTATTCTATCCTGTTTATCCACTTATTCATCCATCCATCTACTAATTCATTTATAGATAATCTATTCATTCATGTATTTATTCATTCATTCACCCATCTACTCATTCATTCATTTATCATCCATTTATAAATGTATTTATTTAGCCATCCACTCATTCGTTCATCTAACATCCAGTTATTCATTAATTTATTCATTCAACCATCCATTTGATCGTTCTTTCACCAATCCATTTATTTCTTAGCTGTCGACAAAGTGTCTATTTGGCAAGCAACCATTGCTTCTGACTCCTCGATAATATACATATTCAGCTTGGCTGAGCTTTCATGTGTTTTCATTGGGGAGTGGGAGACAAGTGGTTGAAAGACGCAAATGGCAGTGGATCATCTCCCATGGGAACGATGGATCGGACATTCTAAAATCTAATAGATAACTGGTCCAGTAGACATTTTCGAGCACTTACGTTACGAGTAAGGAAAACGTTGAATAAGGACCATATATTTGGCCCGAAACAATTTATGCCCCTTTTTTTATAACATATGATTTTTTTTTGTCAAGGCAAAATACTGTATGTTGCAATATTGTTAGCTGTAGAAGTACCTGTAATAACCAAGTGTAAACAGAAGCATTTCCAGAAGACTGCAAGAAGTGATATCATCTTCAATGTATCTCAATAACAAAGTTCTGCAAAGCCAAAAAGTAGTCCATAAGCCAAGTCCCAGAGGTCTAAGAGTCTCAATTTTGAATTTGAACCTATTTAGTTGCCATGTTAGATATCTTCTTCATTATGATCTTCCAGAAGACTTGAGCGACATGATGCATCTTCTTGGAGACATTATGAATTGGAATGGAAGCCATATTGATCTAACAAGGCAGCTAGACAGGTCCATATTATAAGACCACTTCTTGAGGAAGACTATCTGTCCCAGTCCTATTATATATGCACACAGGTCATCATCTTTGAGATCGCCATACTTCTAGATCACTATTGTTTATTTTAATGAGGTTATCAGTTCACTGTATCTAGTTTAACGGGGTTGTAAAGGAATAAAAGAACATGGCTGCTTTCTTCCCGAAACAGTGCCACACCTGCCCCTTGGTTATGGCTGGCATTGCCACTCAGCCACAATGAGCTGAATGAGAAATGAATAAGACTGAGCTGTAAAAAGACATACATCCTGGACAGGGGTGGTTCTGTTTTTAGAAAAAGGCAGCCATTTAATGCTCCATGCCGTCTTTAAAGCGGTTGTCTCCACATCAATAATGGTTACGATTGCAAAGTACTTGCAAAAATAAGCAACTTTGCAATGTTAGGGCTCACTCACACTACCATGTTTATCGGATGAGTGCTATTTTTTATTGGAATTAGTACTGATTATTATCAATTTTTTTCACAGATCGAATCTGTCTGTGAAAAACAATCTATGGGTGTGTGAAAATATTGGACAGACACAATGGGGAAGATGGAGAAGTTTTAATCTCCATCTTCTCCTCACCTGTGCTACGATTCTCTCATCCGACAGAATTGGTTCACACTATGCTGACACTCGGACCAAACTCGGATCAAAGTTTGATAACAGTGTCATTACCATAATGAATCCAATTCTCTGGGAGGAGAGAACCTACGCTCGTGTGACCCTAGTCTCAATCTTATAAAAAATCCTCGCTGTTTTTAAGAACGGAGAGATTTTAATTTCATTTTTAACGCTTGTTGTCTAAGTTACTGGGTCATCGTGGTAGTCTAGTAGTGTGGCTGAGCATGCGCAGTACATACAAGCTGTTTTTAATACACGTAGCGCTTGTAAGCACTGATCTAAATCTGTCCAGATGATTCAGCACACGATTTGGCCACCTTTATTGTCTGCGCTACTTCAGTGCTGCTGCAGCATCGGAGGGTGCTTAATACAGACTAGCAGTGCAGCCAGTCTTCAGGAGCATGCTGACCCCTGTTAAACAGGAAGCCAAGAGGCAAGGTAGTGGTGCACTCCTGAAGATGAAACTTTAGAAGAAAACTTTAAGCATTCTTGACTGGATGGAGACAATGAGCTTCTCTGAAGACGTCCAGTGGTCAGATCATATTTCTGAGGTTTAAAACCATCTTGTTAAATTCCAGGACCAGCAATGCCATAACTTTAAAACTATGTTTACATGTGCATGGTGACTTCCATGGTTATGATTTTTAGCTGAATAGACACTGTTGACTTACGATAAGTTTCTGGTGTAGTATCCTTTGTGGTACATGTATCAAATCTGATTAAAATGAAGACAAAGTCTAACTTAATTTTCAATTCTGTTTTTTTCCAAAATTTCTCTCCCCTCACTTCACAAGATTGAAATGAAGACATTGGTCTCACATTGCATCACTGCATCCTAATATAAATATCTATATGGTAAATTCTATTTCTATCAGACATGAATGTGGGAAGAACGTACAATGTCAAAACTATCCATGAACAGAACCCCTGTCACTTCATTTCACTGGAGGGTACACACAAGATGCTTTCCGAAAGCAGCAGATAACTAGAGGCGGCCTGTGGTTTATTGACTCTAAGTCAACGTGACATCTGTCACTGTCCTCCTCCGATGAGACACGAATGACTGAACAGTGAGCACGGACTTCTCAAGTCAATATCAAGAATAAAAGATATACGAGAAAGAAGTCATCACAACTCCTAGCTCTACTATCTTCTTGAGCAACCTACTATCTCAGGAACTTAAAAAGAGCGAGGGAATTCTTATTTTTTGACAAATATTTTTATTCCTTAACCTAAAAATTAATGTGGAAGAGCTAACAAAGGTGACGCAAGGGATAAATGTTCCTTCTAGATACTCAAATTCCCTAGAAAGATGTCACAAAAGCCCACTGAGCAAGCTAAAGGAGATTACTAGATGGTCTGATTCTAAAGGAACATGCTTGAACATTCAGACTATGACCACTGTATCGCAAACTCTGCTATTAATAATATACACCATAAAGTGTGCATCAAGTGATTCCTCCAACTTTCAGCTGTAGTTTAGACTTTTTCTTAGCTGAACCTTATCAGTCCTGGTGTAATAGTGCCTGCTATGGTGCCAGTACTTTGTCCACGAGATGGCCAGCCAGACCACAATTCTAATCTACTTTTAGCAGATTGGAAGCTAACAGCAGACAATTGCTTATTTTAAAATTAAGTTTTTGTGTTAGTTATTATTATTTTTTTAATTTTCTAATTTTTTGACATTTCAGGAAGAGTTTTCAGCAGTTTCTCCTATCTTCGGAGACAGGGTTACAATGACAAGTGACACCTCTATAAACAGCTGATTAAATAGGAACACCATTCACAGTAAGTGTTGTCACAGCTCCTCCTGCTTCCCCACCCTTCATATTGACCTTTGCACACGCTCATTAGATGATTCAATATAAAAGATACTGTCTGAGTCAGTCTATTGCTGCTAATGTACATGTGAATTTCTGGAAAACAACAGGAACAGAGTCTAGAATAGCCTCAGTAGCCATTTTGAAAATTACAAGGTTTCTAATCTTTATTTTTCATACAGATTGTAGTATTGAAAAAATGCCTCAAATTTTTTAAACATACATTTAACAGAAAAACCTGCCAATCAATAGGTCATTTTTGATTAGACATTCCCTTAAGAGGACATTACCAGTAGCTCATGGAAAGAAATGGCACAGTTGTAAAGTATGTACAAAAATGCTCAAAAAAAGTATTAATTATTGCCACCGAAGTAGCGGAAAGAGCAAGGACAGATCATAATGGAACATGACAAAAAGAGAGGAGAAAAAAAGACGATCGCACAGTCCCATATAATGTAAAAGTAAAACAAACCTTTATTAAATATTAATAAAAACAGACAGAAGAGAATGTGAGTACACGACAAATACAGAACGTGCATGGACACACAAGGCAGAGAATTATAACATGCCTCAATGGGAGAGAATGACAGATGGAATACATGTAGCATGTGTAGCAAAAACACAGCACATGAGCATTAAAGTTAGCCCTGCTCTAGGAACTAAGTGGTATGGTGTTGAATCATGCATATAAGCATGGGTGAAGGTTCACCTGACGAAGGTTGGTTCCGAAACGCGCGTTGGAGCGAACACACAAGCAGTGCGAGTTCCTGCTTCATTGGTGTTCAGCCCGCAGGTATAATATGTCTCTTACAGAATTGTTCTCATATTTCCCTGCGGGCAGGGTGTTACCTGAGCTCATACTATTATGCTATGCATATTGCTTGTATGATTATTGGTATTGGAAAACCTTCACCCATTCTTAAATGAATGACTAAGTGAAGGGGTCGGTCCTATAAACTCTGAGCTGTGTAGTCAAGAACATGTCAGAACAAAGTCCTCAAGTCGACAACCTTACAGCAGTTAACTAGATGTTGCCCGGTTATGTTGACCCAGACCTAAAGAGGTTGTAGCATCAATGGCCTATCCTTAGGTGAAAATACTCACTTGCGGACCTGGCCGTCTTCTGATAGTGGCTGAGGTTTGGTACTACACATCTGGTGTGTAGTACCCTGCAGTGGCCACTATCAGAAGACCGCCAACTCCACATGTAAGTACGGCTGGCGCTGAGTACACCGGTGACAGCTGATCGTTGTGGGTGCCGGGTGTCAGACCCCTACCGCCCTGCGGTCGGCACTCATAGCAAGTGATCATTTTAGCTACAAATAAAAATATAAAAAAAAATATATAAAGATCTAATAACCCCCCTTATGCCCTATTCAAAATAAAACAATAAGAAAAATATACATATTTGGTATCGCTGCGTTCAGAATCGCCAGATCTAACAATATATAAAAAGATTTCTTCCAATCGGTGAACAACGTAATGATAAAAAAAGTAAAAACGCCAGAATTACGCTTTTTGGTTGTCACAACATTGCATTAAAATGCAATAATGGGCAATTAAAAGATCATATGTTCACCAAAACTTCAGCTCGGCATGCAAAAAATAAGCCCTCACCCAGCCCAAGATCATGAAAAATTGAGACGCTATAGGTCTTGGAAAATGGTGACACTTTTTTTTTAAAGAAACTTTGGATTTTTTTTACCACTTAAATGAAAAAATAACCTAGACATGTCATGTTTGGTATCTACAAACTTGTAATGACCTGGATAATCATAATGGCAGGTCAGTTTTAGTATTTAGTGAATATGGTAAAAAATCAAAACAAAAACCAATTGTGGAATTGCACTTTTTTTTCAATTTCACCACAGTTGGATTTTTTTTCCATTTTTCCAGTACAGTACACTATATGGCTAAAGCAATGGTGTCATTCAAAAGTACAACTCGTCCTGCAAAAAAACAAGCCCTCACATGGCAATATTGATTTAGAAATAAAAAAGTTATGGCTCTGGGAAGAAGGGGAGCGAAAAACAGAAACTCAAAAAATGGAAAAATCCAAGGTTGCGAAAGGTTAAAAACTATATATACAAAAATGTATCATTGCAATTGAATGCATAAATTTTTGTTTTTTGTGTCAATGGAAATAACCTATAAATGTAAAAATTTAGACTAAGAAAAATATTTAAGAAGGTATTTTTTGAAAGTGGTAAATTGTCAGAGAATTAGTCAAGGAGAACAGACCTGTCAAGATAGAATGTACAATCAAACAGATAAGACTTTCTGATAGGGTACAGGCACATTTCTCCAGCTCAGAATTAAAGCTGCTGCGCTCACCTGTTTGTTTACCCACAAATACGCCTTTAGCCTTATTGTAGAGATTTTACACCTGGAAACCTATCTGTCATATTAATATATGTGAGGGGCTCGAAGATTAGAGGGGAACGCAGCAGTGGAGAAGATATTTACTGGGCATCTGTCAACAAGAATTAAAACTGGCTATTTATCCTTAAATATTCAAAAAGCTGACTTCAAAAAGACAAGAGAAAAGTCATAGGTGGAACAAATGCTTAGACTTTATTTTCAGAGGAAAAGTTGGTCAAAAGTCAGAAAATGTTCCAAAATATTATGAAAATGTAAGGCGTGAAAATTATTTTTATTTAAAAGAAGACCAATTTTCAGGAAAGAATGATTTGGAAAAACATCTTAGAGGATGGAAATTATTTTTAAACAAGGCGAGTTAATGAGTCAAGTCAGGGAAAATATAGGATTTTTCAGACTATAAGACGCACCGGACCATAAGATGCACCCCAAATTTTCAAGAGGAAATTAAGGAAAAAAAGATTTAATGCGTCAAATGGGGGTTCGTCTTACAGTTCGAATTCAGTTTATGGGCGGGGGTGGCGTTGGTGGAGGAGTGGGGTCACAGGAGGTGTTCTGAGGTGCGATGCAGCGGGGTGATGCTGTGAGTCCCATCCCAAGCTGGTAGAAAGGGGGTTTTCGATGACGAGGTACTTGGCACACATTTCAATCTTGGGAGCTTAACCGACATTTTGTGAAAGCCAGGAGCCCCCGCCCTTCCATGGTTTCAAAGCGGTGGACTCTGGGAAAATAGCTGCTGCGGCACCGGGATCTCAGCTCCTGAGAACTTGGTGCCGAGATCTCAATTTGTGCAGGTGCCAATTTCCCGGAGTCCACTGCATTGAAACCATTGAATTGTGGGGTATCCATGCTATCACAAGCTGTCATCGGAACCCCAACACCACCGAACACCTCTTCCTACCAGCATGGGATTCTTAGCATTCCCCCGCAGCGTCGGTGTAAGTTTAGAAGAGCCTTGAGATCACTGGTGGACTCTGGTGGTTGCTCCTCTAGCATGGTAGACTTGGGTCAGATGTCAAGTAGGACATTCTCCATGGCCCCAACAGGCAAGCTGCGATAACAGTTAGACAAGGGAGTCTTCCGAGGTGATAGGGAAAAAAAAGAGAGATTAGTATGTTCTAAATATTCACCCTTTATAAAAGGTTTTTCTCTGATGTACGCTGGTGTCACACTTGCGAGTGTGATGCGAGAAACTCGCACGGGTTTCTTGTATCAACACCCAGCACTGCCGCCGGCACTCGGACTGTAGCGTGCGGCTGCATAGAAATACATGCAGCCGCACGCTCCGGTCCTGAGTGCCGGTGGCAGTGCCGGGTGTTGATGCGAAACACTTGTGCAAGTTTCTCGCATCACACTCGCAAGTGTGACCCCGGCCTTAAGTAGAAGAAAGCATTCTGAAATATAGTTGGTTGTAGCACTGATAATTGGAAATGCAGACGCCAATAGAATGACATACTACAGTTATAATCAAAAATGTTAAAATGCATCTTTTTTGTATGTATATATATATATATATATATATATATATAAATATATATACATTTATATATACTGTATATATTTATTTAAAAGTACTAATCCCCACTTTGTCAACCCTAAACATTGCACAAGATAAAAATATGGATAAATATTTACAGGTTGTGGAACGTTTCATGAAGGTGGGGGGGATGGATTAAAACAATTAAACCATTTTTTTTTTTTCCTTTTTTGCTAAACAACTTCCTTAAGGGGAAAGGTCAGGCTAATCAGAGAGAAATGAAACGCAGCTGTGGAGCAAGATTCTTCTTAGAGAAAATACTTAGAACCTAAGTAAACGTCTAATTGCCTCCTCGCTCTCTGTTTCCATCCACAATAGCAATTTTATTTGGAGCCAGTTATATAATGAGTTTCGGAAGTGTCCGGAATTTACATAGATTATAACAATGTATTTTGCCATAACTAGCAGACATGGCCTTTAAGAGTAATTTTTTTCTATGTTAAACCCAGAAAGAAATGCAATTCATTCATTTCCAATACTTTTTTTTAAATTAATAATTTTTAGATTTTTTTTTTAAGTATTTGCCCTTTAATTTTATTATAACCTGTAGGTGGCACTGTTGTTGCCTGTGAATATTGGTTCATCAGGAGGTATAGGAAAAGTGGATTAAAGGGAATCTTTAATTTCGCAAACACAATATAATAAATGGCTGTGTATAAGCAGATATAAGCTATAAGCTTATATCTGTGGCCACAGAGTTAATAAATAATGTTCTATGAACCTGCAGAAACCACTAGAGAGAGTACACTGTATACAGATTAAAGGGAATCTGTCAGCAGGTTTGATATGTAATCTGAGAGCAGCACTATGTAGGGACTGAGACCCTGATTCCAGTGATGTGTCACTTCCTGGGCTCTGTGCTATTGCTTCATTAAATAGTGTTTTCTCAGCAGGAGATTAACTCTATAGGACAAGATGTCTGATGCCTCCTACTCAACCCGCTCTGTGTAACCCAATTCCCCACCACTGATTATCAACTTACTGCCCAAGCGCAGTGTACACAAAAGCTGCCAATCAGTAGTGTGCGCGGGTAATGCAGGGCTCAGTATTCTGAGCTCTGCTACATCTGAAGCAAAGAAAACTGTGATTGTATGACAGCATGCAGACCAGCAACTGACACAACAATGGACATCATGCTGCATTCAGATTACATAGCAAATACCTGCTGACAAATTCCCATTAATAAGTGATACGTGAATGCAGTGAGCTCCCTCTAGTGGTGGCTGGTGACAGAATTTTATCATGCAACTGTCTATTCAGAGGATTTGGAGCTCTAGAGCAGAAAATGGATCTCTGATTGTAAAAGTTTCCTACATGCACATTTTCTAGGCTTTTGGTTTGATCTACATTGCTAAACCTGGGAGCATTTCCTCTAAGAGGAATATTAGAATTTTTTTCCTATGTTCCCGCGATGGGAACCAGTTTCATCCCAGGAAAAAGTTTACCTATTGTACCTTGCTTGGATCTGTTCCTAAGACAATAAATTTCCCTTAAGGTCCCTGCATGGTACTACATTGCGTTCTTCAGGGTTCTTATTTTGGTGTTGAGTGCTGCTGTTTGTTAATAGTACTCCTAGGAGACACAGTAGGCTTCAAATGGCCCCATGCTACCAATCTCTACAACACAGATTTGTAAAACTGATAATTCACCTGTGTGTATGAGACCTAAGGGTTGTATGGCTATACGGCTTCTATGTGGTATGTGATAGCATCCATTGGTTGCCATACATTCAGAGATGTCCTCCACTTGAATATACTTGCCATCTCTACCAGAACATCTGTAAGGCTTCGAGCATAAGTGGAGACCTTCAGGGCTCCCAAAAAAGTCTCATGGATCCCATTGATCCTACATGAAACTTCTCAAAAACAAGTAGCACCGGAGGTTTCTACATTTAGAGAGGTGAGAAACAAGGCGTAAAAAGTCAGAAACGGGGAATGGGAAATGGGCATGAGGGGTGTGGCAATGGGCATCTGGACCGCCAGAGAAGTCACCCAGTTCCCTATGGCCAAAAGTGGCCAAGTATGCCCTAGATGTAGTCTGAAAAGGAAGACAATAAATCGGAGAACCCCATGTTCCTGGTATTGATCAGTAGAAAACAGATCAGAAATTCAGCCCCAGGCATTTCTAATAGAGACAATGAGATATTAATAAAAAAAATTCCAAATTGAATTATATTTTAAATGATGGCTATATTTAAAAATGTGCACAATTTTTCTTTACAAAAAAAAAATTATTTTTTAATATATTGTTTGAAAAGCAATCAGTATTCATGACCCATGTTCTATGTGTCACCCATGTGATGTTTGGTTTGGGATCATTGTATCACACACTTTACGCTATACTATAACATAGAATTACATTGTAACTTGATAATAAAATTAATGTGCAAACCAGAAGGTAATTAAACAATAATCCTTTGTATATGTGACAAGTTCACACATGTGTCGGCCTTTTATTGTTTTATTTTTGGTATGTGCCTTGCGATGAGTGCAGCAGTGTGGCCCCGGGATCTTTTTGGTTGAGAAAAATCATACAATTCAGTTGGTTAAATGAAATAGACAAAAATAGACACTTGTCACAATGATTTAATTCACTTCACACACACAAAAAAAAAAGTTTCAGCAAATATTTCTAAAATATTATGCAGGAGTGAGGATTGTGTGTCAGTCAAGTGACTTCTTAGGGAAAAATCTGCAGACACTTGGGGCTATGTTCTCATTGTAAATGCACCTGATTTCATTTCGCTTTATTTATATATGTATTTCTTTTTATTTTTCAGGAAAAGAATAGAAGTAATATGATTGTCTTGGCTCTCCTGTACTCACATGATTGTGACATCCCATGTATCTTCTTGGAAAAAAGAAGAAAAAAAAACAGTTGAACTTTTTCTGGCACAGTCTATGGCCCTGATTCATTGAGCAATGGTCACCATTTTTTGGCATAAAAC
This sequence comes from Oophaga sylvatica, assembly GCA_033576555.1. NCBI lineage: Eukaryota > Metazoa > Chordata > Amphibia > Anura > Dendrobatidae > Oophaga > Oophaga sylvatica. The sequence continues at coordinate 100,097,591 of JARQOD010000003.1, forward strand.
TGCTTAAAATGTCACAAACATTTTGCAACTTTTTATGGCAGACTTAGCAACTTTTTGAAAAGTGGGTAAAGCTTAGCCAGGGGGAAAAGCCCAGTCCACTCATTTTTATTTATGACTCTTAATAAATCTGGTGTATCTAACTCCAGCACACTATTCATCAAAAATAGGGTATAAAGCGCCAGTCTTGATGAATTGAGGTTCAAATCTTTAAGGAATTGGTTCGGCAAATGTTGTCCACATTTGGTGACATTTTTTTTTCTTGTTAAAGGAGTTTTCCAGGCTTGGGGTTCAAGTTTGCAGTCAATATATGTGACTGCAGACTTGTGAATCCTCACAGCCGGCATACACATGTGGTCAAAATTGTTGGTACCCCTCATTTAATGACAGAAAAACCCACAATGGTGACAGAAATAACTTGAATCTGACAAAAGTAATAATAAATAAAAAATCTATGAAAATGAACAAATGAAAGTCAGACATTGCTTTTCAACCATGTTTCCACAGAATTTAAAAAAAAATAAAACATATGAAATATGCCTGGACAGAAATGATGGTGCCCTTAACTTAATAACTTTTGTCAGATTCAAGTTATTTCTGTGACCATTGTGGGTTTTTCTGTCATAAAATGAGAGGTACCAACAATTTTGTCCACGTGTGTAGTGTGTACTGTCAGATTCCGTAGTGCCGATGCCAAAAGCGATCGTCACACTTTCAGCCACATTCCCAGGGCCGCCATCATGGCATGACAACCCTTACTGCGATATGGGGCTCGGTGATTAAGGGGGCCCGCCGCCCGAGCACGCCGGTCCGCGCTCGGGCCCGGGGGCCCCAACATTTTGAGGCTCTCACTGTTCCCCAAGGAGCCCCAGGAGCCCCAGCTAGCGGCACATCACGCAGCCGATATGGGGGCCCCTGTAAGGCAGGGGGGCCGCCTGCCCCCAGCGCCGACTCCCCCTGCCCCGCTGCTTTGAACTACACCGGCGTCTGCCGGTACAGTTCAAAGCAATGATGGAGGAGAGAGCATCAGCTGACGCTCCCTCTCCCATCATTCCCCGCTCTGTCTCTGAAACAGCGTGTGCGCGCTCACTGTGTGCCGGGCAGAGCAGGAGACTGTGAGGAGTGTTTTTTTTTTTTTTTTTTTTATAAAGCTGTCAGTGCGTACTGAACTGTGGGTGGGGAGAGATGAAGGCTGTACAATGTGGGCCCTGCTACTATATACTATGTGGGCCACGCTGTACACTATGTGGGCCACGCTATATACTATGTGGGCCCTGCTGTATACTATGTGGGCCCTGCTGTACAATGTGGGCCCTGCTATATACTATGTGGGCCACGCTGTACACTATGTGGGCCCTGCCATATACTATGTGGGCCCTGCTATATACTATGTGGGCCACGCTGTACACTATGTGGGCCCTGATATATAATCATAGAATCATAGAATCATAGAATGGTAGAGTTGGAAGGGACCTCCTGGGCCTTCTGGTCCAACCCCCTGCTCAAAGCAGGATTCTCTAAATCATCCCAGACAGATGTCTATCCAGCCTCTGTTTGAAGACTTCCATTGAAGGAGAACTCACCACCTCTTGTGGCAGCCTGTTCCACTCATTGATCACCCTAACTGTCAAAAAGTTTTTTCTAATATCTAATCTGTGTCTCCTCCCATTCAGTTTCATCCCATTGCTTCTAGTCTTTCCTTGTGCAAATGAGAATAAAGATGATCCTTCTACAATGTGACAGCCCTTGAGATATTTGTAGACAGCTATTAAGTCTCCTCTCAGTCTTCTTTTTTGCAAGCTAAACATTCCCAAATCCTGCAACCGTTCCTCATAGGACATGGTTTGCAGACCGGTCACCATTCTGGTGGCTCTTCTCTGAACTTGCTCCAGTTTGTTGATGTCTTTTTTAAAATGTGGTGCCCAAAACTGGACACAGTATTCCAGATGAGGTCTGACCAAAGAGGAGTAGAGGGCAATAATGACCTCACGTGATCTAGACTGTATGCTTCTGTTGATACATCCTAGAATTGCATTTGCCTTTTTTGCTGCTGCATCACACTGTTGACTCATGTTAAGTCTGTGATCAATTAGTATACCCAAGTCTTTTTACATGTGCTGTTACTTAGCCCTATTCCTCCCATTTTGTATATGCTTTTTTCATTTTTATTGCCCAGATGTAGTACTTTGCATTTTTCCCTGTTAAAATCCATTCTGTTAGTTGCTGCCCACTGCTCCAGTTTATGTATATCTTTTTGAATCCTCTCTCTCTCTTCTCTAGTATTAGCTACCCCTCCTAGCTTTGTGTCATCAGCAAATTTGATCAGTTTACCCTCAATTCCTTCATCTAAATCATTGATAAAGATGTTGAACAATACAGGGCCCAAAACAGAGCCTTGTGGTACCCCACTTGAGACATTCTTCCAACTGGATGTGCAGCCATTTACAACCACTCTTTGGGTCCGATCACTAAGCCAGTTATGAATCCACCTAACAGTTGCCTTGTCCATTCCATACTTAGTCATTTTTTCAATAAGGATTGTGTGAGATACTTTGTCAAATGCTTTGCTGAAGTCAAGATATACTATATCTACAGCATTTCCCTGATCCACCCAGTCAGTGATTCTGTCATAGAAGGAAATTAAGTTAGTCTGACATGACTTATTAGTTACAAACCCATGCTGACTCTGTTTAATCACTTCATTCTTATCCAGGTACTTGCATACATGTTCTTTAATAATTTGTTCAAAGATCTTTCCTGGTATAGAAGTCAGACTCACCGGCCTGTAGTTCCCTGGGTCCACCTTCTTCCCCTTTTTGAAGATAGGAACAACATTTGATTTTCTCCAGTCTTCTGGGACTTCTCCTGTTCTCCAAGAATTTTCAAAGATTTGGACAGTGGTTCAAGAATTTCTTCTGCTATCTCCTTCAGTACCCTGGGGTGTAATTCATCTGGACCTGGAGACTTGAATTCATTTATGTTAGCTAAGTGTTTCCTCATGTCTTTCTGTTTATAGATATCCTGGATTCTTCTATTCCTTTAATGGACAGTGAAGATCAGTTGATGTTACATTTCCTTTCTGAGAGAAAACAGATGCAAAATAGGAATTTAAAAGTTCAGCCTTCTCAACATCCTGACTTACCATTTCATCATTTTCATCCTGTAAAAATCCTATAGCATCTTTGACTTTTCTTTTACTTTTGACGTATCCCCAAAATCCTTTTTTGTTGCTTTTGACGTCACTTGCAAGCCTTAATTCATAAGCCTTAATATGTGGGCCCTGCCGTATACTATGTGGGCCCTGCTGTACAATGTGGGCCCTGCTACTATATACTATGTGGGCCACGCTGTACACTATGTGGGCCACGCAGTACACTATGTGGGCCCTGCTATATACTATGTGGTCCCTGCCGTATACTATGTGGGCCCTGCTGTACAATGTGGGCCCTGCTATATACTATGGGGCCCTGCTATATACTATGTGAGCCACGCTGTACACTATGTGGGCCCTGCCATATACTATGTGGGCACTGCCATATACTATGTGGGCCCTGCCATATACTATGTGGGCACTGCCGTATACTATGTGGGCCCTGCTGTACAATGTGGGCCCTGCTATATACTATGTGGGCCCTGCTATATACTATGTGGGCCACGCTGTACACTATGAGGGCCCTGCTATATACTATGTGGGCCCTGCTGTATACTATGTGGGCCCTGCTGTATACTATGTGGGCCCTGCTTATACTATGTGGGCCACGCTGTACACTATGTGGGCCCTGCTGTATACTATGTGGGCCCTGCTGACAATGTGGGCCCTGCTATATACTTGGGGTGTATTTGTGTGGGCCGTGCTATATACTGTTGGGCCGTGCTATATACGTGTGGGCCTGCTATATACTTGTGGGCCCTGCTAGTCATAACTATGTGGGCCTGCTATATACTATGTGGGCCCTGCAATATACTATTTGGGCCTGCTATATACTATGTGGGCCCTGCAATATGCTATTTGGGCCCTGCTGTATACTATGTGGGCCCTGCAATATACTATTTGGGCCATGCTATATACTATGCGGGCCGCGCTATCTACTATGCGGGCAGCGCTATCTACTATGCGGGCCACGCTATATACTATGTGGGCACTGCAATATACTATGTGGGCCCTGCTATATACTATGTGGGCCGTGGTGTATACTATGTGGGTCCTGCTGTATACTATGTCAGCCGCGCTATATACTATGTAGGCTGCGCTATATACTATGTGGGCCGTGATATATACTATGTTGGCTGTGTTATATACTATTGGGAGATATATTATATTTTATAGGGTGGCTGTGTTATATACTTTGTGGCTGTGTTATATACTATGGGGGCTATGTTATATTCCTTTGGGGAGGCGGGCTGTATGATATTCTATTCGGGATACATTATATTCTATGAGGGGCTGTATTATATTTATTATATTCTATGAGGGGTGATTGCATCATACTCTTATGAGGGGGCTACATTATACTGTATGAGGTGGCTACATTGTATTCTATGGGGGGCTAGATTATATTGTATGGGGGCTTCATTATACTTTATGAGGGAACTACATTATATTCTATGGGGGCTGCATTATACTATATGAGGAGGGCTACATTGTATTTTATGGAGGGGCTACATTATACTATTTAAGGGGGCTCAATTATATTCTATGGGGGGTTTACATTATACTCTGTGGAGTGGTTGCATTATACTCTGTGGGGTGGTTGCATTATACTCTGGGGTGGTTGCATTATACTCTGTGGGGTGGCTGCATTATGCTCTGTGGGGTGGCTGCATTATGCTCTGTGGGGTGGCTGCATTATGCTCTATAGGGTGACTGCATTATACTATATGTGGGCTGCATTATACTGTATGAGAACTATGGGGAATACATTATACCATATGAAGAACTATGGGGTGCATTATATTATGGGAAGTGAATTGTACTACATGGATGACTATGGCGGTGCATTATACTATATGGAGCACTAAGAGGATATATTATACTATATGAATGACTGAGTGTATTTTAATATATGGAGAGCTGTTAGGAGTGTATTATATTATATGGAGGACTTTGGATACATTATATTATATGGAGGACTATGGGGTGTGCATTTTACAATATGGAGGACTGTGGTGCACATTATAATACAGTATATGGAGGACTATGGGGTGTATTATACTAAACAAGCAAAATGCTGCATATTCATCGAGTGATTGGTGTTAATGTGTCATTGGTGAGGGCATGGTGCAGAAGTGAAGTTTTTCCATGAAAGGGCGGAGGGATTTTGGAAAGTTTGCGTGGTGGAGGAGGAGCTAGGGTGGATGCAGAACTGTCTCAAGGGGGGCCCCATAAATTTTGCCAGTATGGGGCCCCGAAATTCCTAGTGGCAGCCCTTCACATTCCAACTAGTCGTGTCCAAACTTGCACCATTCACTGGTATTGAGCGAGGCTGCACACGCCTAGTCTGCACGTGACCGCATGTATGCAAATCGCCAGCACCGGAGAATCCTGATATCATGCACTGTGCGAGCTGTGAGGATAAAAAAGTCTGCAATCGCTTTATGTGTCTGCAAATTTGAACCCCAAGTCTAGACAACCCCTTTTAAATGTAAGCATTTGGAACTAAAAATAATTTTTCATATTGGACTTCATTACAAATTTTGCATTATCTTGCTTTCAAAGTTTTTTTGCTTATAAATCAGCTGAGAGTAGTTCAGAAAAAGAAATCTACAAGAGATAGAATCATAGAATGTTAGAGTTAGGGCTCATACTCACTTGAGCCGAAAACGGATGATTTTCAGCCGATAAAAAATCAGATTCAAATCGGACCAATATTATTCAATAGGTGACATCTCATTTGCGATTGTTTTCTCAGCCGAAATCGGTGTGAGAAAAAAAATCGCAGCATGCTGTGATTTGATGTGATTTTGGCATGATAATCGCTAATGCAATAGGTGGTGCATAAAAAAATCGCACGCAAATAGCATGACAATTGCACATAATCTAACCATCCTGAAAACTGACTGTTTTTTTTTTCCAGCAAGTGAGTAAGAGCCCTTAGAAGGGACCTCCAGTATCTTCATGAACAACCCCCTGCTCAATGCAGGATTCACTAAACCATCTCATACAGATGTCTCTCCAGCCTCTGAAGTCCTCCATTGAAGGAGAACTCACCACTAGAGTTGAGCGATACTTTCCGATATCCAAAAGTATCGGAATCGGAATGGTATCGCCGATACCCAAAAAGTATCGGCGATACCCGATACCGATACCGGAAATCCAATGTAAGTCTATGGGAACAAAATATCGGAATTAAAAAAACCCCATTCTTGCCTTGTTGGTTAATTGTACATGAAGGAAAACAACAAAGAGTAATTAGAATGTATTGGGGAAGGTTGAGGAGACATTAAAGGCATAGATGTTTAACCCAATCAAATGGAATAGCATTAATATATTTTTTTTTTTAAAGATGTTCGGATTGACGAAGAAATTGACAATGTTGTTAACGTTTTTTCTATTTTGGCAAATATGTATGTTTCACAACTTCCATGCTCTTCACCTTTTTAACTTTTGACACACTTTCTCCTTCATAATCTTCAGCAGCATCATCTTTTTCATCAAATTATTCTTCATCTTCACCTTCTTTATCTTCTTCTTAAACTTCTTGCTATTCATCTTTTTGTTAACATTACTCATATTCTTCTTATTAAACTATTATTCTTCTTCATATTCTACTTCATCTTCTTCATCATATTCTTATTTGTGACAGAGATTCCTGTACTTGTAATCTGTCAAAGTATGAATTTTTCATCCTTCCGTTCTTGCTGTCACAAAAGATTTAAATTACAACTGTATTTGTCCGTGTTCAGTTTAGCCTGCAGCAGCAGGCATTTTCCAGGGGCACCACGAGGAGGAACGGACTCACCCCATACACTGCTTAGTCTTCTTCTGCTTATAATTTAGAGCATATATTTTGCTCTTCATTTTGGTTTTATACTTCATGTTCTTCTGCTTTTTGATCTTCTGCTTATTGTTCTTCAGTCTCTTGTTCTGTATCTTGTAGTTTGTCTTAACCTTCTAAAGGGTATGCCACACTAAACAACATCGCTAACGGGATCGCTAAAAAACGTCACTATTTAGCTATCCCGTTAGCGATGTTGTTGTGTGCGGCAGCTGCCAGCGACGAGCTTCCTGCTGTGATCTCGCTCGTCGCTGGAATCGTTCCGGACCCTATTTTCGTCGCTGGCGCCCCGCTGGGTAAGTATATATCGCTAAGTGTGGCACCTTTTTTAGCGATTTAGCTGTACTTTTGTACCGCTAAAGTCGTTAAGGAGATCGCTAACCGCAATAGCGTCCTTAACGATATCGCTAAAATAGGTAGCTACTAGTGTTGAGCATTCCGATACCGCAAGTATCGGGTATCGGCCGATATTCGCGTTATCGGAATTCCGATACTTAATTCCGATACTTTTTCCATATCGTATACCGGAATCGGAAGTTCCCATAATTCTTTGAGAGGCAATGTGATTTTAGTCAGCCAATGAGGAATCCTACGAAGTGTGGGCACATCCTGTAATGCTGCGGTCATCTTAACTAATGGCATGGCTGTGATTGGCTGCTGAAATGATGTCAGAATGCACTATAAAAGGCGCCGCCGCCATTTTAGCGTCACTGTGCTGTGAACTCAGTAAGGGACAGAACGCTACTCTGCTCACTCTGAGGGACAGTTAGATATTGCGATTTTGTGTACTACTGTGCTTGAGGCAGGCTAGTTTACCAACCGCTGTGTAAAGCTTCATTTTGCCAGTGTTGTTTTAACAGCTCTGTGCAAGGTGTGTGTGTGACAGTGCAGGTGACGCTGCAGTTTGCTCTGCATCCACCGCTGTTTGTAGGCATCTGCACGTGTCACTGACTCTTTTTTTTTTTTTTTTTTTTTATTTTGTGGAATTGGTGCAGCTCCATTATATTAGAAAAAAAAATCAAATCTATTAGTGTGACGTGCTTCCATCCGTATACAATACATTGGTTGCAAACACTATAGAAGTACAGAAAGGAGCTTTTCACAGATTGTGGACAGTTGTGTTTCAGTGTTCACTTCAGTCTGTGTTTTTTACTTTTTTGAGTGCAGATCACGCTCCAGTTACATGTTCAAGCACTGCTGCTTGTACTCTGCTGAGCGTGTCTCAGTGGCTCATCCTTTTCATTTATCTCCAATTGGTTCTGCTACATTCCATTTAAAATAAATCTAATCTATTAGTGTGACGCGCTTCCATCCGTATACATACATTGGTTGCAAACACTATAGAAGTACAGAAAGGAGCTTTTCACAGATTGTGGACAGTTGTGTTTCAGTGTTCACTTCAGTCTGTGTTTTTTACTTTTTTGAGTGCAGATCACGCTCCAGTTACATGTTCAAGCACTGCTGCTTGTACTCTGCTGAGCGTGTCTCAGTGGCTCATCCTTTTCATTTATCTCCAATTGGTTCTGCTACATTCCATTTAAAATAAATCTAATCTATTAGTGTGACGCGCTTCCATCCGTATACAATACATTGGTTGCAACTTGCAAACACTATAGAAGTACAGAAAGGAGCTTTTCACAGATTGTGGACAGTTGTGTTTCAGTGTTCACTTCAGTCTGTGTTTTTTTACTTTTTTGAGTGCAGATCACGCTCCAGTTACATGTTCAAGCACTGCTGCTTGTACTCTGCTGAGCGTGTCTCAGTGGCTCATCCTTTTCATTTATCTCCAATTGGTTCTGCTACATTCCATTTAAAATAAATCTAATCTATTAGTGTGACGCGCTTCCATCCGTATACAATACATTGGTTGCAAACACTATAGAAGTACAGAAAGGAGCTTTTCACAGATTGTGGACAGTTGTGTTTCAGTGTTCACTTCAGTCTGTTTTTTTACTTTTTTGAGTGCAGATCACGCTCCAGTTACATGTTCAAGCACTGCTGCTTGTACTCTGCTGAGCGTGTCTCAGTGGCTCATCCTTTTCATTTATCTCCAATTGGTTCTGCTACATTCCATTTAAAATAAATCTAATCTATTAGTGTGACGCGCTTCCATCCGTATACAATACATTGGTTGCAAACACTATAGAAGTACAGAAAGGAGCTTTTCACAGATTGTGGACAGTTGTGTTTCAGTGTTCACTTCAGTCTGTGTTTTTTACTTTTTTGAGTGCAGATCACGCTCCAGTTACATGTTCAAGCACTGCTGCTTGTACTCTGCTGAGCGTGTCTCAGTGGCTCATCCTTTTCATTTATCTCCAATTGGTTCTGCTACATTCCATTTAAATAAATCTAATCTATTAGTGTGACGCGCTTCCATCCGTATACAATACATTGGTTGCAAACAATATAGAAGTACACAAACGGGCCTTTCACAGCTACTGAACATGGGTTTTTAATTTTTAACTAAAATATGTTTTTTTCAAATGACACAAATATAAGTAATGTTGAAGAGGAATAGTCCTACATCCATTGTTTGCACAATATTACAGGTGTACATCATGTCCCTTAATCAACAATGTATTATTATATTTACTTGTATGCTTTTATTTAAAAGCCAAGAACACAGAAGGATAACCTTCGCACTGCAGCTGTTGTCAAAGTTCAACCCACATTATGCACTTCCAACATTGCAGCATTTGAGGCATGATGTGAGTTGGATTGGTCAAAGTTATGGAGTGAGAAGGTTCACCATCAGTACCCTATTAGCATAAGTATGCTTTTGTGTTAGCATTTGTGTTAGACATGTGGATATCTGCCATAATATGTCACAATTATTTAGTTACAGATTTGTTACCAACACTAATCATTGAATGGTTTTAAATTTGACGTTTCACTTGTTTACAGCTTAGAAATAAGGGTGTAGCCTGATATCTATGTGTAGCACTAGCCACTTTAACATGTCATGTTTTTTTAAACATGTGTAGGTAGGTAGCAGTAATTTTTGCCGACACACAGCAGGGGAACAGCAGGCGTTACTGAACCCCACTATCACTATAGCTTGTGTATTGGTCTGTGGACACGACACTTCTGAGCAGCAACTGGCAGTGTTGTAGCCCAGGGAGTATAGCTCAGGTGGTAGAAAGATGAACATAACAGGAGACATGGAAAACGTTGTCAACCAGTTAGTTAATCTGAAACCGGACAGGCAAATTCAGGCGAGATCCATGCCTAGTTCATTTTCAGAAAAGTAAGCCGTTCTACATTATCGTAGGATAGTCGCATGCAACGGTCTGTTAGTACACCACCTGCAGCAGTAAAGACGCGCTCCGATAATACACTGCCAGCAGATCAAGCCAGCACCTCCAATGCATACTGGCTAAGCTCTGGCCATGTATCCAGCTTAGAGACACAAAACTTGAATGGGGAAGAGCCATCTGGGAGTACACTGAGAGGGCAAGACATGTAGTCTGTCACCATCTTACGGAAATGTTGCCTCCTGCTGACTGGAGCCGTCTCGGATGGTGTAGACATTGGTGGCGCTGCCACAAAACTTCGACACATTTGGAACATACTGTTCTTGCCCTGTGCAGAGGCGCTGCTTGTGCTCCCTCTTGTTGCAGAGCTGTCTCCACTGCCTCGACGCACAGAGCTGCTTTGTAAATCAGTAGCAGCAGCAGTGCTCTCGCTGGAATGAGAACATTATGGATTGCACCAGTGTGTCTTGGTACTTCCGCATTTTACGCTCCCGTTCAACGTGTGATGAGGCTTTGTAAGTTGTCCCGGTAGCGAGGGTCTAGGAGGGTGTACACCCAATAATCAGACGTGGTGTGAATGTGTTCGATGCGGCGGTCGTTTCTCAGCCACTGCAGCATGAAATCAACCATGTGCTGCAGACTCCCAACTGGCCAAGAAACGTTGTCCCCTGCAAGAGGCGTCATCTCCGCCTGCTGTGCATCACCCCACCCTTGGTCTACATACTGACTAGAGCATTGTCTACCTCCCTCTGGAGCGATGTCTTCCTCCTCCATTGACTCCTCCTCATCCTCCTCACAAAGTCCTTCAAATACATATAAATTTACAAAATTTAAAACTCAAAATTTAAAAACTTTGTATCATAATTCTGTAACATCAGTTTATGGAAACACAATAGCATTACAAAAGGATAGACAAAAAATGTACATTATGTGCTTTGTAAATACATTAAAAGTTTGTAATGGTTATGAAAATATAGACAGCGACTCTGGAGGTTCAATTGTTGATACAGCATGGTACTTTGAAAGTCCTCCAGCCCTTTGTGAGGAACCACGTTGCGCTGACTGTCCAGAAGGTGATGGAATTTGTGACTCCTCATCCTCCTCACAAAGTCCTTCAAATACATATAAATTTACAAAATTTAAAACTCAAAATTTAAAAACTTTGTATCATAATTCTGTAACATCAGTTTATGGAAACACAATAGCATTACAAAAGGATAGACAAAAAATGTACATTATGTGCTTTGTAAATACATTAAAAGTTTGTAATGGTTATGAAAATATAGACAGCGACTCTGGAGGTTCAATTGTTGATACAGCATGGTACTTTGAAAGTCCTCCAGCCCTTTGTGAGGAACCACGTTGCGCTGACTGTCCAGAAGGTGATGGAATTTGTGACTCCTCATCCTCCTCACAAAGTCCTTCAAATACATATAAATTTACAAAATTTAAAACTCAAAATTTAAAAACTTTGTATCATAATTCTGTAACATCAGTTTATGGAAACACAATAGCATTACAAAAGGATAGACAAAAAATGTACATTATGTGCTTTGTAAATACATTAAAAGTTTGTAATGGTTATGAAAATATAGACAGCGACTCTGGAGGTTCAATTGTTGATACAGCATGGTACTTTGAAAGTCCTCCAGCCCTTGTGAGGAACCACGTTGCGCTGACTGTCCAGAAGGTGATGGAATTTGTGACTCCTCATCCTCCACCTCTTCCAAAACCTCATGCCTTAGTGCTTGCAGTGTTTTTTGAAGCAGGCAGATAAGGGGGACAGTCAGGCTGACTAGTGCATCATCTGCACTCGCCATCCGCGTTGACTCATCAAACGCACGCAAAACGTGGCAGATATCCTTCATAGAGTTATTCGCCACTCATTACACTGGCAGTGGCTGCCCATTCATTATAGGAAATCCAATTCTAATTACTGGTTCTCACCAACATAGCTCTCCACAGCGCAGCACCCCCCTACATCTCCTCCTTATTTATATTTATCGCCTAACCGACTGCTGCACTCTGCAAACGACCTTCGACTAACCTCTGCACTAATCCGTACCTCCCCACTCCAACTCCAAGACTCACCCGCGCTGCGCCAATCCTCTGGAATGCCTCTACCCCAAGAAATTAGGACTATCCGCAATTTGGATGGTTTCAGTGCGCTCCCTCAAAACACATTTGTTCACAGTGGCCTATCACATTCACTAATCAAAGTCATTCTATGTGTAATTCTGTGTGTGTAGCCCATTCACTATCTCCATGCATCCCTCACTTCCTTAAAATGGCTGGACCATCATTGTAAAAACACCATTGTAAATAAACACCTGTACTTTGTATCTCCCACACCTCATTGTAGATTGTAAGCTTTCACCAGCAGGGGCGGCTGATTTTTGCTTTAATTATTGTATTGTTAACGTTGTTACTTATGACTCGTGTTTTGAAACTGTTAAACTGTAAAGCACTGCGAATATATGGCGCTATATAAATAAATAATATTATTATTCTTATATAGAGGCCCACTCAGTATGGTGAAGTGTGAACGCCGCAAATTGCGAGTTGACTGCGCCTGATGCAGCTGATACTCCATTACTGTTGGCTGCTGCTCACACAACCGCTCCAACATATGTAACGAGGAATTCCCACCTGGTGGGTACGTCACATATAATGCGATGTTCATGAAGGTGAAATCTGCGTTGCAGAGCTGCAATCAGCGATCTGGCCATGCTGGAACGTCGCAAGTGAGCGCACTCTAGGCGGACCTTGTGCAGCAGTGCATCAAGATCCGGATAGTCCCTCAAAAAACTCTGCACGACCAAGTTGAGCACATATGACAGACATGGTATGTGAGTGAGGTTGCCAAGGCCCAGAGCTGACACCAGATTTCGGCCATTGTCACACACTACCAAGCCTGCCTGTAGATTCTCTTCCAAAAACCACACGTCGCTCTCCTGCTTTATGGCATTACAGAGCTCCTGCGCTGTGTGGCTAAGATTCCCCATGGAAATTAATTTCAGGATGGCCTGTTGACATTTGGACACGGCTGTGCTCATATCGGTCGCAACAGGTAAACGTTCACGGGTCCATGTGGAGGTAGACCGTGACGGCTCCTGCAGCGATGATTCTGAGGAACTGGAATAGGAGGAATCAATGTGTACAGACTTGATTCCTGCAATCCTTGGAGTTGGCAGAACACTACAGCGCCACTCGCAAGATCAGTACCCGGCTGCACAACATTGACCCAATGGGCAGTGAGGGAAAGGTATTGTCCCTGGCCATGGGTGTTAGAACCCTCTTGTTAGGTTTTGTTTCAGTTTGCTGGTCACATGACCTTTTTTCCCTATTTAGTCTGGCTCCGCCCTTCTGGCTTTGCTTGACTTCATTGTATTATCTACTGTTAAGCTAGCCGGTGCTTAGGTGCCTTAATCTGTGAGTTTTGCTTGATGTTAGGATCACAAAGTATTTATTTTTCTGTTTAATTATCCATGCTACAATTTATGTTAGGAGGTGTCCACCTTTTCTCCCAGTCCCTAATCTTGTAGGATTACTCCCTCGCAACTATAGGTCTTCGTTCACACTAGATGAGGACTTTAGCGGGTCTGGTCGCAGGATCAGGTTCCCCGTTACATCGTAGGGATTCAGCTTAGTTGTATTGTAGGGACAGAATTCCCTTCTTTCCTTACTGGTTGTAGCAGATCATAACAATGGGTACTGTCCACGCATCGGTGGTCAGGTGGACCTTGCTACTGAGGGCTTTTAGTAGCGCATGTTTAATTTTTCCCTCAACATGCTTTTGCAGACCAGGGACGGCTTGCCTGCTGAAATGAAATCGCTTGGCACATTGTATTGTGGGATTGACAATGATATTCATTACGGAAACTGTCTGTCTCCACCAGCCTGAATCACAGCATTTCAAGGGACAGGAGTTTTGCAATGCCAGCATTCAGAGCCTGTGCTCGTGCATGGTTTGCGGAGTATGGCCGTGTTTTATCCCATGCCTGTGCTACCGCTGGCTGTTTTGTGGCCTGGGAGTGTGAGGATGACAGGGAACTGCTGCTGTGTGTGGAATAACAGTTTGTCTCTGGACAACAGTGGCCGAGGTTCTTCCATGGCGATCCTGTGAGGAAGCATAACCAGCTGTGTGAGCTCGATGAAGAGCTTCAACACAACCTGAAGATGTAGGTGCTGCTGTAGGTTGGCCTACATCTCCAGTGTGTCTTTGTAACTCAACTACGTGCTTTGTCCGCACATGTTTCCACATATTTGTGGTATTGAGGTGACTGACACTTTTAGCTATTTTTAATTTTGATTACACAGCTTGCATTTCACATAGCAAATATCATGTCAAGTGTGTGAAAAAAGGACCACGCAGTGCAAGTCCTGGGAGCGCACGTTTTGACTTTTGGAAGACAACTGCTCCGAACAGGTGCCAAACTGGAGGCTACAGGCAACCGAGTCTGCAGCCTAACTCTCCCTCCTGTTTGTACCGTTGGGGCAATGTCTTCCTCTATCTTCCTTCTATCACTAACCATTTCTCTAGGCCTCTCCCACTTTCAACCAAAGTACTGGTTCTCACCCACAAAGCTCTCCACAGTGCAGCACCCCTCCTACATCTCCTCCCTCATTTCTATCTATCGGCCTAACCGACTGCTGCGCTCTGCAAACGACTTTCGACTAACCTCTGCACTAATACGTACCTCCCACTCCCGACTCCAAGACTTCTCCTGCTCTAACGCCAATCCTCTGGAATGCTGTACCCCAAGAAATTAGGACTATCCACAATTTGCATGGTTTCAGGCGCTCCCTCAAAACACATTTGTTCAGAGCGGCCTATCACATTCACTAATCAAAGTCATTCTATGTATTCTGTGTAAGTGTGTGTGTGTCTCTAGCCCATTCACTATCTCCATCCCTCAGTCCCTTAAGATGGCTGGAACATCATTGTAAATGCACCATTGTATATAAACACCTATACTTTGTATCTCCCCCATCTCATTGTACATTGTAAGCTGTCACGAGCAGGGCGACTTATTTAGCTTAAATTATTGTATTGTTAACGTTGTTACTTATGACTTGTTCTGAAACTGCTAAACTGTAAAGCGCTGCGGAATATGATGGCGCTATATAAATAAATATTATTATTATTCCTCTGAGCTGCTCCCACCACCTTCCTGTTCTTCATGCCATGTTGGGTATTGGACCTCATCATCTCCACTACCCTCTTCCAACACCTGCTGTTGGGTGGTCTGGCCAGCACCATGCTCAACAGAAACTGGCACCTGGTTTCATCATCATCATCAGATGCGTTCTGCGGTGTGCTGACCATCGGCACTGTCTCACCCGCCTCTTCAGATTCAGAGAGACACAGCTGTTGCGCATCACTGCATACTCCCTCTTCTTCACATTACAGAATGCTGCTTGGCTGGGCCCCTGTTTGCAAGCCAATAGATTCTGAAACAGAAGCAGACACTCAGCTGGCTCCTGTACAGAACTCTCTGACTGCCTGGGCAATTGCCAGGCGGTGAAGAGACAGATGGTTGCCCAACAGTGCTGTGGTCCTGAGAGGAGTGGAAGCAATTGAAGTCGATGCATTGGCTGAGATCCAAACAACAACGGCTTCAATTTGTTCTTCCCGCAGCAGGGGGGTACTCCGAGCTCCTACAAAAGTGCGCATAAAGGAACGCTCACGGCCCGGGGAAAACTGGTGGATGCTGTGTCACTGGGGGCCGCAGCAGCCACAGAATCCCCACGTCCTCTCCCTGAAGAAACTCCACGACCACGTGCCTTACTCCCTGCCTTCTCATTTTGGGTAGATTGATAAAGAAAGTCTGAAAAGTTATAAGGCCTAAGTGTGGTTATTCCGCAGAGACTGCAGTGAACACTGCACACAACTGTTCAGTAGGTGTGAAAGGCCCCTTTGTGTACTTCTATAGTGTTTGCAACCAATGTATTGTATACGGATGGAAGCGCGTCACACTAATAGATTTTATTTATTTGTAATAGAGTGGAGCAGCAACAATTAGAGAAAAATTTCAAGGATGTGCCAGTGACACACGCTCAGCAGACTACAACCAGCAGTGGTTGAAGAACTAACTGGAGCGTGATCTGCACTCCAAAAAGGAAAACCTCAGACTACAGTGAACACTGCACACAACTGTTCACTACCCAACGCGTCTCAGCAGGAAGGCAGTCTGTGCGTCAAAACAAAGGCGCAAGCATACATCCACGTACCCTGTTTATAAAGCTATATAAAAAAAATTATGTAGTAGTGACGCACACTTTATTGAGGTACAGTATTACATCACCATTCACCATCTGTGGCTATGCAGTCTCATCTATATATACCTTATCTATCCGTTGTCATGCTTGCAAGTCGACAGTCAGGCATAAATAGCAATTTTCACTATGCACTATGCACTTTTTAAAGGTTATGTTTGTTAATAAACATGATTAATGCCACATATTATGAGTATTACATGATGGAAATTGTATAATTTTGTATAAACTGTTTAGTGACATTATTCAGCAAATGTAACATTTAGTAATGTCACAGATAACTTGTAATGCTGATGATGTTTGAAGTCAGACATTCATTGTCTATACAATAAAAATGGTGTACATACTGTTACTTATCCATCATTAATGATTCAATATGTACTTGTATGCTTTTATGTACAACCGTATAGCAGATTCCTTAACTAATTTATTTGTGGTTTGCATTGCTGTTCAACATGTTAATGTATGTGTTTATGTTTGTCAATTCTTTATTTATCTAGATATTAGTTTAAATGAAATCATCATCTTATGGTAGTAAAGGTTATCTTTCTCTTGTTTGAAGTATAGACATTTAAAATTGACAGGTAACAAGGAAATTACTTGATCTAGTATTTAAACATCCTCCTTGACCCTGGGCTCCAACACCGCCAGTTGTTGCTCGAAGTGCTGTTAGCACAGTCAACACTTGCTCCTGTGTTACTGGGTTCAGTAACGTCAGCTGGTCCTCGGTTTGTGCCATTGGCTCTTTTCCTTCTGCTGCCCCTCCGGGTTCCAGTACCGTCAGCTGGTTCTCCGCAGTGCCTTTGGCCTAGGTGCCTCCATCTGGTATCCGAGTTCCAGCAACGTCTGCTGGTCCTTGGTAGTGCTTTGGAGCACAGGTACCTCCTGCTAGTAACCGTGTCCCAGTAACGTCAGCTGGTCCTCGGTTGTGCCATTGGCTCTTTTCCTTCTGCTGCCCCTCCGGTTCCAGTACCGTCAGCTGGTTCTCCGCAGTGCCTTTGGCCTAGGTGCCTCCATCTTGGTATCCGAGTTCCAGCAACGTCTGCTGGTCCTTGGTAGTGCTTTGGAGCACAGGTACCTCCTGCTTAGTAACCGTGTCCCAGTAACATCAGCTGGTACAAGATTGTGCTACAAATACAAGATACGGAACAAGAGACACAAGAACAATAAGCAGAAGATCTAAAAGCAGAAGAACATGAAGTATAAGACCAAAATGAAGAGCAAAATATATGCTCTAAATTCTAAGCAGAAGAAGACTAAGCAGTGTATGGGGGTGAGTCCGTTCCTCCTCGTGGTGCCCCTGGAAAATGCCTGCTGCTGCAGGCTAAACTGAACACGGACAAATACTGTTGTAATTTAAATCTTTTGTGACAGCAAGAACGGAAGGATGAAAAATTCATACTTTGACAGATTACAAGTACAGGATTCTCTGTCACAAATAAGAATATGATGAAGAAGATGAAGCAGAATATGAATAAGAATAATAGTTTAATAAGAAGAATATGAGTAATGTTAACAAAGATGAATAGCAAGAAGTTTAAGAAGAAGATAAAGAAGGTGAAGATGAAGAATAATTTGATGAAAAAGATGATGCTGCAGAAGATTATGAAGGAGAAAGTGTGTGAAAAGTTAAAAGGTGAAGATGAAGAGCATGGAAGTTGTGTAATATACATATTTGCCAAAATATAAAAAACGTTAACATTGTCAATTTCTTCGTCAATCCGAACATCTTTAAAAAAAAAAATATTATGCTATTCCATTTGATTGGGTTAAACATCTATGCCTTTAATGTCTCCTCAACCTTCCCCAATACATTCTACATTACTCTTTCTTGTTTTCCTTCATGTACAATTAACCAACAAGGCAAGAATGGGTTTTTTTTAATTTCGATATTTTGTTCCCATAGACTTACATGGGACTTCCGGTATCGATATCGGGTATCGCCGATATTTTAGTGATATCGGCGATACCATTCCGATTCCGATACTTTAGGATATCGGAAAGTATCGCTCAACTCTAGTAGCTACTAGCGATATAGAAACAATCCCGCTAGCGATCTCATTAGTATGCGACGCTAACGAGATCGCTAGCGGGATTGTTGTAGTGTGGCAGTACCTTTAGTCCTGTTGGGTAATCTTTTATTTCTTCTTTGTGATGGTGTTTAGGCTGGTTGGCTTGATGCTCGTCGTCCTTGTGGTCGTCATCTTCTTCGGGGTGGTCATCAGGGTCGTCGTCTTCATTGTTGGAGATCCAGAGTGATTACCCAAAAAAACATTTTTAAAATGTTCAATTTGTAAATGTAGCTGAAGGTACAAGAAGGCTGACAAACTTCCGAGAACCAGCTGACGTTACTGGAACCCGGAGGGGCAGCAGAAGGAAAAGAGCCAATGGCACAACCGAGGACCAGCTGACGTTACTGGGACACGGTTACTAAGCAGGAGGTACCTGTGCTCCAAAGCACTACCAAGGACCAGCAGACGTTGCTGGAACTCGGATACCGAGATGGAGGCACCTAGGCCAAAGGCACTGCGGAGAACCAGCTGACGGTACTGGAACCCGGAGGGGCAGCAGAAGGAAAAGAGGCCAATGGCACAACCGAGGACCAGCTGACGTTACTGGGACACGGTTACTAAGCAGGAGGTACCTGTGCTCCAAAGCACTACCAAGGACCAGCAGACGTTGCTGGAACTCAGATACCGAGATGGAGGCACCTAGGCCAAAGGCACTGTGGAGAACCAGCTGACGGTACTGGAACCCGGAGGGGCAGCAGAAGGAAAAGAGCCAATGGCACAACCGAGGACCAGCTGATGTTACTGGGACACGGTTACTAAGCAGGAGGTACCTGTGCTCCAAAGCACTACCAAGGACCAGCAGACGTTGCTGGAACTCGGATACCGAGATGGAGGCACCTAGGCCAAAGGCACTGCGGAGAACCATCTGACGGTACTGGAACCCGGAGGGGCAGCAGAAGGAAAAGAGCCAATGGCACAACCGAGGACCAGCTGATGTTACTGGGACACGGTTACTAAGCAGGAGGTACCTGTGCTCCAAAGCACTACCAAGGACCAGCAGACGTTGCTGGAACTCGGATACCGAGATGGAGGCACCTAGGCCAAAGGCACTGCGGAGAACCAGCTGACGGGACTGGAACCCGGAGGGCAGCAGAAGGAAAAGAGCCAATGGCACAACCGAGGACCAGCTGACGTTACTGGGACACGGTTACTAAGCAGGAGGTACCTGTGCTCCAAAGCACTACCAAGGACCAGCAGACGTTGCTGGAACTCGGATACCGAGATGGAGGCACCTAGGCCAAAGGCACTGCGGGGAACCAGCTGACGGTACTGGAACCCGGAGGGGCAGCAGAAGGAAAAGAGCCAATGGCACAACCGAGGACCAGCTGACGTTACTGGGACACGGTTACTAAGCAGGAGGTACCTGTGCTCCAAAGCACTACCAAGGACCAGCAGACGTTGCTGGAAATCGGATACCGAGATGGAGGCACCTAGGCCAAAGGCACTGCGGAGAACCAGCTGACGGGACTGGAACCCGGAGGGGCAGCAGAAGGAAAAGAACCAATGGCACAACCGAGGACCAGCTGACGTTACTGGGACACGGTTACTAAGCAGGAGGTACCTGTGCTCCAAAGCACTACCAAGGACCAGCAGACTTGCTGGAACTCGGATACCGAGATGGAGGCACCTAGGCCAATGGCACAACCGAGGACCAGCTGACATTACTGAACCCCAGTAACACAGGAGCAAGTGTTGACTGTGCTAACAGCACTTCCGAGCAACAACTGGCGGTGTTGGAGCCCAGGGATGAGAAGAGAACAGGGTGGAGGCAGCAGGACTTTTTGACGTACACACAGCAGGGGAACAGCTGACATTACTGAACCCCAGTAAACACAGGAGCAAGTGTTGACTGTGCTAACAGCACTACCGAGCAACAACTGGCGGTGTTGGAGCCCAGGGATGAGAAGAGAACAGGGTGGAGGCAGCAGGACTTTTTGACGTACACACAGCAGGGGAACAGCTGACATTACTGAACCCCAGTAACACAGGAGCAAGTGTTGACTGTGCTAACAGCACTTCCGAGCAACAACTGGCGGTGTTGGAGCCCAGGGATGAGAAGAGAACAGGGTGGAGGTAGCAGGACTTTTTGACGTACACACAGCAGGGGAACAGCTGACATTACTGAACCCCAGTAACACAGGAGCAAGTGTTGACTGTGCTAACAGCACTTCCCGAGCAACAACTGGCGGTGTTGGAGCCCAGGGATGAGAAGAGAACAGGGTGGAGGCAGCAGGACTTTTTGACGTACACACAGCAGAGGAACAGCTGACATTACTGAACCCCAGTAACACAAGAGCAAGTGTTGACTGTGCTAACAGCACTTCCGAGCAACAACTGGCGGTGTTGAAACCCAGGGATGAGAAGAGAACAGGGTGGAGGCAGCAGCACTTTTTGACGTACACACAGCAGGGGAACAGCTGACATTACTGAACCCCAGTAACACAGGAGTAAGTGTTGACTGTGCTAACAGCACTTACAGGCAACAACTGGCGGTGTTGGAGCCCAGGGTCAAGGAGGATGTTTAAATACTAGATCAAGTAATTTCCTTGTTACCTGTCAATTTTAAATGTCTATACTTCAAATAAGAGAAAGATAACCTTTACTACCATAAGATGATGATTTCATTTAAACTAATATCTAGATAAATAAAGAATTGACAAACATAAACACATACATTAACATGTTGAACAGCAATGCAAACCACAAAATAAATTAGTTAAGGAATCTGCTATACGGTTGTACATAAAAGCATACAAGTACATATCTGAATCCATTAATGATGGATAAGTAACAGTATGTACACCATTTTTATTGTATGGACAATGAATGTCTGACTTCAAAACATCATCAGCATTACAAGTTATCTGTGACATTACTAAAATGTTACATTTGCTGAATAATGTCACTAAACAGTTTATACAAAATTAGACAATTTACATCATGTAACACTCATAATATGTGGCAATAATCATTTTTATTAACAAACATAACCTTTAAAAGTGCATAGTGCATAGTGAAAATTGCTATTTATGCATGACTGTCGACTTGCAAGCATGACAACGGATAGATAAGGTATATATAGATGAGACTGCATAGCCACAGATGGTGAATGGCGATGTAATACTGTACCTCAATAAAGTGTGCGTCACACTACTACATAATTTTTTTTATATAGCTTTATAAACAGGGTACGTGGATGTATGCTTGCGCCTTTGTTTTGACACACAGACTGCCTTCCTGCTGAGACGCGTTGGGTAGTGAACAGTTGTGTGCAGTGTTCACTGTAGTCTGAGGTTTTCCTTTTTGGAGTGCAGATCACGCTCCAGTTAGTTCTTCAACCACTGCTGGTTGTAGTCTGCTGAGCGTGTGTCACTGGCACATCCTTGAAATTTTTCTCTAATTGTTGCTGCTCCATTCTATTACAAATAAATAAAATCTATTAGTGTGACGCGCTTCCATCCGTATACAATACATTTGTTGCAAACACTATAGAAGTATACAAAGGGGCCTTTCACACCTACTAAACAGTTGTGTGCTGTGTTCACTGCAGTCTCTGTGGAATAACCACACTTAGGCCTTATAACTTTTCAGACTTTCTTTATCAATCTACCAAGATGAAGAAGGCAGGGAGTAAGGCACGTGTCGTGGCCGTGGAGTTTCTTCAGGGAGAGGACGTGGGATTCTGTGGCTGCTGCGGCCCCCAGTGACACAGCATCCACCAGTTTTCCCCGTGAGCGTTCCTTTATGCGCACTTTTGTAGGAGCTCGGAGTACCCCCCTGCTGCGGGAAGAACAAATTGAAGCCGTTGTTGGTTGGATGTCAGCCAATGCATCGACTTCAATTGCTTCCACCTCCTCTCAGGACCACAGCACTGTTGAGCAACCATCTGTATCTTCACCGCCTGGCAAATTGCCCAGCCAGTCAGAGAGTTCTGTATAGGAGCCAGCTGAGTGTCTGCTTCTGTTCTCAGAATCTATTGGCTTGCAAACAGGGCCCAGCCAAGCAGCATTCTGTAATGTGAAGAAGAGGGAGTATGCAGTGATGCGCAACAGCTGTGTCTCTCTGAATCTGAAGAGGCGGGTGAGACAGTGCCGATGGTCAGCACACCGCAGAACGCATCTGATGATGATGAGACTCAGGTGCCAGTTTCTGTTGAGCATGGTGCTGGCCAGACCACCCAACAGCAGCAGGTGTTGGAAGAGGGTAGTGGAGATGATGAGGTCCAAGACCCAACATGGCGTGAGAAACAGGAAGGTGGTGGGAGCAGCTCAGAGGAATCCTAATAATATTAATTTATATAGCGCCATCATATTACGCATCGCTTTACAGTTTTGCAGTTTAAGAACACATAAGTCATAAGTAACAACGTTAACAATACAATAATTTAAGCTAAATAAGTCGCCCCTGCTCGTGACAGCTTACAATGTACAATGAGGGGGGAGAGACAAAGTATAGGTGTTTATATACAATGGTGCATTTACAAGATGGTCCAGCCATCTTAAGGGACTGAGGGATGGAGATAGTGAATGGCTAGAGACACACACACACATACACACTTACACAGAATACATAGAATGACTTTGATTAGTGAATGTGATAGGCCACTCTGAACAAATGTGTTTTGAGGGAGCGCCTGAAACCATGCAAATTGTGGATAGTCCTAATTTCTTGGGGTACAGCATTCCAGAGGATTGGCGTAGCGCGGGAGAAGTCTTGGAGTCAGGAGTGGGAGGTACGTATTAGTGCAGAGGTTAGTCGAAAGTCGTTTGCAGAGCGCAGCAGTCGGTTAGGCCGATAGATAGAAATGAGGGAGGAGATGTAGGAGGGTGCTGCACTGTGGATAGCTTTGTGGCTGAGAACCAGTACTTTGGTTGTAAGCTGGGAGAGGCCTAGAGAAGTGGTTAGTGATAGAAGGAAGATAGAGGAAGACATTGCCCCAACGGTACAAAACAGGAGGGAGAGTTAGGCTGCAGACTCGGTTGCCTGTAGCCTCCAGTTTGGCACCTGTTCGGACCAGTTGTCTTCCAAAAGTCAAAACGTGCACTCCCAGGACTTGCACTGCGTGGTCCTTTTTTCACACACTTGCACATGATATTTGCTATGTCAAATGCAAGCTGTGTAAATCAAAAATTAAAAATAGCTAAAAGTGTCAGTCACCTCAATACCACAAATATGTGGAAACATGTGCGGACAAAGCACATAGTTGAGTTACAAAGACACACTGGAGATGTAGGCCAACCTACAGCAGCACCTACATCTTCAGGTTGTGTTGAAGCCTCTCATCGAGCTCACACACAGCTGGTTCTGCTTCCTCACAGGATCGCCATGGAAGAACCTCGCCACTGTTGTCCAGAGACAAAGTGTTATTCCACACACAGCAGCAAGTTCCCTGTCATCCTCACACTCCCAGGCCACAAAACAGCCATCGGTAGCACAGGCATGGGATAAAAGACGGCCATACTCCACAAACCATGCACGAGCACAGGCTCTGAATGCTGGCATTGCAAAACTCCTGTCCCTTGAAATGCTGTCATTCAGGCTGGTGGAGACAGACAGTTTCCGTAACTGAATATCATTGTCAGTCCCACAATACAATGTGCCAAGCCGATTTAATTTCAGCAGGCAAGCCGTCCCTGTCTGCAAAAGCATGTTGAGGGAAAAATTAAACATGCGCTACTAAACGCCCTCAGTAGCAAGGTCCACCTGACCACTGATGCGTGGACCAGTACCCATTGTTATGATCTGCTACAACCAGTAAGGAAAGAAGGGAATTCTGTCCCTACAATACAACTAAGCTGAATCCCTACGATGTAACGGGGAACCTGATCCTGCGACCAGACCCGCTAAAGTCCTCATCTAGTGTGAACGAAGACCTATAGTTGCGAGGGAGGAATCCCTACAAGATCTAGGGACTGGGAGAAAAGGTGGACACCTCCTAACATAAATTGTAGCATGGATAATTAAACAGAAAAAAAAATACTTTGCGATCCTAACATCAAGCAAAACTGACTGATTAAGGCACCTAAGCACCCGGCTAGCTTAACAGTAGATAATACAATGAAGTCAAGCAAAGCCAGAAGGCGGAGCCAGACTAAATAGGGAAAAAAAGGTTATGTGACCAGCAAACTGAAACAAAACCTAACAAGAGGATTCTAACACCCATGGCCAGGGACGATACCTTTCCCTCACTGCCCATTGGGTCAATGTTGTGTAGCCGGGTACTGATCTTGCGAGTGGCGCTGTACGTGTTCTGCCAACTCCAAGGATTGCAGGAATCAAGTCTGTACACATTGACTCCTCCTCCTACTCCAGTTCCTCAGAATCATCGCTGCAGGAGCCGTCACGGTCTACCTCCACATGGACCCGTGAACGTTTACCTGTTGCGACCGATATGAGCACAGCCGTGTCTAAATGTCAACAGGCCGTCCTGAAATTAATTTCCATGGGAATCTTAGCCACACAGCGCAGGAGCTCTGTAATGCCATAAAGCAGGAGAGCGACGTGTGGTTTTTGGAAGCGAATCTACAGGCAGGCTTGGTAGTGTGTGACAATGGCCGAAATCTGGTGGCAGCTCTGGCCTTGGCAACCTCACTCACATACCATGTCTGTCATATGTGCTCAACTTGGTCGTGCAGAGTTTTTTGAGGGACTATCCGGATCTTGATGCACTGCTGCACAAGGTCCGCCTAGAGTGTGCTCACTTGCGACATTCCAGCATGGCCAAAATCGCTGATTGCAGCTCTGCAACGCAGATTTCGCCTTCATGAACATCGCATCATATGTGACGTACCCACCAGGTGGGAATTCCTCGTTACATATGTTGGAGCGGTTGTGTGAGCAGCAGCCAACAGTAATGGAGTATCAGCTGCATCAGGCGCAATCAACTCGCAATTTGCGCCGTTCACACTTCACCACTACTGAGTGGGCCTCTATAATAAGAATAATAATAATAATCTTTATTTATATAGCGCCATAATATTCCGCAGTGCTTTACAGTTTTAACAGTTTCAAAACACAAGTCATAAGTAACAACGTTAACAATACAATAATTAAAGCAAAATCAGCCGCCCTGCTGGTGAAAGCTTACAATCTACAAAGAGGTGGGGGAGATACAAAGTACAGGTGTTTATATACAATGGTGTTTTTACAATGATGGTCCAGCCATTTTAAGGGAGTGAGGGATGCATGGAGATAGTGAATGGGCTACACACACAGACTTACACATAGAATGACTTTGATTAGTGAATGTGATAGGCCACTGTGAACAAATGTGGTTTTGAGGGAGCGCCTGAAACCATCCAAATGCGGATAGTCCTAATTTCTTGGGGTAGAGCATTCCAGAGGATTGGCGCAGTGCGGGAGAAGTCTTGGAGTTGGGAGTGGGAGGTACGGATTAGTGCAGAGGTTAGTCGAAGGTTGTTTGCAGAGTGCAGCAGTCGGTTAGGCCGATAAATATAAATGAGGGAGGAGATGTAGGGGGGTCTGCACTGTGGAGAGCTTTGTTGGTGAGAACCAGTAATTAGAATTGGATCCTATAATGAATGGGCAGCCAGTGTAATGAGTGGCGAAGGACTCTATGAAGGACATCTGCCACGTTTTGCGTGCGTTTGATGAGTCAACGCGGATGGCGAGTGCAGATGAATGCACTAGTCAGCCTGACTGTCCCCCTTATCTGCCTGCTTCAAAAAACACTGCAAGCACTAAGGCATGAGGTTTTGGAAGAGGTGGAGGATGAGGAGTCACAAATTCCATCACCTTCTGGACAGTCAGCGCAACGTGGTTCCTCACAAAGGGCTGGAGGACTTTCAAAGTACCATGCTGTATCAACAATTGAACCTCCAGAGTCGCTGTCTATATTTTCATAACCATTCCAAACTTTTAATGTATTTACAAAGCACATAATGTACAGTTTTGTCTATCCTTTTGTAATGCTATTGTGTTTCCATAAACTGATGTTACAGAATTATGATACAATGTTTTTAAATTTTGAGTTTTAAATTTTGTAAATTTTTATGTATTTGAAGGACTTTGTGAGGAGGATGAGGAGGAGTCAATGGAGGAGGAAGACATCGCTCCAGAGGGAGGTAGACAATGCTCTAGTCAGTATGTAGACCAAGGTGGGGTGATGCACAGCAGGCAGAGATGACGCCTCTTGCAGGGGACAACGTTTCTTGGCCAGTTGGGAGTCTGCAGCACATGGTTGATTTCATGCTGCAGTGCCTGAGAAACGACCGCCGCATCGAACACATTCACACCACGTCTGATTATTGGGTGTACACCCTCCTAGACCCTCGCTACCGGGACAACTTACAAAGCCTCATCACCACGTTGAACCGGGAGCGTAAAATGCGGAAGTCCCAAGACACACTGGTGCAATCCATAATGTTCTCCATTCCAGCCGAGAGCACTGCTGCTGCTACTGCTTACAAAGCAGCTCTGTGCGTCGAAGCAGTGGAGACAGCTCTGGAACAAGAGGGAGCACAAGCAGCGCCTCTGCACGGGCAAGAACAGTATGTTCCAAATGTGGCGAAGTTTTGTGGCAGCGCCACCAATGTCTACACCATCCAAGACGGCTCCAGTCAGCAGCAGGCAACATTTCCGTAAGATGGTGACAGACTATATGTCTTGCCCTCCAGTGTACTCCCAGATGGCTCTTCCCCATTCAAGTTTTGTGTCTCTAAGCTGGATACATGGCCAGAGCTTAGCCAGTATGCATTGGAGGTGCTGGCTTGCCCTGCTGCCAGTGTATTATCGGAGCGCGTCTTTACTGCTGCAGGTGGTGTACTAACAGACCGTTGCATGCGACTATCCCCGATAATGTAGAACGGCTTACTTTTCGAAAATGAACTAGGCATGGATCTCGCCTGAATTTGCCTGTCCGGTTTCAGATTAACTAACTGGTTGGCAACGTTTTCCATGTCTCCTGTTATGTTCATCTTTCTACCACCTGAGCTATACTCCCTGGCTACAACACTGCCAGTTGCTGCTCAGAAGTGTCGTGTCCACAGACCAATACACAAGCTATAGTGATAGTGGGGTTCAGTAACGCCTGCTGTTCCCCTGCTGTGTGTCTGACAAAAATTAATGCTGCTAACTCCAAATTAAAGTTCAAATTAAAGTTCAAACATCTCATACTAGGCCTCAGGCTACACCCTCCTTGACCCTGGGCTCAGAAGTGTTGGATGCACAGATCAAAACAATCGATGATGTGTTTGTGGGGTTCAGTAACGCCTGCTGTTCCCCTGCTCTGTGTCCGGCAAAAATTACTGCTACCTAGCTACACATGTTGAAAAAAACATGACATGTTAAAGTGGCTAGTGCTACACATAGATATCAGGCTACACCCTTATTTCTAAGCTGTAAACAAGTGAAACGTCACATTTAAAACCATTCAATGATTAGTGTTGGTAACAAATCTGTAACTAAATAATTGTGACATATTATGGCAGATATCCACATGTCTAACACAAATGCTAACACAAAAGCATACTTATGCTATAGGGTAAATGATGGTGAACCTTATCACTCCATAACTTTGACAAATCCAACTCACATCATGCCTCAAATGCTGCAATGTTGGAAGTGCATAATGTGGGTTGAACTTTGACAACAGCTGCAGTGCGAAGGTTATCCTTCTGTGTTCTTGGCTTTTAAATAAAAGCATACAAGTAAATATAATAATACATTGTTGATTAAGGGACGTAATGTACACCTGTAATATTGTGCAAACAATGGATGTAGGACTATTCCTCTTCAACATTACTTATATTTGTGTCATTTGAAAAAATACATATTTTAGTTAAAAATTAAAAACCCATGTTCACTAGCTGTGAAAGGCCCCTTTGTGTACTTCTATAGTGTTTGAAACCAATGTATTGTATACGGATGGAAGCACGTCACAGTAATAGATTTGAATTATTTGAAATAGAATGTAGCAGTACCAATTCGAGAAAAATGTGAAGGATGAGGCAGTGAGACACGCTCAGCAGAGTACAAGCAACAGTGGTTGAAGAACTAACTGGAGCGGGATCTGCACTCCAAAAATGAAAACCTCTGACTACAGTAAACAGTGCACACAACTGTTCAGTAGCTGTGAAAGGCCCGTTTGTGTACTTCTATATTGTTTGCAACCAATGTATTGTATACGGATGGAAGCACGTCACAGTAATAGATTTGAATTATTTGAAATAGAATGTAGCAGCACCAATTCGAGAAAAATGTGAAGGATGAGGCAGTGAGACACGCTCAGCAGAGTACAAGCAACAGTGGTTGAAGAACTAACTGGAGCGGGATCTGCACTACAAAAATGAAAACCTCTGACTACAGTAAACAGTGCACACAACTGTTCAGTAGCTGTGAAAGGCCCGTTTGTGTACTTCTATATTGTTTGCAACCAATGTATTGTATACGGATGGAAGCACGTCACAGTAATAGATTTGAATTATTTGAAATATAATGTAGCAGCACCAATTCAAGAAAAATGTGAAGGATGAGCCAGTGACAGACACTCAGCAGAGTACACGCAGCGGTGGTTGAAGTAAGTGGAGCGGGATCTACACTCCTACCAAAAATTGAAACCTCAGACTAGAGTGAACAGTGAACACAACTGTTCACTTGCTGTGAAAGGCCTTTTTGTGGACTTCTATTATGTTTGCAAGCAATGTATTGTATTTTGATGGAAGAGCGTCACACTAATAGATTTTAGTAAATTGAAATAGAATAAGCAGCACCAATTTTAGAAAAATGACAAGGATGAGCAGTGACAGACACTCAGCAGAGTACACGCAGCGGTGGTTGAAGTAAGTGGAGCGGGATCTACACTCCTACCAAAAATTGAAACCTCAGACTAGAGTGAACAGTGAACACAACTGTTCACTTGCTGTGAAAGGCCTTTTTGTGGACTTCTATTATTTTTGCAAGCAATGTATTGTATTTTGATGGAAGAGCGTCACACTAATAGATTTTAGTAAATTGAAATAGAAATAAAGCAGCACCAATTTTAGAAAAATGACAAGGATGAGCCAGTGACAGACACTCAGCAGAGTACACGCAGCGGTGGTTGAAGTAAGTGGAACGGGATCTACACTCCTACCAAAAATTGAAACCTCAGACTAGAGTGAACAGTGAACACAACTGTTCACTTGCTGTGAAAGGCCTTTTTGTGGACTTCTATTATGTTTGCAAGCAATGTATTGTATTTTGATGGAAGAGCGTCACACTAATAGATTTTAGTAAATTGAAAATAGAATAAAGCAGCACCAATTTTAGAAAAATGACAAGGATGAGCCAGTGACAGACACTCAGCAGAGTACACGCAGCGGTGGTTGAAGTAAGTGGAGCGGGATCTACACTCCTACCAAAAATTAAAACCTCAGACTAGAGTGAACAGTGAACACAACTGTTCACTTGCTGTGAAAGCCTTTTTGTGGACTTCTATTATGTTTGCAAGCAATGTATTGTATTTTGATGGAAGAGCGTCACACTAATAGATTTTAGTAAATTGAAAATAGAATAAAGCAGCACCAATTTTAGAAAAATGACAAGGATGAGCCAGTGACAGACACTCAGCAGAGTACACGCAGCGGTGGTTGAAGTAAGTGGAGCGGGATCTACACTCCTACCAAAAATTGAAACCTCAGATTAGAGTGAACAGTGAACACAACTGTTCACTTGCTGTGAAAGGCCTTTTTTGTGGACTTCTATTATGTTTGCAAGCAATGTATTGTATTTGATGGAAGAGCGTACACTAATAGATTTTAGTAAATTGAAATAGAATAAAGCAGCACCAATTTTAGAAAAATGACAAGGATGAGCCAGTGACAGACACTCAGCAGAGTACACGCAGCGGTGGTTGAAGTAAGTGGGCGGGATCTACACTCCTACCAAAATTGAAACCTCAGACTAGATGAACAGGAACACAACTGTTCACTGCTGTGAAAGGCCTTTTTGTGGACTTCTATTATGTTTGCAAGCAATGTATTTTATTTGATGGAAGAGCATCACACTAATAGATTTTAGTAAATTGAAAATAGAATAAAGCAGCACCAATTTTAGAAAAATGACAAGGATGAGCCAGTACAGACACTCAGCAGAGTAAACGCAGCGGTGGTTGAAGTAAGTGGAACGGGATCTACACTCCTACCAAAAATTGAAACCTCAGACTAGAGTGAACAGTGAACACAACTGTTCACTTGCTGTGAAAGGCCTTTTGTGGACTTCTATTATGTTTTGCAAGCAATGTATTGTATTTGATGGAAGAGCGTCACACTAATAGATTTTAGTAAATTGAAAATAGAATAAAGCAGCACCAATTTAGAAAAATGACAAGGATGAGCCAGTGACAGACACTCAGCAGAGTACACGCAGCGGTGGTTGAAGTAAGTGGAGCGGGATCTACACTCCTACCAAAAATTGAAACCTCAGACTAGAGTGAACAGTGAACACAACTGTTCACTTTGCTGTGAAAGGCCTTTTTGTGACTTCTATTATGTTGCAAGCAATGTATTGTATTTTGATGGAAGAGCGTCACACTAATAGATTTTTGTAATTGAAAATAGAATAAAGCAGCACCAATTTTAGAAAAATGACAAGGATGAGCCATGACAGACACTCAGCAGAGTACACGCAGCGGTGGTTGAAGTAAGTGGAGCGGGATCTACACTCCTACCAAAAATTGAAACCTCAGACTAGAGTGAACAGTGAACACAACTGTTCACTTGCTGTGAAAGGCCTTTTTGTGGACTTCTATATGTTTGCAAGCAATGTATTGTATTTTAATGGAAGAGCGTCACACTAATAGATTTTAGTAAATTTAAAATAGATAAACAGCACCAATTTTAGAAAAATGACAAGGATGAGCCAGTGACAGACACTCAGCAGAGTACAAGCAGCGGTGGTTGAAGTAAGTGGAGCGGGATCTACACTCCTACCAAAAATTGAAACCTCAGACTAGAGTGAACAGTGAACACAACGTTCACTTGCTGTGAAAGGCCTTTTTTGTGGCTTCTATTATGTTTGCAAGCAATGTATTGTATTTTGATGGAAGAGCGTCACACTAATAGATTTTAGTAAATTGAAAATAGAATAAAGCAGCACCAATTTTAGAAAAATGACAAGGATGAGCAATGACAGACACTCAGCAGAGTACACCAGCATTAGTTGAAGAAGTAACTGGAGCGTGATCTGCATTTAAAAAAAAAAAAATAAAATACCTCACAGACTGCAGTGAACACTGAAACACAACTGTTCACATATCTGTGAAAGGCTCCTTTCTGTACTTCTATAGTGTTTGCAACCAATGTATTGTATACGGATGGAAGCGCATCACACTATAATTTCTATTGAATG
Organism: Oophaga sylvatica; assembly: GCA_033576555.1. Lineage (NCBI taxonomy): Eukaryota > Metazoa > Chordata > Amphibia > Anura > Dendrobatidae > Oophaga > Oophaga sylvatica. Next base: position 100,129,535 of record JARQOD010000003.1, read on the forward strand.
GAGCAGCTAGAATTACACTAAAGAAAAAAAAAAGAGTCTGTGAGTGACACGTGCAGATGCCTACAGACAGCGTTGGATGCAGAGCAAACTGCAGCGTCACCTGCACTCTCACACACAACACCTTGCACAGAGCTGTAAAACAACACTGCAAGGCAAAAGGAAGCTTTACACAGCGGTTGGTAAACTAGCCTGCCTAAAGCAAAGTACACAAAAATCGCAATCTCTAACTGTCCCTCAGAGTCAGCAGAGCAGCGTTCTGTCCCTAACTGAGTTCACAGCACAGTGACGCTAAAATGGCGGCGGCGCCTTTATAGTGCATTTGACATCATTTCAGCAGCCAATCACAGCCATGCCATTAGTTAAGATGACCGCAGCATTACAGGATGTGCCCACACTTCGTAGGATTCCTCATTGGCTGACTAAAATCACACTTGCCTCTACAAAGAATTATGGGAAACTTCCGATTCTGGTATACGATATAGGAAAAATATCGGAACTAAGTATCGGAATTCCGATACAGCGAATATCGGCCGATACCCGATACTTGCGTATCGGAATGCTCAACACACTCACCACCTCACGTGGCAGCCTGTTCTGCTCACTGATCACCCTCACTGTCAAAAAGTTTTTTCTAATATCTAATCTGTATCTTCTCCATATGCAAATGAAATAATGATGATCCTTCTACACTGTGAGATCCCTTCAGATATTTGTAGACAGCTATTAACCCCTTCATGACCTTTGCCATTTTTGAAATTCTGACCAGTGTCCCTTTATGAGGTAATAACTCAGGAACGCTTCAACGGATCCTAGCGATTCTGAGACTGTTTTTTCGTGACATATTGGGCTTCATGTTAGTGGTAAATTTAGGTCGATAATTTTTGCATTTATTTGTTTAAAAAAATGGAAATTTGGCGAAAATTTTGAAAATTTCGCAATTTCAAATTTTGAATTTTTGTTCTGTTAAACGAGAGAGTTATGTGACACAAAATAGTTAATAAATAACATTTCCCACTTGTCTTCTTTGCATCAGCACAATTTTGGAAGCAAAAAATATATTTTTTTAGAAAGTTATAAGGGTTAAAAGTTGACCAGCGATTTCTCATTTTTACAGCAGAATTTACAAAACCATTTTTTTTAGGGACCACCTCATATTTGAAGACACTTTGAGAGGTCTATATGGTAGAAAATACCCAAAAGTGACACCATTATAAAAACTGCACCCCTCAAGCTACTCAAAACTACATTCAAGAAGATTATTAACCCTTCAGGTGCTTCACAGGAACTAAAGCAACGTGGAAGGAAAAAATGGACATTTAATTTTCCAACAAAAATTTTATTTTAGCATCAATTTTTCATTTTTGCATGGGCAACAGGATAAAATGGATCATAAAATTTGTTGGGCAATTTCTCCTAAGTACACAGATACCTCATATGTGGTCATAAACCACTGTTTGGGCGCACGGCAGGGCTCAGAAGGGAAGGAGCGCCATTTGACTTTTGAATGGAAAATTAGCTCCAATCATTAGCGGACACCATGACGCGTTTGGAGAGCCCCTGTGTGCCTAAACAATGAAAAAACCCCACATGTACACCATTTTGAAACTAGACCTCTTATGGAACTTATCTAGATGTGTTGTGAGTAGTGTTGAGCATTCCGATACTGCAAATATCGGGTATCGGCCGATATTAGCTGTATCGGAATTCCGATTCCGAGTTCCGATATTTTCGTCTTATCGGATACCGGAATCGGGATTGTCACTGTCACTGTCAGTGTCCGTCGGTCGGGTCTGTCAGGAGTCAGCGGCACTTACCTGCAGAAGATCTCCGGCGGTCACGTCCTGCACTGCTTCATGGCCGCCATCTTCTTTCCCCGGCGGTCACATGCAGTTTCTCGCGATAACTGCAGTGACTGCTGGTAATCGCGGCCGTAAAGCAGTCATCCGATGACGTCACCGCCGGGGAAGCAGGTAAATCAGCTGTGCTGCGTTGCAATGACAGGCTCTGCCTGTCATTGCGATGTAGCAGAGCTGGATCGTCGTGGGACTGTCGTTATGGACTGCGTCGACAGGTGGTATACTGTTTGTTTGTTTTTTTTTTTTTTTTTACAGGAGATCGATGGCGTCGAGGAAAGAGAGTACAATAAAAAAAATGAAAACTGAGTTGTCTCTTTTATTTCATTAAAAGACTTTTTTCTTGCTGTCTTTTTTTTATACATTTAATAACTTTGGATTAATAATGGATCGGTGTCTATTGACACCTCTCCATTATTAACCGGGCTTATTGTCACCGTGCAATCAAAAGGTGACATTAACCCCTTATTACCCCGCTTGCCACCGCTACAGGGCAAGTGGGAAGAGCCGGGTAAAGTGCCACAATTGGCACAAACTTTTGATGCGCCAAATGTGGGGCTTTCTGTAGCCTGGGATTATCAGGCTGTTGAGGGCCAAAATCCCATGGGCCTTGACAGTCTTTTAATACCAGGCCGCAGCAGTCTGCATTTTACTTGGCTGGTTAACAAAAAATAGGGGGGATCCCCACGCCGTTTTTTTTTTTCGAGGGGATCCCCTATTTTTTTTAACCAGCCAAGCTAAGCAGACTGCTGTGGCCTGGTATTATCAGGCTTGCAAGGTCCATGGATATTGGATCCTTACCAGCCTGAAAAACCAGGCCTCAGCGGTCTTTCTTCATCTGGCTGGTTAACAAAAAATAGGGGGGACCCCACGCCAATTTTTTTCGAGGGGAACCCCTATTTTGTTAATCAGCCAAGATATGCAGACTGCTGTGGCCTGGTATATCAGGCTGGCAAGGTCCATGGATCTTGGCTCCTTAACAGCCTGAAAATCCAGGCCTCAGCGGTCTGCTTCATCTGGCTGGTTAACAAAAATAGGGGGGGACCCCACGCCAATTTTTTTTCGAGGGGATCCCCTATTTTTGTTAATCAGCCAAGATATGCAGACTGCTGTGGCCTGGTATTATCAGGCTGGCAAGGTCCATGGATCTTGGCTCCTTAACAGCCTGAAAATCCAGGCCTCAGCGGTCTGCTTCATCTGGCTGGTAACAAAATAGGGGGGACCCCACGCCATTTTTTTTCGAGGGGATCCCCTATTTTTGTAAATCAGCCAAGATAATGCAGACTGCTGTGGCCTGGTATTATCAGGCTGGCAAGGTCCAGGATCTTGGCTTCCTTAACAGCCTGAAAATCCAGGCCTCAGCGTCTGCTTCATCTGGCTGGTTAACAAAAATAGGGGGACCCCACGCCAATTTTTTTCGAGGGATCCCCTATTTTGTTAATCAGCCAAGATAGCAGACTGCTGTGGCCTGGTATTATCAGGCTGGCAAGTCCATGGATCTTGGCTCCTTAACAGCCTGAAAATCCAGGCCTCAGCGGTCTGCTTCATCTGGCTGGTTAAACAAAAATAGGGGGGACCCCACGCCATTTTTTTTCGAAGGGAACCCTATTTTTGTTAATCAGTTCACTCTGACGTCACTGATTGTGTCCCTTGGCTGACCTAAAAGTGAAAGTGGAAAGCAATCAATGAAGCTTTCCACTTAAGGGCCCGTCTCACATAGCGATATCGCTACCGAGTCGCTGCTGAGTCACAAGTTTTGTGACGCAGCAGCGAGCTCACCAGCGATATCGCTGTGTGTGACATTCAGCGACGATCAGCCCCCTGCCGGTTCGCTGAACGTCGCTGAAATGTCAGGACCTTTGATCGCTGGTTTCCCGCTGACAGGCACACATCGCTGCGTGTGACAGGCGGGAGACCAGCGATCCGCTGGTAACCAAGGTACACAGCGGGTTTCCAGGCGCGGGGCTGTGCCTAGAAAACCCGCTGTGTACCTTGGATACCAGCGCCCTGATGCAGGGAGCGGTATCCAAGGTACATAGCGGGTTTCCAAGCGCTGCGCGGTGCTTGGAAACCCGCTGTTACCTTGGTTACCAGCGGTCGCTGGTCCCGCCTGTCACACGCACGATGCGTGCCTGTCAGAGGGAAACCAGCGATCAAAAAAGGTCCTGACATTTCTGCGACGATCAGCGATACCCGGCAGGGGGCTGATCGTCGCTGAAATGTCACACACAGCGATATCGCTGGTGAGCTCGCTGCTGCGTCACAAACTAGTGACTCAGCAGCGATCTCGGTAGCGATATCGCTATGTGAGACGGGCCCTTAAGCGATGTTACCCGCAGTGTCGCTGTCCCAGATACGCTGCCGAGCTGCCTGTTTGGCAGCTCAGCAGCGATCATGTAGCGATACACCAGCGATCATGACAAGTGCATATCGTTGTCGGGATCGCTGGTGTATCGTTATGTGACACCCAGCCTTTACTCTCCTGTCAGGCAGGAGAGGAACTCAATCATTTGGGTTTACTGTGAGGCTGCAGCATTAGCTGCGGTCCCTGCAGTAAACATAACCCTTTTGAAGGATTACACCGTGGGACTGACTGTGCATGGATAGGTAAGAATAATTTTGCTTTTTATTTTATTTTTATTACAGGAAAGGGTTTTTTGCAGTAAAAAAAAGATGGTCAAAAACATGTGTCTTTATTTCATTTAAAATGATTTTTAATTAAAGTGTGTGTGTTTTATTTTTATTTCATGCAATAGGATTAATAATTGATAGTTGTTAATTGACAGCTCTCAATTATTAACCTGGCTTAAGGTCACCTTTCAATAGCAAGGTGGCTTTAAAACCCCCTATTAACCCATTCGCCACCGCTACAGGGCAATGGGAAATAGACGGGCAAAGTGCCAGAAAGGGCGAATCTAATTATAGATTTGTCTTTCCTGGGTGTCTGGGGGCAGATGTTAGTAGCCGGGGGGGGCAAAAATAATGGGTCCCTCTCTGGGCTATTATTATCTGCCCCCCACCACTGGCTTTGTCTGTCTGGTGCGAAAATAGGGCGGGAGCCCACGCATTTTTTTTCAGCAATTTTACACCTCATATATATATATACATGTCATTGAATTTGTGACACATATATATATATATTTATATTTGTAGTTCATACACTTCTACATAGTATAATAGCCGTAATTCAATTGCCGGCTTTTGTGAAAAAGCAGAACCACATGAAATGACACTTGGTTACATAGGTTAACCATGTCTTTTCATGTCCTTTGCTATCTAATTTTTCACAAACAATTAAATCAGACTATGTGTGCAAAATTTCACACCTGTGGGTTAATTAAAGGTGTAAATTCGTAGCAAAAAGTCCGTTTTTTTACAACGAATTTACACCTTTAATTAACCCCTACAGGTGTGAAATTTGCACACATAGCTGATTTAATTGTTTGTGCAAAATTAGATAGCAAAGGACATGAAAAGACATGGTTAACCCTATGTACACCAAGTGTCATTTCATGTCGGGTGACCCGACATGAAATGACACTTGGTGTACATAGGGTTAACATGTCTTTTCATGTCCTTTGCTATCTAAGGCCGGGAGTCACACTGGCGACAAAATCGGACGACTGCAATGCGATGAAATATCGCATTGCAGTCGACCTATTTAATCTATGGAGCAGCTCCCAGTATCAGAGTTTTTTGTGGTCCGTTTTAAACGTCCGTGTACAATCGCAGCATGCTGCGATTGTCACCGATTGTCGTCGACAATCGCAAGCAAGTCTATGGAGCGATGAAAAATCTGATTTACAAACGACCACACTGTGTGACTTGCGATGAAATCGCATCGTGTCCTTTAGAAAAGCCGGCAATTCATCCCCGCCTATACTGTAAAATCACACTGACAGCTTTAATAAAGACTAGAAAGAATAGATATATACACAAGAACACATACATATATATATACATGTCTTGTGACATGTATATATACATATATTTATAGTTCCTAGACTTCTAACATACTGTATTAGCCGCTAATTCAATGCCGGGTTTTGTGAAATCACAGAAGCCGACATGAAATGATACATTGTTTCCACACATTTAACCATTAATTTCATGTATTTTTATATATGTTTGAAACATACAATTACATGAGTGTATTTGTGCAAAATTTCAGACATGTAGGGTTAATTAAAGGTGAAAATTTCGTTAAAAAAAAAATGCGTGGGCCCCCGCTGTATTTTCTCCCCCCAGACAGACAAAGCAAAGCGAGTGGGGAGATTAATAATAGCCCAGGAAGGTGCATTTTTTTTGTGCCCCCCCCGCCCTACTAACATCTGCCCCCAGACACCCCAGGAAAGACAAATCTATAATTAGATTCCCCCTTTCTGGCACTTTGCCCGTCTATTCCCATTGCCCTGTAGCGGTGGCGAATGGGTTAATCCCCCACCTTACTGTCACCTTGCAATTGAAAGGTGACCTTAAGGCAGGTTAATGATTGATAGCTGTCAATTAGACAACTATCAATTATTAATCCTATTGAAGTAAATAAAAAAACACAACACTTTAAGAATAAATAATTTTAATGAAATAAAAACACATTTTTTGACCATATTTATTTTACACTAAATCCGTGCGAAGCCATTGATCTCCTAAAATAAAGAAAAGAAATAAAACAACTTTATTCTTACCTATTCCGCCGATCTGTCACGTCCCACGCTGTAATCCTTCACAAAGGGTTAACTACTTTGAGCCAACATGCAAGTAATCCTGCATGCTCAGCTCAAAGCTCATGAATGAATAAGTTCCTCTCCTGGCGACAGGAGAGGATGTGTTTCATGAATGAAGCTTAATTGATTGTGTCCACTTTCCCTTTAGGTCAGGTCACTACAGTTAAATTGGCAAGAAATCAATTAAGCTCCATTCATGAATCTATTCCTCTACTTTCGCTGGAGAGGAAGTTAATTCATTCAGGGGAATACAGGTCTGAGACAGCATATTAGCTCTCTGCGACCTTTAACCTGTTAACCCCTTTCTGATGGATTACAACCGTGGGACCTGACTGTACATCGGATTGGTAAGTAAATTTTGCTTTTTTATTTTTTTTTATTACAGGAAAAGGGTTTTAGCAGGAAATAAAAATGGTCAAAAACTGTGTGATTATTTAATTAAACTTATTTTTTATTAAAGTGGTGTTTGATTTTTCTTTCATACAATAGGATAATAATTGATAGTTGCCTAATTGACAGCTATCAATTATTAACCTGGCTCAAAGTGACCTTTCAATTGCAAGGTCATTTTAACCCCTTTATTAACCCATTCGCCACCGCTACAGGCAATGGGAATAGACGGGCAAAGTGCCAGAAAGGGCGAATCTAATTAAGATTTGCCCTTTCTGGGTGTCTGGGGCAGATGTTGTAGCCAGGGGGGCACAAAAAAAATGTACCCTCCCTAGGCTATTATTATCTGCCCCCACTCGCTTGCTTTGTCTGTCTGGTGGAGAAAATACAGCGGGAGCCCACGCATTTTTTTAACGAATTTACACCTTTAATTAACCCCTACATGTCTGAAATTTAGCACACATATACTCATGTAATTGTATGTTTCAAACAAATATAAAAATACATGAAATTACATGTTAAATGTGTGGAAAACAATGTATCATTTCATGTCGGCTTCTGTGATTTCACTGAAGCCGGCAATTGAATTAGGGCTATAACAGTATGTAGAAGTGTAAGAACTATAAATATATGTATATATATATATGTCCAATGACATATATATATATATAATATATATATATATATATATATATATGTGCTCTATGTGTATATATCTATTCTTTCTTTTGGAATTTAAATACTATTCTTTTGGATCCATTATATGTCAGTTTTGCAAGCCTGCGAGAAAATCTCGCAAGTCGGATGAAAACGGATGTTAAAAGTCACACACATGCGATTAAATCGCATCTTTGAAGGAAAATCGGATGCCAGAAGGATTGTGATGTTTTTATTTTGATCCGATTGTCGACCGTCTAAAACGGACCGATTTTTTTGTGTTGTGTTGTGACTCCGCCTAATTTGCACAAAAAAATTAAATCAGACTATGTGTGCAAAATTTCACACCTGTAGGGGTTAATTAAGGTGTAAATTCGTAGCAAAAAAAGTCCGTTTTTTTTACAACGAATTTTACACCTTTAATTAACCCCTACAGGTGTGAAATTTTGCACACATAGTCTGATTTAATTGTTTGTGCAAATCAGATAGCAAACGACATGAAAAGACATGTAAACCCTATGTAACACCAAGTGTCATTTCATGTCGGGTGTTCTGTCTTTTCACTGAAGCCGGCTTTACTCGGCAATTGAATGAGAGGATATTTTACTATGTAGAAGTGTATAAACTATACATATATGTATATATATATGTCACAATGACATGTATAAATTATATATGTATTCTATGTGTGTATATTTAGTGTTTACAAGGAAAAATGGGTTTTTTTTAGTTGCGATATTTTGTTCCCATAGACTTACATGGGACTTCCGGTATCGGGATCGGGTATCGCCGATAATTTAGTGATATCGGCGATACCATTCCGATTCCGATACTTTAGGATATCGGAAAGTATCGCTCAACTCTAGTTGTGAGCACTCTGAACCCCCAAGTGCTTCACAGAAGTTTTTTAACGCAGAGCAGTGAAAATAAAAAATCATTTTTTTCCTCAAAAATTATTTTTTAGCCCGCTATTTTTTTTTTCACAAGGGTAACAGGAGAAATTGGACCACAAAAGTTGTTGTGCAATTTGTCCTGGTACACCAATACCCCATATGTCGGGGGGAACCACTGTTTTGGCGCATGGGAGAGAACAGAAGGTAAGGAGCGCCATTTTGGAATGCAGACTTGATGGAATGTCCTGCGGGCGTCATGTTGCGTTTGCAGAGCCCCTGATGTGCCTAAACAGTAGAAACCCCCCCACCCAAATGACCTCATTTTGGAAACTAGACCCCCCAAGGAGCTTATCTAGATGTGTAGTGAGCACTTTGAACCCCCAAGTGCTTCACAGAAGTTATAAACGCAGAGCAGTGAAAATAAATCATTTTTGTTTTCTCAAAAATGATTTTTTAGCCTATTTTTTTATTTTCCCAAGGGTAACAGGATAAATTGGACACCAAAAGTTGTTGTCCAGTTTTTTCCTGAGTACGCTGGTGTCCCATATGAGGGGGAACCACTGTTTGGGTGCACAACAGGGCTCAGAAGGGAAGGAGCGCAATTTGACTTTAATGGAAAATTAGCTCCAATCGTTAGCGGACACCATGTCGTGTTTGGAGAGCCCCTGTGTCCTAAACTTTGGAGCTCCCCCACAAATGACCCCATTTTGGAAACAAGACCCCCTAAGGAACTTATTTAGATGCACAGTGAGCACTTTGAACCCCCAGGTGCTATACAGAAGTTTATAACGCACAGCCTTAAAATAAAAAATCATTTTTTTCTCAAAAAATAATTTTTTTTTAGCCCCCTATTTTTTATTTTTACAATCGTTACAGGAGAAATTGGACCCCAAAATTGTTGTCCAGTTTGCCCCTGAGTACACTGGAAACCCAAAATTGGGGGGTAACCAATGTTTGGGCACAACGTCATGCTCAGAATGTAGTAGTGACGCTTTGAAATGCCGACTTGATGGAATGGTCTTGCGGCATCTTGTTACGTTTGCAGAGCCCTGATGTGCCCAAACAGTAGAAACAAACCACAAGTGACCCCATTTTTGTAAACTAGACCCCCCAAGGAACTTATCCAGATGTGTGGTGAGCACCTTGAACCCCCACGTGCTTCACAGAATTTATAATGCAGAGCTGTAAAAACAAAAAATCATTTCTTTCCTCAAAAACTGATTTTTTAACCCACAATTTTTTTTTTCACAAGGGTAACAGGAGAAATTGGACCCAAAAGTTGTTGTTACAGTTTGTCCTGAGTACACTGGTACCCCTATGGTGGGAGAAAACTACTGTATGGGCACACGTCGGGGCTCGGAAGGGAAGTGTGATGTTTTTGAAATGCCGACTTGATGGAATGGTCTGCGGTCGTCATTTACGTTTGCAGAGCCCATGATGTGCCTAAACAGTAGAAACCCCCCCAAGGACCCATTTTTGGAAACTAGATCCCCCAAGGAACTCCTCTAGATGTGTGGTGAGCACTTTGAATCTCCAAGTTCTTCACAGAAGTTTATAACGCAGAGCTGTGAAAATAAAAAAAATCATTTTTTTTTTCCACAAAAAAAATTTTTTAGTCCCCAATTTTTTTTTCCAAGGGTAACAAGGAGAAATTAGACCCCCAAAGTTGTTGTGCAATTTTTACTGAGTACGCTGATACCCCATATGTGGGGGTAAACCACTGTTTGGGCACACGTCGGGGCTCGGAATAAAGTGAGCACTGTTTCACTTTTAACAGCCAATCAGAGTGATCGTAGCCACGTAGGGGTTAAGCCAACCCCCCTGTGGTGAAGCACAAAGGGTCTTGTGCCTGCGTGTTGGGTGACCTTTCAGTGACCCCGGTCACCCGACCGCAGGAACGCGATCCTTTCATGACACATACGCTGTGTCACAGGTCATGAAGGGGTTAAGTCTCCTCTCAGTCTTCTTTTTTGAACCTAAACATTCCCAGATCCTTTAAAACCGTTCCTCTAGGACATAGTTTGCAGTCTGCTCACTATCCTGGTCGCTCTTCTCTGAACTTGCCTCCAGCTTTTCAATGTCTTTTTTAAAATGTGGTGCCCAGAACTGGACATAGTTTTCGGATGAAGCAAAGGAGGAGTAAGGGGAGATAATTCGTTATTGACTGTCAGTCTGTCATAGTGGGCTGACTGAGGCTATATGCAATGCAATACAGAGGCTATATAAAAGACAAAATTTTTAAAGAAAACTCAATTGCAAAAATAATTTAACCCCAATTACACGAGTACACAATAAGTGAAAAACAAAAGTTATCCCCATAGGTGGACAACCATTTATGATGACTTGGTAGGGTTTGTCCAGCTTTATGATAAAACTAGCTATGAACCCATTCTACGCCCGGTGGCAAGCATTTTTATAGGTATATGGTCTCCCATACTGGTATGTGCTGCCCCCTCCTATCCTGGTATGCATGAACCCCTCATCCCTATCCTGGTATGTATGATCCCCCACCCCCACCCAAATCTGGTATGCATGGCACTCATCCTCATCCTGGTATGCATGGTCCCCTCATCCCCCAATCCTGGTATGCATGGTCCCCTCACCCCCCAATCCTGGAATGCATGGTCCCCTCAGCCCCCAATTCTGGTATGAATGGTTCCCTCACCCCCAATCCTGGAAGCATGGTCCCCTCACCCCCCAATTCTGGTATGCATGGTCCCCTCACCCCCCAATCCTGGTATGCATGGTCCCCCTCACCCCCAAATCTGGAATGCATGGTCCCTTCACCCCCCATCTGGTTATGAAAGGTCCCCTCACCCCCAATTCTGGTATGCATGGTCCCCCCTGATCCCTATCGTAGGATGTATGGTACCCTTCACTCCCCAATCCTGGTATGCATGGTCCCCCTCATCCGCAATCCTTTGGTATACATGGGACCCTTACCTCTCAATTCTGGTAGGCATGTCCCCCTCACCCCCCAATTCTGGATGCATGGTACCCCTCTATCCTGGTATGCATCTTACCCCCACCCACCTATCCCGGTATGCATGTTTACCCCTCATCCCCCATTCCTGGTATGCATTGCCCCCTCACCCCCAATACTGGTATGCATGGTCCTCTCACCCCTCATTCCTGGTATGCATGGTCTCCTCACCCCCAATCCTGATACGCATGGTTCCCTCCCCCCAATCTGATATGCATGGTCCCCTCACCCCCCAAACCTGATATGCATGGTCCCTCCACCCCCAATCCTGATATGCATGGTCCCCTCATCCCCCAATCCTGGTATGCATGGTACCCCTCACCCACCTATCCTGGTATGCATGTTACCCCTCATCCCCATTCCTGTTATGCATGGTCCCCTCACCCCCCAATACTGGTATGCATGGTCCTCTCACCCCCCCCCTCCTGGTATGCATGGTCCCCTCACCCCTCATTCCTGGTATGCATGGTCTCCTCACCCCAATCCTGATACGCATGGTCCCCTCATCCCCAATCCTGATATGCATGGTTCTTCACCCCCATATCCTGGTATGCATGGTCCCCTCACTTTCCCCAATCTTGGAATGCATGGTCCCCTCACCACCCCAATCCTGGAATGCATGGTCACCCCACCCCCCAAACCTGGAATGCATGGTCCCCTCCCGCCCCCAATTCTGGTATGAATGGTCCCCTCACCCCCAAATCCTGGAATGCATGGTCCCCTCACCCCCCAATTCTGGTATGCATGGTCCCCTCACCCCCCAATCCTGGTATGCATGGTCCCCTCACCCCCCAATCATGGAATGCATGGTCCCCTCACCCCCCAATTCTGGTATGAATGGGCCCCTCACCCCCCAATTCTGGTATGCATGTTCCCCCCTGATCCTATCGTAGGATGTATGGTACCTTCACTCCCCAATCCTGGTATACATGGCACCCCTTACCTCTCAATTCTGGTAGCATGGTCCCCTCACCCCCCAATTCTGGATGCATGGTACCCCTCTATCCTGGTATGCATCTTACCCCTCACCCACCTAACCTGTATGCATGTTACCCTCATCCCCCATTTCCTGGTATGCATGGCCTCCTCACCCCCAATACTGGTATGCATGGTCCTATCACCCCTCATTTTGGTATGCATGGTCTCCTCACCCCCAATCCTTATTACGCATGGTTCCCTCACCCCCAATCCTGATATGCATGGTCCCCTCACCCCCAATCCTGATATGCATGGTCCCCACACCCCCCAATCCTGATATGCATGGTCCACTCATCCCCCAATCCTGGTATGCATGGTACCCCTCACCCACATATCCTGGTATGCATGTTACCCTCATCCCCATTCCTGCTATGCATGGTCCCCTCACCCCCCAATACTGGTATGCATGGTCCTCTCACCCCCATCCTGGTATGCATGGTCCCTCATCCCTCATTCCTGGTATGCATGGTCTCCTCACCCCCAATCCTGATACGCATGGTCCCCTCAACCCCAATCCTGATATGCATGGTTCTCTCCCCCCATATCCTGGTATGCATGGTCCCCTCACCCCCCAATTTGGAATACATGGTCCCCTCACCACCCCAATCCTGGAATGCATAGTCACCTCACCCCCCAATCCTGGCATGCATGGTCCCCTCAGCCCCCAATCCTAGTAAAGCATGGTCCCCCTCACCCCCAATTCTGTATGCATGGTCCCCTCATCCCTATCATAGGATGTATGTACCCCTCACCCCACAATCCTGGTATGCAGGCACCCCTTACCTTCCAATTCTGGATGCATGGTCCCCTCATCCCATATCCTGGTATGCATGGTACCCCTCTTCCCCAATCCTGGTAGCATGGTCCCCTCACCCCCAATCCTGAAATGCATGGTCACCTCACCCCAATCCTGGCTGCATGGTCCCCTCAGCCCCCAATCCTGGTATGCAGGTCCCCTACACCCCCAATTCTGGCATGCATGGTCCCCTCATCCCTACCGTAGGATGGATGGTACCCCTACACCCCAATCCTGGCATGCATGGCACCCCTTAACTCCCAATTCTGGTATGCATGTCCCCTCATCCCATATCCTGATATGCATGGTACCCCTCATCCCCAATCTGGTAATGCATGGTCCCCTCATCCCCCCAATCCTGGATGCATGGTCTCTTCACCACCCAATACTGGTATGCATGGTTCCCTCACCCCCAATCCTGGTGTGCATGGTCCCCCACCCCCCAATTCTGGCATGCATGGTCCCCTCACCCCCCAATCCTGGTATGCATGGTCCCCTCACCCCCCATCCTGGTATGCATGGTCCCCTCACCACCCCAATCCTAGTATGCATGGTTCCCTCACCCCCCAAACCTGGTGTGCATGGTCCCCTCACCCCCCAATTTCTGGCATGCATGGTCCCCTCACCCCCTAATCCCTGGATGCATGGTCCCCTCACCCCCCCCCAAACCTGAATGCATGGTCCCCTCACCCCCACAATCCTGGAATGCAGTTCCCCCTCACCCCCCAATCCTAGTATGCATGGTCCCTTCACCCCCCAATCCTAGTATGCATGTCCCCCCCCCATGTTGGATGTATGGTAACCCCCACAGCCCCAATCCTGATATGCATGGTCCCCTCACCCTCCAATTCCTGATTATGCATGGCCCCCTCACCCCCCCAATCCTGGTACGGCATGGTCCCTCACCTCCCAATCCTGATATGCATGGTCTCCTCACCCCCAATCCTGATGTGCATGGTCCCCTCACCCCTCATATGCATGTTCCTCACCCCCCAATCCTGATATGCATGGTCCCCTCACCCCCCAAATATGATAGCCTGGTCCCCTCATCCACCAATCTGTACGCATGGTCCCCTCACCCCCAATCCTGTATACATGGTCCCCTCACCCCCCAATCTGGAATGCATGTCCCCTCCCCCCAATCCTGATGTGCATTGTCCTCTCACCCACTCCTGATGTGCATGGTTCCCCTCACCCCCAATCCTGATGTGCATAGTCCCCTCAACCCCTCATTCCTGATGTGCATGGTCCCCTCACCCCCCAATCCTGGAATGCATGGTCCCCTCACCCCACAATCCTGGAAGCATGTTCCCTCACCCCCCAATCCTGGTATGCATGGTCCCTCACCCCCCAATCCTGGTATGCATGGTCCCCCTCACCCCCCAATCTTGGAATGCATGGTCCCCTCACCCCCATCCGATGTGCATAGGTCCTCTCACCCCACAATCCTGATGTGCATGGTCCCCTCAACCCCAATCCTGATGGCATAATCCCCTCACCCCTCAATCCTGATGTGCATGGTCCCCTCACCCCCCCAATCCTGATGTGTAAGGGCCCCTCACCCCACAATCCTGATGTGCAAGGCCCCTCACCCCCAATTTGGATGTGCATGATCCCCTCACCCCCCAATCCTGATGGCATGGTCCCTCAACCCCCCAATCCTGATGTGCATGGTCCTCTCACCCCATAATCCTGATGTGCATGGTCCCCTCACCCCCCCAAACCTGATGTGCATAATCCCTCACCCCCCTCAATCCTGAGTGCATGGTCCCCTCACCCCCCCAATCCTGATGTGTAAGGTCCCTCACCCACAATCCTATGTGCATGGTCCCCTCAACCCCAATTTGATGTGCATGATCCCCTCACCCCCAATCCTGATGTGCATGGTCCCCTCACCCCCCAATCCTGATGTGCATGGTCCCCTCACCCCCCAACCCTGATGTGCATGGTCCCCTCACCCCCAATCTGATGTGCATGGTCCCTTCACCCCCCAATCCTGATGTGCATGGTCCTCTCAACCCCCCAATCCTGATGTGCATGGTCCCCTCACCCCCCAATCCTGATATGCATGGTCCCCTCACCCCCCCCTCCAATCCTGAAATGCATGGTCCTCTCACCCGCCAACCCTGATGTGCATGGTTCCCTCACCCCCCCAATCTGATGTGCATGTTCCCCTCACCCCCCAATCCTGATGTGCATGGTCCCCTTAACCCCCCAATCCTGATATGCATGGTCCTCTCACCCCCCAACCCTGATGTGCATGTTCCCTCACCCCCCAATCCTGGTGTGCATGGTCCCCTCACCCTCCAATCCTAATGTGCATTGGTCCCCTCACACCCCAATCCTGATGTGCATAGTCCCCTCTCACCCCCCAATCCTGATGTGCATGGTCCTCTCACCCCCAATCCTGATGTGAAGTCCCCTCCACCCCACAAGCCTGATGGTGCATGGTCCCCCACCCCCAATCCTGATTGTGCATGGTCCCCTCACCCACAATCCTGATGTGCATGGTCCCCTCACCCCCAATCCTGAGTGCATGGTCCCCTCACCCCCCAATCCTGATATGCATGGTCCCCTCACCCCCAATCCTGATGTGCATGGTCCCCTCACCCTCCAACCCTGATGGTGCATGTCCCCTCACCCCCAACCCTGATATGCATGGTCCCCTCACCCCCAATCCTGATGTGCATGGTCCCTTCACCCCCAATCCTGAGGTGCATGGTCCCCTCACCCCCCCAACCGTGATGTGCATGGTCGCTTCACCCCCAATCCTGATATGCATGGTCCACTCACCCCCCCAATCTGATGTGCATGGCCCCCCTCACCCCCCAACCCTGATGTGCATGGTCCCCTGACCCCCCCCATCCTGATATGCATGGTCCCCCCCGCTATTAAACTGCACACATAACCCCACAAAAAACAAACATTTATACTCACCTTCTTCCCTGTGCTCCAGCGTGTCCGTTCTGCCGGATGCCGGGGGAGGAGAGTGGCACAGTACGCGCATAGCCAATACTGCGTGGTCTGGCGCCATATTGCTGAAGACACATGTAAATGTGTCTCAGCAAAATGGCGCCGATAAGCGGAAGGCGCAATGGGCCGATTCCGACGCACACAACGGTCTCCTGCCCTGGGAGAAGAGAAGCACCGCAGCAACGCTCCTCCCGGTCAGGTAAGTATTTGAGTATGGCGCCGGAGATCGCGGTATGCATCCAGTAACGCATACCGCGATCTCCGGCGCCATACAGAGTACTCACCGCTGGATGCCTCAATCTGTCTGGAGCCAGACTGCGCAGGCGTGTTGCGCTTGCGCAGTCTATAAAGGCTTCGGACAGAGGGACGCTTACAGCGTTATATTATAGATACATCCAGCTCTTTATGAACACAAATGTCAAAATCTCTATCGTTTTCAAAAATAAATAATTGTTTTACGGAATGCCTACATGTTACATCACAACATTGCTGTCAGAGCTAGAAATATATGTCAAATATATTTTAAACCAAAATATAATCAAAGAAATTAAATAGTAATGATGATTTTTTGCATCAAGTGTTTTTCTAGTTATTCTATACAGTAGATCTGGGATTGCAATCAGTCTTGACATTAACGCTTCAATAACCTGAAACGGCCAGAAAAGTTAAAGGCCATTAAGGGCCTGTGCACAACATTGTGGATTTGCCTGCGGATTTTTCCGCGCCGAAACCGCACCTCTTGGCAGAAAACGCAGGCACGGTTTTGACGCGGTTTTCATGCTTTTCTCATGCGGTTTTGTATGCGGTTTTGACAGCTAAATAAAGATATGTTGTTTAAACAAAAAAAAAGATTTGTGATGTCATTTCTTATCCAACCTCCTCTTTTACATTTGTCCAACCCACCTCCATACACACACACAGATAGAGATAGGCCGGCGTCACACTTGCGAGTGTGATGCGAGTAAGTCGCACGACTTTCTCGCATCAACACCCGGCACGGCCGTCCGCTCTCCGGACCCGAGTGTGGCTGCATGTTTTCTATGCAGCCGCACACTCGGTCCGAGAGCGGGCGGCCGTGCCGGTGTTGACGCGAGAAGTCGTGAGACTTACCCATCACACTCGCAAGTGTGATGCCGGTCATAGATAGATAATAGATACCAGGAGTTAGATAGATAGATAGATTAGTAGATTAGATAGATAGATAGATAAGATAGATAGATAGATAGATAGAATAGAACATACATAGATGGATGGATAATAGATAGTTAGAAATATATATATAGAATGATAATATATAGATAGACAGAAAGATATATCGGTAGATAGATAGATAAAATGGTCAAAATAGTTAAAGACA
>JARQOD010000003.1:100147238-100221315 GCA_033576555.1 Oophaga sylvatica
TGACAGATGTTTTTATCACAGACAGAAATATAATAATTGCAAACATATGAGTAACAAAAGCTTATATTGACAGTTAGAATGAGTTAATGCAGCAAGTCAATATTTGCAGTGTTGACCCTTCTTCTTCAGGACCTCTGCAATTCTCCCTGGCATGCTCTCAATCAACTTCTGGACCAAATCCTGACTGATAGCAGTCCATTCTTGCACAATCAATGCTTTCATTTTGTCTGAATTTTTACGTTTTTGTTGTCCACCCGTCTCTTGATGATTGACCACAAGTTCTCAATGGGATTAAGATCTGGGGAGTTTCCAGGCCATGGACCCAAAATCTCTATGTTTTGTTCCCTGAGCCATTTAGTTATCACCTTTGCTTTATGGCAAGGTGCTCCATCATGCTGGAAAAGGCATTGTTGATCGCCAAACTGCTCTTGGAGGGTTGGGAGAAGTTGCTCTTGGAGGACATTCTGGTACCATTCTTTATTCATGGCTGTGTTTTTAGGCAAGACTGTGAGAGAGCCGATTCCCTTGGCTGAGAAGCAACCCCACACATGAATGGTTTCAGGATGCTTAACAGTTGGCATGAGACAAGACTGGTGGTAGCGCTCACCTTGTCTTCTCCGAATTAGGCGTTTTCCTGATGTCCCAAACAATCGAAAAGGGGATTCATCAGAGAAAATAAATTTACCTCAGTCCTCAGCAGTCCACTGCCTGTACCTTTTGCAGAATATCAGTCTGTCCATGATGTTTTTTTCTGGAGAGAAGTGGCTTCTTTGCTGCCCTCCTTGAAACCAGGCCTTGCTCCAAGAGTCTCCGCCTCACAGTGCGTGCAGATGCACTCACACCTGCCTGCTGCCATTCCTGAGCAAGCTCTGCACTGCTGGTAGCCCGATCCCGCAGCTGAAACACTTTTAAGAGATGGTCCTGGCGCTTGCTGGTCTTTCTTGGGCGCCCTGGAGCCTTTTTGGCAACAATGGAACCTCTCTCCTTGAAGTTCTTGATGATGCGATAGATTGTTGACTGAGGTGCAATCTTTCTAGCTGCGATACTCTTCCCTGTTAGGCCATTTTTGTGCATTGCAATGATGACTGCACGTGTTTCTTTAGAGATAACCATGGTTAACAGAAGAGAAACAATGATGCCAAGCACCAGCCTCCTTTTAAAGTGTCCAGTGGTGTCATTCTTACTTAATCATGACAGATTGATCTCCAGCCATGTCCTCATCAACACCCACACCTGTGTTAATGGAGCAATCACTGAAAAGAGGTTAGCTGGTCCTTTTAAGGCAGGGCTGCAATGATGTTGAAATGTGTTTTTGGGGGATAAAGTTCATTTTCTAGCCAAATATTGACTTGCAAGTAATTGCTGTTAAGCTGATCACTCTTTATAACATTCTGGAGTATATGCAAATTGCCATTAGAAAAAGTGAAGCAGTAGACTTTGTAAAAATTAATATTTGTGTCATTCTCAAAACTTTTGGCCATGACTGTATATGAGAACCTCTAGACCGCGTTCATACTTTCAGCATTTTTACATCTGTATTAGTAAGCCAAAAATCAGATGTGGAACAATCAGAGGAAAAGTGTAATCAAAACATGACACCACTTCTGAATTTTTAAACCCCACTCCTGGTTTTTGGCTTAAAAATACTGATGTAAAATACTGACCAACTACTGAACGTGTGACAAGGGGTCAAGTTTATGCAAAATGAATTATTCCTGATCCACCAGAGAAGCATTTTGAGAAACTGGGATGTTAGCTGGAGAACCCCTTTAAACTACTGTATACAAAAATCGTGATAACTCATCAGGCTTTCTGGTACATTTTTGTGCTTAATCCTCGGAAGAGACCTCTCTGGCCACCCCTGGAGATGTGACCATCAGCCAAGTGAGGGATTCAGTCTAATCACAAGCAGATACCACCATTGAGTGTAGGAGGGAACAGCTAGGGAGGAAAAAAGAATTCCTGTGCCTGAGTTTAATGGCTGGCAAGTTAAATGCAGCCATTGCTATATAAAATCCCCAGCTTGGCAGGCCTCATCCCTCCATGGGAACAAAATTAAAATTGGCATACTGAACACAGGAAAGTAGAAGGAAATGAGAAACACGACCGGGCTTTGGCCAACCCTTTGAAATCCTGTACAGTGCTACTGATGTCAATTAATGACAAGCAGGGTTTTGCTGAGAGGGTCTGCTTTGAAAACACATTAACACACATTAAACATGTTTGCACAAGTCGTAGATTAGAAGTATTCTGAGTTCCAAAACAATAAAGCCATTACGCTAAAACCTCATACTCTCTGGCTAGCTACCTAATACAAGGTAATCATTATGGAGAAAGGAGAAGAGTTTGCTGGGAGGATGAGACACAAGAAGCAAAAGAGTTCATGGCCGTTGGTTGATTAACCCCGAACATAATGAAAAATGCCATAAATTGTCATAAAATAGTTACACAAATTTTTTTTAGAATATGTATAAACCCAGATCGTACAAACTGGAATTTTAACCCCTTCACCACCAAGCACGTACGACTGGGCTAAAATTCAGCCCTGGCATTTGAAATCACACAGGCCCATGCTGTCCCCATCCACAAGCATTAGATGGGATATATTACTAATATTACCCTGGATGGAGGAAAGCATGAGTTACTACAAGACCAATATTTCTAATGATACCTCTGTTACAACTCTTAACAGTATTGGTGTCTTGAGAACACAAATTCTGTTAACAACATAGCAGACAAGGCGGCCCATGACCAGACAGGCCCTTTTGGCATTTGCCAGAATTGCCAAATGGCCAGTCCGGCCCTGCCCCCAAGGGTGGTTTGCATGTTAATAACCGGGCCAATTTTTACAATTCTGACCACTGTCTCTTTATGAGGTTATAACTCTGGAACGCTTCAACGGTTCTTCGCAATTCTGAGATGGTTTTCTCGTGACATATTGTACTTCACGTTAGTGGTAAAATTTCTTCCATATAACTTGCGTTTATTTTGAAAAAAACGCAAATATGGCGAAAATTTGAAAATTTTGCAATTTTCAAACTTTGAATTTTTATTCCCTTAAAACAGAGAAATATGTCACACAAAATAGTTAATAAATAACGTTTCCCACATGTCTACTTTACATCAGCATAATTTTGGAACCAAATTTTTTTTTGTTAGGAAATTATGAGGTGTGAGGAACTAAGCCGACCGCCACACGGTAGCCTGGGTATCACAGCTTCTGATACCACCGCCGCTACCAAATGTGACAGACGATCCCCTTCCTCCCACGTCACCACTGGGACGTAACTCCACAGGTACAGCTCTCCGGCGCCCCCTTTGTCTCTCAGTCAGTAAGGGAACTGCACCTAGAGCAAATGGCCGCCGGGGAAGGTGTCCTGTTACCCACTGGGTATTCTAAGATTCGTGATCAGAGTAAAAGCATCAGCCCAAGATTAATTTTATGGTTTAATTTGCCTTAAGGGCGCACTAGATAATTACAGAAATATACAGTAAAGCTATACAACATAATTACAATGTATTTGCAGTCAGAATAAAATACAACAATAATGTAACAAGGCTTAAAGGTATAAGCTATAGATCAATATTACCGGTTGTATGGTCATGGGGAGGCATGGAGCTCTGCGTTCCCCAGGTGAAAGTCTTCAGTTGCTGGACAGTCCCCAATGCATGTGCTGCAGCTCCATTTGGCAAGTCTGTCCCTTGTGCTTCTGCTGCTGTGAGAAAATGGAATGAACACAGGGTACCTGGCTACAGCTCTTAAAACCTGCTAGGCCCTTCCCTTTTCTTTGAAGCACGCATATTAACTGGCCTGCAATTCATATGGAGCAGGAAACAATGGCTTGAGCTTGAGCTATTTACCATACGACTGACCATCTTATTCAGACACTGGCCTAAACTAATTAGCATGCTAAAGCCCCTTTGATTCCTAGTGGACATCAAAACCGGTCGTACTGGATATGCTAATAGGCCCTGTGTAGTTAAAAGTTTGTGGCTCTGTGAACTGACAAAATGGAGGCTGGTACAGGCCCTATACAAAATGGCGACAACCCTTTCCTTACATGAGGGTTAAAAGTTGACCAGCGATTTCTCATTTTTACAACAAAATTTACAAACCACCTCACATTTGAAGTCACTTTGAAGGGTCTATATGGCAGAAAATACCATTCTAAAAACTGCACCCCTCAAGGTACTCAAAGCCACATTAAAGAAGATTATTGACCCTTCAGGTGCTTCACAGGAGCTGAAGCAATGTGGAAGGAAAAAATGAACATTTAACTTTTTAGTCACAAAAATTATCTTTTACAAACTTTTTTTTATTTCACAAGGGTAAAAGGAGAAAATGGACAGAAAAAGTTGTTGTGCAATTTCTCCTGAGTACGCCAATACCCCATATGTGTGGGAAAACCACTGTTTGGGCACACGGCAGAGCTCGTAAGGGAAGGAGCGCCGTTTGACTTTTTCAAACCAAAATTGACTGGAATTGAGATTGGATGCCATGTTGCATTTGGAGAGCCACTGATGCGCCTAAACAGTGGAAACCCCCCATAAGTGACACCATTTTTGAATCTAGACCCCCTATGGAACTTATCTAGATCTGTTGTGAGCACTTTGAAACCCAAGTGTTTCACAAAAGTTTATAATGCCTGGGTGTGAAAAAAAAAAACAGTTTTCCATAAAAATTATTTTTTAGTCCCAAATTTTTGATTTTTCCCAAGGAAATTGGACCCCAAAAGTTGAGGTCCAATTTGTCCTGAGTACGCTGATACCCCATATGTGGGGGCTGGAAAATGTTTGGGCGTACGGCAGGGCTTGGAAAGGAAGTAATAACGTTTTGGAATGCAGACGTTGATGGGGTCATGTTCCATTTGCCTCAGATGTGCCTAAACAGTGGAAACCCCCCCACAAGTGACCCCATTTTGGAAACTAGACCCCCTAAGGAACTTATCTAGCTCTGTGGTGAGCACTATGAACCCCCAAGTGCTTCACAGAAGTTTATAATGCCCGGGCATGAAAATAAAAAATCCTATTTTTTTCCCACAAAAATTATATTTTAGTCACCAATTTTTTATTTTCCAAGGGTAACAGGAGAAATTGGACCACAAAAGTTGTTGTCCAATTTGTCCTGAGTACGTTGATACCCCATATGTGGGGGGAAAACACTGTTTGGGTGCATGGCAGAGCTCGGAAGGGAAGGAGCGCCGTTTGACTTTTTCAACGCAGAATTGGCTGGACGCCATGTCGTGTTTGGAGAGCTCCTGATGTGCCTAAACAGTGGAAACCCCCCACCAGTGACCCGATTTTGGAAACTAGACCCCCTAAGGAACTTATCTAGATCTGTGGTGAGCAATTTGAACCCCCAAGTCCTTCACACAAGTTTAAAACGTAGAGCCGTAAAATTAAAAAATCTTATTTTTTCCACAAAAATTATCTTTTCACCCCAATTTTTATTTTCCCAAGGGTAACAAGACCCCAAAAGTTGTTGTGCAATTTGTCCTGAGTACGCTGATACCCAATATGTGGGGTAAACCACTGTTTGGGTGCATGGCAGAGCTCGGAAGGGAAGGAGCGCCGTTTGACTTTTTCAACGCAGAATTGGCTGGACACCATGTCGTGTTTGGAGAGCTCCTGATGTGCCTAAAAAAGTGGAAACCCCCCACAAAAGACAGTATTTTGGAAACTAGACCCCTCAAGGAACTTATCTAGATGTGTGGTGAGAACTTTGAACCCCCAGGTGTTTCACTAAAGTTTATAACGCCCGAGCATGAAAATAAAAAAATCATTTTTTTCCACAAACATGATCTTTTAGTCCCCAACTTTTTATTTTCCCAAGGGTAACAGGAGAAATTGGACCCCAAAAGTTGTTGTCCATTTTGTCCTGAGTATGCTGATACCCCATATGTGGGAGAAAACTACTGTATGGTGACATGTCGGGGCTCGGAAGGGAAGTAGTGACGTTTTGGATTGCAAACTTTGATGGAATGGTCTGCGGGCGTCATGTCGCGTTTGGAGAGCCCCTGATGTGCCTAAACAGTGGAAACCCCCCACAAGTGACCCCATTTTGGAAAACAGACCCCCAAGGAACTTATCTAGATGTGTGGTGAGCACTTTGAATCCCGAAGTGCTTCACAGAAGTTTATAACGTACAGCCATAAAAATAAAAAATCTTTTTTTTTTTTTTTTACAAAAATGATTTTTTTCGCCCCCAATATCTTATTTTCACAAGGGTAACAGGAGAAATTGGACCCCAAAAGTTGTTGTTCAATTTGCCCTGAGTACGCTGATACCCCATATGTGGGAGAAAACTACTGTATGGGCACACGTCAGGGCTCAGAAGGGAAGTAGTGACGTTTTGGATTGCAGACTTTGATGGAATGGTCTGAGGGCGTCATATCGCGTTTGGAGAGCCCCTTATGTGCCTAAACAGTGGAAACCCCCACAAGTGACCCATTTTGGAAAATAGACCCCCCAAGGAACTTATCTAGAAGTGTGTTGAGCACTTTGAACCCGAAGTGCTTCACAGAAGTTTATAACGTACGGCCATAAAAATAAAAAATCCTTTTTTTTTTACAAAAATGATTTTTTCGCCCCCAATATTTACTTTCACAAGGGTAACAGAAGAAATTGGACCCCAAGAGTTATTGTGCAATTTGTCCTGAGTACGCTGATACCCCATATGTGGGGTAAACTACTGTTTGGGCGCATGGCAGAGCTCAGAAGTGAAGGAGCACCGTTTGACTTTTTCAACGCAGAATTGGCTGGAATTGAGATCAGACGCCATGTCACATTTGGAGAGCCCCTGATGTGCCTAAACAGTGGAAACCACCAATTCTAACTCCAACCCTAACCCCAACACACCCCTAACCCTAGTCCCAACCCTAACCATAACCCTAACCACAAACCTAACCCTAACACACCCCTAATCCCAACCCTAACCCTAATCCTAACTCTAGCCCAACCCTAACCCTAGCCGCAAGCCCAACCCTAACCCTAAGGCCCCGTGCACACGTTGTGGAATTTTCCGCGCGGATTTTGCTAAAACCGCAGGTAAAACGACCTGCGTTTTACCTTTGGTTTTAGCGCAGATTTACTGCGGCTTTGCCGTGGTTTTTGTGCAGATTTGCCTGCAGTTTTTCACCTATAATGGAATAGGTATAAAACCGCGGCGGAATCCACACAAAGAATTCACATGCTGCGGTTTTAAAACCGCACCAAATCCGCGCGGAAAATTCCGCATCATGTGCACAGCTTTTTTTTTCTCTTCACTAACATTGTACTGTACATGGCGTCCGGTTCTGCTGTGGATTAGCAGCGCCAAAACCGCTGCGGATCCGCAGCACAATACGCAATGTGTGCACAGGGCCTAACCCTAATGGGAAAATGGAAATAAATACATTTTTTTAAATTTTATTATTTTTCCCTAACTAAGGGGGTGATAAAGGGGGGTTTGATTTACTATTTATAGTGGGTTTTTATGATTGGCAGCTGTCACACTAAAAGACACTTTTTATTGCAAAAAATTGTTTTTGCATCACCACATTTTGAGAGCTATAATTTTTGCATATTTTGGCCCACAGAGTCATGTGAGGTCTTATTTTTTGCGGTACGAGTTGACATTTTTATTTGTACCATTTTTGAGCACGTGACATTTTTTGATCGCTTTTTATTTCGATTTTTTGGAGGTTAGAATGAACAAAAATCAGCAATTCATGAATTTCTTTTGGGGGGGGATTTATACCGTTCCGCGTGTGGTAAAATTGATAAAGCAGTTTTATTCTTCGGGTTAGTACGATTACGGTGATACCTCATTTATATCATTTTTTTATGTTTTGGCGCTTTTATACAATAAAAACAATTTTATATAAAAAATAATTATTTTTGCATCGCTTTATTCTGCGAGCTATAACTTTTTTATGTTTCGCTGATGATGCT
Organism: Oophaga sylvatica; assembly: GCA_033576555.1. Taxonomy (NCBI): domain Eukaryota; kingdom Metazoa; phylum Chordata; class Amphibia; order Anura; family Dendrobatidae; genus Oophaga; species Oophaga sylvatica. Next base: position 100,155,171 of record JARQOD010000003.1, read on the forward strand.
GTATGGCGGCTTGTTTTTTGCGGGACGTTTTCAGCGGTACCATGTTTATTTATATCCGTGTTTTTGATCGCGTGTTATTCCACTTTTGTTCGGGGGTATGATGACAAAGCATTGATTTTTTGCTTTGCTTTTTTTTCTTTTTTTAAGGGGCTCACTAAAGGGGTTAACTAGTGGGACAGTTCTATAGGGCGGGTCGTTACGGACGCGGCAATACCAAATATTGTGTACTTTTATTGTTTTGTTTTTTTTATTTACATGAAGAAAATAATTTATTGGGGAATATTTTTTTTTATTTTGTTTTGGAATTTTTTTACACGTTTATTTTTTATTTTTTTACTTTTTTACTTTGTCCCAGGGTGGGACATCACTGTATAATACCAGATCGCTGGTCTCACAGTGTGCACAGCACTCTGTGAGACCAGCAATCTCACAGGCAGTGCTGCAGGCTTCCTCAGTGCCTGCTCTCAGCAGGACCCGGCGGCCATCTTGGATCCGGGGTCCTGCAGGGAGGAAGGCCTCAGAACAGCGCGATCACATCGCGCTGTTCTGAGGGCCTCAGGGGCGCACGCAGGGAGCACTCTCCCTGCGCGATGCTTCCTTGTGCCCCCGGTACACCACGATCATATTTGATTTGAGCGTGACCGCTCCTGGCACATAGTGCCGGGTGTCAGCTGTGATAAACAGCTGACACCCGGCTGCGATCAGCTGCGCTCCTTCTGGGAGCGCAGCTGATTGCCTAGGACGTACTATTCCGTCCATGGGAATGAGGTCCAGGGTCACATGAACGGAATAGTACATTAATGTGTTGCTAATTACAGAGGTTGTCTATTACTTAGAACCTTAAGATAGGCAATCAATATCAAATTAGTGGTGGTCTACTCAGTACCCCCATGATCAGTTGCTATACACTGCTGCTGCAGTACCTAAGAACGGCCACTACATAATATACAGAGCTGTGCTGTACCGGTTCTGTATACTGTTATTGTCCAATGGGTGAAGCCATAAATCTCAAAATGATGACCCATCCTATGAATAGGTCATCAGTATCCAGAGTTATACTAAGACTTCACTACAAAAAAATAAGATTACAGTAGCTGGGAAGAAGCCCATTTTGAGGCTCTTGCACTGGAAATCCTCTTACTTTTTTGATACTATATCTATAGTCATAAATACTCGTGGGGTAAGAGTCACTATTTAGTTACAAAGTAAGTTGCTCTTAGTCCCATTACTCATCAACCAGAGAAGTATTCAGTGTGACAACGTCTGTGCAGCATCTTTGTGATACACCCCAGATCGTCAGTGCAAAACACTACAGCAGGACTTGCTCTTATAAGATAAAATGGTATTTATTATTTCCGCTTCCCAAAATAAATATTAAAAAGGTATAATTAGTGGTGGTGCTGGACTTTCCTCCCACTCATCCAACAAGGTCAAAGACATCACTAGATCTCCTCAAAGTTTCACATGGAAAAGAAGAATATCAGAAAAACTACAACATTAGGTACCATACAGAAATCTATAATACTGCACTCCATGTATAAGAATATAACTGCTATAATAATGCCCCTATGTACAAGAATGTAACTACTATAATACTGCCCCTATGTATAAGAATATAACTACTATAATACTGCTCCTATATACAAGAATATAACTAATATAATACTGTCCCTATGTATAAGAATATAACTACTATAATACTGCCCATATGTACAAGAATATAACTACTATAATACTGCCCCTATGTACAGAATATAACTACTATAATATGTCCCTATGTGTACAAGAATATAACTACTATAATACGCCCCTTGTACAAGAATATAACTACTATAATACTGCCCTATGTACAAGAATATAACTGCTATAATACTGCCTCCTATAGTACAAGAATATAACTACTATAATAATGTCCATATGTACAAGAATAATACACTAAATACTGCCCTTTGATTACAGATTAACTAGCTATAATACTCCCTATGGTTAAGAATTAAGGCTCTATAATACGCCCTTAGCTACAAGAATATACTACTATATATTTTGACTTACAATATAGTGCAAATAGCTAGCGTTACATAGAAGTATGGCAGTTGCATCTCAGTTCTAGCTTATCTCATTGGGTTAAGATCGGGGCTCTATACAGACAGTTATCACGCCAAAGTCCCCCAACCTGCCTTTATGGACTTGCTTTTTGACCTGTCCACAAAGTTGGAAGTTGCAATTGTCCTGCATTAAATTGCAGAATGCATGATCAGTCTAGTAGAGGAGGAAAAAAACAGATTTCAGTGACAAGATATATTGCAAAGTGCTTATTTTCATGTGTACTATTGATTTATTAAATAAAATTAAAACAACGGTTACTCTTCAAGATTTCCCTACACTGCAACTAAGGGGCTGAGGCCAATAGCTGAAAAACACTCATGTACAGGTCCTTCTCAAAAAATTAGTATATAGTGCTAAATTTCATTATTTTCCATAATGTAATGATTACAATTAAACTTTCATATATTTTAGATTCATTACACACCAACTGAAATTTGTCAGGTCTTTTATTGTTTTAATACTGATGATTTTAGCATACAACTCCTGATAACCCAAAAAACCTGTCTCAAAAAATTAGCATATCAAGAAAAGGTTCTCTAAACGACCTATTACGCTAATCTTCTGAATCAACTAATTAACTCTAAACACATGCAAAAGATTCCTGAGGCTTTTAAAAACTCCCTGCCTGGTTCATTACTCAAAACCCCCATCATGGGTAAGACTAGTGACCTTACTGATGTCAAGAAGGCCATCATTGACACCCTGAAGCAAGAGGGTAAGACCCAGAAAGAAATTTCTCAACAAATAGGCTGTTCCAGAGTGCTGTATCAAGGCACCTCAATGGGAAGTCTGTTGGAAGGAAACAATGTGGCAGAAAACGCTGTACAACGAGAAGAGGTGACCGGAACCTGAGGAAGATTGTGGAGAAGGACCGATTCCAGACCTTGGGGGACCTGAGGAAGCAGTGGACTGAGTCTGGTGTAGAAACATCCAGAGCCACCGTGCACAGGCGTGTGCAGGAAATGGGCTACAGGTGCCACATTCCCCAGGTAAAGCCACTTTTGAACCATAAACAGCGGCAGAAGCGCCTGACCTGGGCTACAGAGAAGCAGCACTGGACTGTTGCTAAGTGGTCCCAAGTACTTTTCTCTGATGAAAGCAAATTTTGCATGTCATTCGGAAATCAAGGTGCCAGAGTCTGGAGGAAGACTGGGGAGAAGGAAATGCCAAAATGCCTGAAGTCTAGTGTCAAGTACCCACAGTCAGTGATGGTGTGGGGTGCCATGTCAGCTGCTGGTGTTGGTCCACTGTGTTTCATCAAGGGCAGGGTCAATGCAGCTAGCTATCAGGAGATTTTGGAGCACTTCATGCTTCCATCGGCTGAAATGCTTTATGGAGATGAAGATTTCATTTTTCAGCAAGACCTGGCACCTGCTCACAGTGCCAAAACCACTGGTAAATGGTTTACTGACCATGGTATTACTGTGCTCAATTGGCCTGCCAACTCTCCTGACCTGAACCCCATAGAGAATCTGTGGGATATTGTGAAGAGAAAGTTGAGAGACGCAAGACCCAACACTCTGGATGAGCTTAAGGCCGCTATCGAAGTATCCTGGGCCTCCATAACACCTCAGCAGTGTCACAGGCTGATTGCCTCCATGCCACGCCGCATTGAAGCAGTCATTTCTGCAAAAGGATTCCCGACCAAGTATTGAGTGCATAACTGAACTTTATTATTTGATGGTTTTTTTGTTTGTTTTTAAAAAACACTTTTATTTTATTGGACGGTTGAAATATGTTAATTTTTTGAGACAGGTTTTTTGGGTTATCAGGAGTTGTATGCCAAAATCATCAGTATTAAAACAATAAAAGACCTGACAAATTTCAGTTGGTGTGTAATGATTCTAAAATATATGAAAGTTTAATTGTAATCATTACATTATGGAAAATAATGAAATTTAGCACTATATGCTAATTTTTTGAGAAGGACCTGTAGCATTATCCCTCACCACCAAACTTTACAGCTGGCACAATGCAGTTAGTCAACTTTATCCTGGCATTCGCCAAACCCAGACCCAGATCTGTCATTGCACAGGACACATTTCCACTGCTCGAGAGTCCAGTGGCAGCTTGCCTTTTACCACTCCATCCGATGCTTGTGTTTGGTGATATACAGAAGAGGTTTGGAAGTTTTATGCCTGTTGCTCTTCAGCGCTCTGTGACCTTGCTTTATAAGGGTGCTGTAAGATTCTTTGTACATGTTCTTGAAACTCAGTTTCCGTCAGCCATTTTGCTTTCTGTCTTGCTGCAGCTATCTTGCCCTCAGTCAATATGGAGTTTTCAGCTTTCATGTTCCCGCCCTGATTCTCTCCCTCTTGCTTCTTAAGCAGCCACAGCTGAGCAATCAGTGCTTCAGAATCTAGCCTGCAGTGAACCTGTGACCTGACTCCTGGAAGCCTTGGACTATGTACTCCAGCTATTCCTACTGAGGAACTCTGAACATTTGTGGACTCTGGAACCCTGCTCTTTGAAAGATCCACGTTTGCATGGACTTACGGTAACAGAGAAGAAGATCCTGAACCTGTTGTGGAGAGTGATTGCTGAGCTTAAGTTACTCTGGCCTGCTGTGTCTCCTGCTTCTGTATCTGCAAACTGTGTGACTATTTTTGCCGCTTGTATGAAGTAATACAAGACCTTCTATATCAAACCTGTGTCTCATGTATTTTCATCGCACCCAAGCACAAGACGCTATATGAACTGTACTACATACATTACAAGATTCTGAAGCCAAAACGTTAGTGTCTGCTGGGTCTGGGAAGGCTGTGTCTGCTGTAACTGTGGATATCAGACATCCAGTTGTACTTTCTGTGATGACAGTGGTTGTGACTTCTCACAACCATTCCAGGTGAGCAATTCCCTTAAGTTTTTTTTTCTGCAGTGTTACCACAGGTAAACACTATTGTTTTTTTTTTCTCTTCCCTCTTTTGTGTCTGCTGTAACTGTGGATATCAGATGTCCGGTTGAACTTTCTGTGATGATAGTGGTTGTGACTTCTCACAACCATTCCAGGTGAGCAGTTCCCTTAATTTTTTTTTCTCTCTGCAGTGTTACCACAGGTAAACACTATTGTTTTTTTTTCTTTTCTCCTCTCCTTCCAGTACTCCTGTCTTAAAAGATCTGGAAAATGGAGGCCCGCATAAAGGAACTTTGCGGAGTGACTGATAATATCCTTGCAGATTTACAGACTATAAAAACCCGTTTTACAAACCTACAGGACCTCACTAATCACAATTTGCAAGTGTTTGGACAGACTGCCCAGGATTTGCGAGCCAGGATTGAGGTTCTAGAGGAGCGAGTCCAGGCTCCTGCCGTAGCCCCAAGTTCTGGGATTCCCAAGTTGCCCCCTTTTCGTTTTGGCGGTGAACGTGAAAAATTCAGGGGATTTATTAACCAATGCAATCTGTTTTTTTCTGCACATGCTTCACAATTTCCCACTGAACGATCTAAAGTGCTTACTATAATTATGTTACTTACCAACAAGGCTTTGATGTGGGCAAACCCTCTGATTGAGACTGAGGATGAATGTTTGGATCATCTTGATGCTTTCATTTCAGCCATGGGGCAGGTGTTTGATGACCCCAATCGAGGTGCAACAGCTGAATCAGCCATGTTAACTTTGCGCCAAGGTAAGCACTCGGTAGCCGAATATGCCTTGGATTTCAGGAGATGGGCCCTTGATACCACCTGGCACAGTTCCGCCAAAAAATCTATTTTTCGAAAGGGGTTGTCTCCACTAATTAAGGATGAACTTGCTCGTGCCGACCCTCCCACTGCGTTAGGTGACTTTATTAACTACTGCATCCGTATTGATGCTCGCCTGACTGAACGCAGGCAAGAGAGATGGTTCGAAAGCAATCGCACTAACCTTTTCCTACCTTCCTCCCCAGCTAAGGAACCTTTGAGTAGGATCACACGGGAACCTGAACCTGAACCCATGCAGGTAGACTCTTTACAAAGACGGGTTAGTGATGCACGCAAGGAACATCGTTTTAAGGAAAATCTATGTTTCTATTGTGGTAAGTCAGGGCACTTCATTATAAACTGCCCCAGCCGTTCTCGTAAGACTACTGCAGCACTCATTCACTGTGAGTGTTGCGAGAGGAGATCTGTCAGGTCCGAGCCTCAGGCTCCAGAGAGATCTGCAGCAACAGATCTTGATTTCTCGGACTTAAACTCCGTTACTTCTGAGGACGATGACTGTGTAAACGCTGCAATTTTTCAAGTTTCCTCAGCGGTGTCCCAGCTGAGTTGTAGGAAAAACAATTCTCATTGCTTCCTTTCCATCAAACTCTGGGTTAACTCAGTCTGGGTGTCTAGCTCTGCTATGATCGACTCAGGGGCAAGTGGGAATTTTATGGATGTCTCCTTTGCTCTGAAACAGGGGATACGTTCAGTGAAGAAGGCTACTCCAGTACAGATGGAAACTGTGGATGGCTCCCTGCTGACCTCTGGACCAGTGGATCAGGAAACGGAGCCTTTGAGGGTCCTTATGGGTAAAGATCATCAAGAGAAACTGTCCTTTATGCTTATCTCTTCTCCCCACTTTCCCATTATTCTAAGGCTACCATGGCTGCAGGCTCAGAACCCTACCATTAACTGGGAGACCAAGGAATTACACTTTCCAGAGAAACAGATGAGTCCAGAAGTTTCAGCTTGCTCTGTTCCTAAAGGAACCATGTCAGTCCCTGAACTACCAGCTGTATACCAGGACTATGTGGATTTACGTGACAAGAAGAATGCTGACCAGCTTCCCCCTCACCGTCCATATGATTGTCCAATTGAATTATTGCCTGGAGCAGAGATACCTTTTGGTAAGATCTACCCCCTGGCGGGGCCTGAGCTAAAGGCTTTAAAGGATTACATAGACGAAAATCTAGCCAAGGGCTTCATACGCCCCTCTTCATCTCCTGCAGGTGCACCCATCTTCTTTGTGAAGAAGAAAGATGGATCTCTGAGACCCTGCGTAGACTATAGGAACTCAATAAGGTTACTATTAGAAACCGTTATCCATTGCCTTTAATCCCTGAGTTATTGGAGAGAGTGCGGCATGCCAAAATTTTCTCTAAATTGGATCTCCGTGGGGCCTATAACTTGGTCCGTATTAGACCTGGGGATGAATGGAAGACTGCATTCAGGTCACGCTATGGACACTTTGAATATCTAGTTATGCCTTTTGGTCTGAGTACCGCCCCAGCCACTTTCCAACACTTGGTGAATGACATCTTCAGGGATCTCCTAGATACATTCGTGGTGATTTATTTGGATGATATTCTAATTTTTTCTAACTCCACAGAGGAACATCATGGACATGTGAGATTGGTCTTGGAACGTCTAAGACAAAACCATCTTTACATCAAACTTGAAAAGTGTGAATTCCATAGGACCGAAATTCAATTTCTGGGGTATGTACTGTCTACACAAGGAATTAGTATGGATGGAAGTAAGACCCAAGCCATCAAGGATTGGCCAAGTCCTAGAAATGTGAAGGAGGTGCAGCGCTTCATCGGGTTTGCCAATTTCTATAGACGTTTCATTAGGAATTTCTCTGAGGTAGTGTCACCTATCACCCAACTTACCCGGAAAGAGTCTAGGTTCTCCTGGACTCCCCAAGCCCAGGAAGCATTTTCTCGTCTAAAAGATAAATTTACCACCGCACTTATCTTGGTACATCCCAACCCCGAACTTGCCTTCATAATAGAGGTGGATGCTTCAGATTGTGCCGTTGGAGCTATACTCTCTCAGAGAACAGGTGAGAAGAATGTCTTGCATCCCTGTGCCTTCTTTTCCCAGCAGTTGTCTTCGGCTGAGAGGAACTACGATGTGGGCAATAGAGAGTTGTTGGCCATTATTGCCGCCTTCAAAGAATGGAGACACCTTCTTCAGGGAGCTGCACAGCAAATAGTCGTCCTGACAGACCATCGTAACCTTGAATTTATCAGGTCGGCTAAGTGCCTGACTCCTCGCCAGGCTCGCTGGAATCTTTTCTTAAACCAATTTAATTTTGTCATTTCTTATAGACCAGGATCGCGCAATGGAAAGGCTGATGCACTCTCTAGGATTCATTCAGCAGAGACCCGTCCACTTGCTCCTCCTAAGACTATTCTTCCTGACTCTAGATTCCTGGGAGTGATTCATAATCAAGACCTACTTAAGGACATCAAGGAAGCATACCATGCGGATTCCTTGTTGGCACAACCCCCAAGGGACGTAAGTCTTGTCTTTAAGAATGGTGTGTGGATTCTGGGACAACGTCTGTATATTCCTGAAACAGTCAGATTGAGAGTATTGCAACTCATTCACGATTCCAAGATAGCTGGGCATAGAGGAATTCTAAAGACACAGGAATTTCTTTCTCGTTTCTTTTGGTGGCCCACTTGCAGGAAGGATGTTTTAAACTATGTCACTTCATGTGAAGTCTGTGCAAGATGCAAAACACCTCGCTCCTCACCAACTGGTCTGTTACAACCTCTTCCCACCCCGCCCCGCCCGTGGGGATCCATTTCTATGGACTTCATTGTGGAGTTACCAACCTCTCAAGGGAAAAACACCATTCTAGTGGTGGTTGATCGTTTAACAAAGGCAGCTCATTTTATTCCTTGTGTCGGCTTACCCACTGCAAAACAGACATCAGATTTGATGATTAAAGATGTGTTTCGCTTACATGGAGTACCGGATGAGGTTATTTCGGATCGAGGGGTGCAATTCACTTCAAGGTTTTGGCAAAATTTCTGTGCAGCATTGGACATTAAAGTAAACCTTTCTTCTGCTTTTCATCCCCAGACTAATGGACAGACCGAACAAACCAATCAAACTCTGGAGCAGTATCTCCGCTGCTTTATCTGCCACCTACAGGATGATTGGGTGGATCTACTTCCATTGGCTGAGTTCTCTTATAACAACTCTCAGAGCGCCTCCACTAAGCAGTCTCCTTTTTACTCCAATCTAGGTTATCATCCTAACATTCTTCCACGATTTCCCATAGAAACGCCTTTACCAGCAGTGGCCGAAAGAATCACGTCTTTACAGAAGAATATGGATCTTCTAAAGGAGAATCTGGAATTGGCTCAGGAAAGGTACAAGAAAGCAGCAGATAAATTTCGTAAACCTGCACCAGCTTTCAAGGTAGGAGACCTGGTCTGGCTGTCAACCAGAAATCTTAAGTTAAGGATTCCATAGTCTAAGTTGGGACATAAGTACATTGGACCCTATAAAATCAGTAAAATTATAAGTGCCGTTGCTTGTCGTCTTCAACTGCCTAGAACTATGAGAATCCACCCTGTCTTTCATGTATCCCTACTAAAGGCTGCAACACCCAATACGTTTCCTGGACGTTCTTCTCCTTGCCCTGACCCAGTGCTAGTCGATGGTCAGGAAGAATTTGTGGTGGAAAGAATTCTAGATTCCAGGTTATACAGAAATCAGTTACAATATTTGATTAAATGGCAGGGCTACCCAGTGGAGGACAACTCATGGAACCAGTCAATAACGTTAATGCTCCTCGTTTGCTCCGCCAGTTTCATCAGAGGTACCCAGACAAGCCTGGTCTGAGGCCATCCGGAGGTTGTCCCTAAGGGGGGAGTAATGTAAGATTCTTTGTACATGTTCTTGAAACTCAGTTTCCGTCAGCCATTTTGCTTTCTGTCTTGCTGCAGCTATCTTGCCCTCAGTCAATATGGAGTTTTCAGCTTTCATGTTCCCGCCCTGATTCTCTCCCTCTTGCTTCTTAAGCAGCCACAGCTGAGCAATCAGTGCTTCAGAATCTAGCCTGCAGTGAACCTGTGACCTGACTCCTGGAAGCCTTGGACTATGTACTCCAGCTATTCCTACTGAGGAACTCTGAACATTTGTGGACTCTGGAACCCTGCTCTTTGAAAGATCCACGTTTGCATGGACTTACGGTAACAGAGAAGAAGATCCTGAACCTGTTGTGGAGAGTGATTGCTGAGCTTAAGTTACTCTGGCCTGCTGTGTCTCCTGCTTCTGTATCTGCAAACTGTGTGACTATTTTTGCCGCTTGTATGAAGTAATACAAGACCTTCTATATCAAACCTGTGTCTCATGTATTTTCATCGCACCCAAGCACAAGACGCTATATGAACTGTACTACATACATTACAGGTGCTTTCACATGGGCTTATCTTCACGTTTGTAGGTCCCATCAGGGCTTGCATCCCAACCCCGCACAAACTGGATTCGGACATATGCACCAACAGTGCCATAGACTACAACAGAGGAGGTGAACCTAACCTTTGGCACTCAGGACTAGAAGACAGTGGGGAGGGGAGCAGCAGAGCAGCGGGTCACAGGAGGCTGGAGCCGATGGCTGCGTCTAACTCCTGTGCTGGCTGCTAAAGAGAAATGAATATTCAGTGCACTGGCAGTATTCATGTCTCTTATAGCGTGCACAGTTTCAGCCACAGCCGCCGGCTTCCAGCAGCTGCCGGGCTATCACAGGTGCCCGCTCATTATGGTAATTAATATTCATCTCTCTCCACTCCCATAGGCATGTAGAGAGGTGAATATTCATTACCATAATGAGCGGGGACACATGATCGCTCAGCCGCAGGAGCAGCTGGCACAGGGTCAGGATGCTGCGAGGGTGCGCAGGGAAGGTAAGTAGGATTTTTTTTAATGCTTTTCTCATGGGGGCCATACATACAAGGATAGAGATGAGGAACCATGCATACCAGGATGGGGATAAGGAGCCATGCATACCAGGATAGGGATAAGGAACCATGCATACAAGGATAGGGATGAGGAGTCATGCATACCAGGAAAGGGATCAGGAACCATGCATACAAGGATGAGGATAAGGAGCCATGCATACAAGGATAGGGATGAGGGGTCATGTGTACCAGGATGGGGATGAGGGGCCATGCAGACTACGATGGGGATAAGGAGCCATGCATACAAGAATGGGGATAAGGAGACATGCATACAAGGATAGGGATGAGGAACCAGCATACCAGGATAGGGATGAGGAGCCATGTATACAAGGATAGGAATGAGGAGCCATGCAGACAAAGATGGGAATAAGGAGCCATGCAGACAAAGATGGGGATAAGGAGCCATGCATACAAGGATGGGGATAAGGAGCCATGCAAACAAGGATGGAGATGAGGAACCATGCATACCAAAATAGGGATTAGGGGACAATGCATACGTGGCTTACACTCGATTTAATAAGTTTTCCCAGTTTTTCATGTCAAAATTATGTGTTTCGGCTTATACACGAGTATATATGGTATTTTTTTTTATGTGAGGCCATTATACTATAAGGAGCACTATGTGAACACATTATACAGTATGAAACACTATGCGAGGCCATTATACAGTAAGAAGCATCATGTGGGTCCTTTATACAGTATGGAGCATCACGTGAGGCCATTATACAGTATGGAGCATTGTGTGGGGCCATTATACAGTATGGAGCATCGTGTGGGGCCATTATACAGTATGGAGTACCGTGTGGGGCCATTATACAGTATTGAACACTACGTGAGGCCACTATACAGTACGGAGCACTATGTGGATCCATTTTATAGTATGGAGCATCGTGTGGGACCATTATACTGCATGGAGCAATATGTGGGGCCCATTACACTTTATGCAGGATTATGTGGGGGCCATTACACTGTATGGAGGACTATGTAGAGCCATTATACTTTATGGAGATCTATGTGGAGCCATTGTACTGTATTGAGGACTTTATTTGCCCGTTATACTGTATGGAGGGCTGTGTAGTGAATACAGTTGGAGAATCATACTGTGATGGGGTCACCATTATTTGTTGGGGGCACTGATGGAGGTCGTACAGTAGGGTCATTATAGTGTGCGTGTGGAGGAGTTCGCTGTGAGTGTATCATACTGTGTTTGGGAGCACTTTTGTTAGCATCATACGTTATTATCTGTTTTATTCAAGTTTTTTTATCCTTTGTTATTACATATTTAAATTAGGCCATTGTGTGATATGCTTTTTACTGCTGTTACATAACATATTATATTATTCCACTATAATTCCAAAAGTTTATAATTTTATTTGATAATGAAAAACTTCCTCAATTGTAAACATTTTTTTTTACCAAATATCAAGGTTGGCCTGCAACTTTCTGCAAGCTTTTCTGTGTATTTGACTTTGATATCCCTGCCTTAAAAGGTTTGTTCTTATCATGATAAAGGGTTACAATTACAAAGAGGTTGTAAAACAAACAACTTTGCAATTTTACTTTTGATTAAAAATCCTCTCCATTCTCAAGAACAGACCTTCACTACAATTGGTGGCTGGTATCTTAGACTTGGAGTGCAGCGCTTACAAGCTCTTTGATATTGACTCTATAGCGCACTAATGTATGAGTTGTCTTTCTAATCTAAAACCTCAGTATTCAGGACACTTTGCGAAAAATAAGTGGGTTTTGGATTGCAGTTTGGGCACTCGGTCTCTAAAAGAATCGCCATCACTGGACTAGAATGTTCGGGCCTATACGACTACTTGAGGCGGACACCCAGATGCAGTCGACTACATCCAAATCCCATTTTGTATGGGGTTCGGACACAAGCCCGTCGGGACACACGAATGTGAAGATAAGTACAATGTGAAAGCACCCGAAGTATATGTGGTCTCCATTTTCTTGGTGAGTTGCTGCATTTCCTTCCACTTTTCAGTAATACCATTCACAGGGGATGATGGAATATTAATGGGTGGAAGAAATGTCATGAATGGACTTGTTACACTAGTGGCTCCAATTACAGGACCGCTCTGGTAACAAGGAGCTCTTTAGAATTGCCATACTTTCACAAATGTGTGTAAAGACAGACGGCATGGTAAGGGCTGGATTTATACACTGGGGGCAATGGGACTCATTTTATTAAGACATGAGATCAAAATTATTAAAGTTCATCTACTGAGATCTAATGCTAGAAAACACATGGGGATAGTTATCTGTCAACTAGTCATCCAGAAGAACCCTCTAATAGCTAATATGGCTGACAATTGTAATTAAACATCTCCTATACCACAAAATAAAAAGGAGACGTCGGGAGACAAATCACCTGAATCTACCAGAAAACAAGACTGCACCTAAGGAAGTTGAATATTTTTTTTTGTGATGAGCCTGCACAGGCTTGGACTGGCTTGGAAAATCCTCGGGTGGTCCCCAGTGCAGGAGTGGGCCACTACAATCTTATATGAGCAGTACTTTGCACTATATACTTGAATCTTATTTACCAATCTACCCAGTTCATTGTTATATAAATTTGTCATAGAGGATAATGTCACATTTGTAGCTGAAAAGTGGGGCCCTGTTGTTGGTTACTGGTGGTCCCTTGGTATCCCAGTCCGACACTGGTCCCCCAGTACAGCATTGGATGGTAGACGACCAGGCAATGGTACTGTAGCACATAGAAGCCAGGAAGAAGACATATAGCTTACACCATTGTACTGATATGGCAGGGTGGTCTCATATATGAAGAAGCTGCACTGTGACATGAGACCATGCAAAACACCATCCCTCTTTCCATTACTGCCGTGCTATCTAATGCTATAATAGCTGAAATCACTGAAATTTCCGCAGCCTGGGAAAAATGACATCAATGATCCGCTGTACAGATGTAGACAGGCTAATGAGCCTTTACATCATAGTAATATACACAATTCCCCGGAGACATGGAATTAACATACCAGTAGGTCTGAAAGCTCACAGCAGATACCTTCCAAAACACTGTAGTAAATATGGCCGCCAAAATAACTTTTCCAGGTTCATGAGAGCACAACTGTCCATACATGCAGGGATATGAGGAGTGGAGAAGCCCTTAGGACCTATGATAATCCAGAAATTCATATATGGCATGAAATCCTCCAAATTAGGTGTCTTAATAAATTTAGCGCATGTTTGACTGTTCAGAAGACAGTGATTGGCTGAAGTGGTCAGGTGACACTGCATGTTTCTCTGATAACACTCTCTTCTAGTCACCTGACCACTGCAGCCAATCATTGACTTCAGAAGTCAAGACGACATCTGGATAGTGCAGACTTCGATTTATCATAAGTTGAGTATTCCTCAGCTTTGAAGACAATATTTATGCCCTTCCCCCCAAAAAAACTTTTTTTTTGCATCGGACATCCCCTTTAATAATGATATATCTGCCTTTCACTTCCCCTTTAGGGAACGCCGCCCACTTTCCCTCATACAAACCATTTAAAAAGGCTCGTTCTGTTGTACTACATGTAGATTAATCATTGCAAAATGAAAAGTTATGCAGCTTTAGAGACAGCAAATGACAGAGATAAAAAGTATCTCCACTTGTTGTCATTGAATGGAAACAATGATTCTTCACATCACCCCACAGATCCAAACACTTCTTACAGCAGAGGGTTTGCTACCATTGTATCCAGTCTAGAAAATCCTCTAACTACTGTACATCAGCTGCAAGAGTAGCTCTCTCTATACGCTTGTTACAATGTATCTATGTTCTATGTGCCTGGGATAAGCTGTGTGAGCAGGGCTAGGTCTGAAAAGGTGTCATACTTAAATGGAGTCAGGTATGTTCACATCTATGGAAAGCAAGCAGAGATATTGGAAATAGCAAAAATAAACGCCTATTGGAAGTCGGAGACGGTTTTAGGTTGGGAAGATTTAGTGATATTAGACTCCACAGATATCGATGGGTTTGGCTGAGAAAGTAATGTCTTGCGAAAGTATGCAACCCCTTGAGTTTTTACCTATTTTGTTAGATTACAACCTGTGTTTAAATATTTGTGTAATCTGATTTGTCTGTGATGCATCAGCACTAAATAGTCTAAGTTGGTGAAGTGAGAAAAATATAGGCATAAAATAAATTTATGGGATAAAATAACTAAAAATAGACATGTGCATATGTATTCACCCCTTTCGCGATTAAGGCCTCGTTCACACATCAGTTTTTTACAATCAGTCACAGTTGGAAAAAACGGATCCTGTGCAGATTGTAAAAAACTGATGCGACGGATCCGTTTTTTTTGCTGTATCCGACTGCCCTACTTGGTAATAATAATTGGAGCATGCTCAGTTTAAAAAAACGGAATCCGTCGCTGGATTCCATCATTTGACGGACAGCGACGGATCCTGCGCTCATAGGCTTCCATTATAGCCAACAACAGACAGCGCTGGATCCATCGCTGTCCGACTTTTCGACAGAGACAAAAAACGTTACTTTGTCTGTTGTCTCCGCCCGACGGACAAAAAATTTCTGACGGATCCAGTGAACGACGGACGAAAAGTGAGGCCATCCGTCGCTAATACAAGTCTATGGGTACATAGTCACTGGAGAGAAAAACGGACGAGTGCAATCCGATAAAAAATCGGATTGCGCTCGGACCAATGTTATTTAATAGGAGACATCTCATTTGCGATTTTTTTCTCAGTCAAAATCGGACTGAAAAAAAAAATCGCTGCATGCTGCGATTTGCTGCGATTCTCAGATGAGACTCGCCAATACAAGTCAATGGGTGCGAGAAATAATCGGACAGCACTCGCACCATGCGAGTGCTGTCCGATTTATACGCAACGGTGTCCTTTGAAAAGCCGGCAATTCATCCCCGGCTACTGTAAAATCACACTGACAGCTCACAAAACTCTAGATACATACACATAGAATACATATATATATATACATGTCATTGTGACACATATATATATACCGTATATACTCGAGTATAAGCCGAGATTTTCAGCCCATTTTTGAAAGTCCCCCTCTCGGCTTATACTCGAGTCATATACAGGGGGAAGGCGGAGCGCAGCTGTGCTATATACTCACCCCTCCGAGGGCGCGGTCTCTGCAGCCCCTGCTCTTCTCCCACGGTCTCCGGCGCCAGTGTTCAGCGGTCAGGTGGTACCGCTCATTAAAGTCATGAATATGCACATATTCATGACTTTAATGAGCGGTACCACCTGACCGCTGAACACTGGCGCCGGAGACCGCGGGAGAAGAGCAGGGCAGAGACGCGCCGGCGGAAGGGTGAGTATTAGCGATATTTACCTATCCCGTTCCACCGCTGCTCCCCTCTGTGTCCTCGGGTCCTCTTGCTGCGATGTTCAGGCAGAGGGCCCTCTGCCTGATCAATCACTACTGGAGGACCCGGAAGACAGCAGCGCTCAGCAGTGCACCGGGTGACAGGTAAATATCGCAGGTTCCGGGGCCCTGAGCGAGCGGTGACACCGGCACCTGTCCCCCATAGCGCGCCGGTGTCCCCGCCTGCTCAGGCCCCCAGCGACGAGAGGTGAGTATGTCATATTTTTTTGTTGTTGCAGCAGCTGCGGTAGCATAAGGGGCCTATTCAATGCAGCATCTATGGGGCATAATCTATGGATCATGTATGGGGGCATAATACATGGGGCATCTATGGGGGCATAATCTATGGAGCATGTATGGGGGCATAATACATGGGGCATCTATGGGGGCATTATCTATGGAGCATGTATGGGTGCATAATACATGGGGCATCTATGGGGCCTATTCAATGCAGCATCTATGGGGGCATAATACATGGGGCATCTATGAGGCATAATCAATGGAGCATCTATGGGGGTATAATACATGGGGCATCTATGGGGGCATAATCTATGGAGCATGTATGGGGGTATAATCTATGGGGCATAATCTATGGAGCATCTATGGAGGCATAATACATGGAGCATCTATGGGGGCATAATCTATGGAGCATCTATGGGGGCATAATACATGGGGCATCTATGGGGGCACAATCTATGGAGTATCTATGGGGCACAATACATGGGCAGCATATGGGCCATAATACATGGGCAGCATATGGAGCACAATCTATGGAGCATCTTGTGGGGCATAATACATGGGGCAGCATATGGGGCATAATCTCATTTTCCACCCTAGACTTATACTCGAGTTGATAAGTTTTCCCAGTTTTTTGTGGCAAAATTAGGGGGGTCGGCTTATACTCGGGTCGGCTTATACTCGAGTATATACCAAAGCCTGGGCAAGGAAGGCATTAATCAGAGGCAGCACCGAGACCAAAGGTAACCCTGAAGGAGTTCCCAAGCAGAGACTGGAGTATCTGTCCATACGACCCCAATAATTTCATAGAAGTGGCCTTTATGGAAGAGTGGACAGAAAAAACCCTTTACTTACACAAATTGTAAGGTTCTATGCCAAAAGACATGTGGGAGACTCCCCAAATGTATGGAGGAAAGTGCTGTGGTCAGATGAGACCAAAAGTAAACTTGTCCGAGTCGAGGGGAAGATAGATGGTGCGAAATACAGGGTTATTCTTGAGTAAAACCTGTTTCTGTCTGTCAGTGATTTCAGACTGGGATGGAAGTTCATCTTCCAACAAGACAATGACCCAAAGCATACCGCTAAAGCAAAACTCAAGTCGTTTAAGAGGAAGCGTGTAAATGTTTTGGAGTGGCCTAGTCAAAGCCCAGACCTTAATCCATTTGAGAATTTGTGGTCAGACTTGAAGATTGCTGCTCACCAGAGAAGAGCCACCAGAATGGTGACCGGTCTGCAAACCATGTCCTATGAGGAACGGTTGCAGGATTTGGGAATGTTTAGCTTGCAAAAAAGAAGACTGAGAGGAGACTTAATAGCTGTCTACAAATATCTCAAGGGCTGTCACATTGTAGAAAGATCATCTTTATTCTCATTTGCACAAGGAAAGACTAGAAGCAATGTGACGAAACTGAATGGGAGGAGACACAGATTAGATATTAGAAAAAACTTTTTGACTGTTAGGGTGATCAAGGAGTGGAACAGGCTGCCACGAGAGGTGGTAAGTTCTCCTTCAATGGAAGTCTTCAAACAGAGGCTGGACAGACATCTGTCTGGGATGATTTAGAGAATCCTGCTTTGAGCAGGGGTTGGACCAGATGGCCCAGGAGGTCCCTTCCAACTCTACCATTCTATGATTCTATGATAACTTGAAGGAGTTGGAGCAGTTTTGCCTTGAGGAATGAGAAAAAATCCCAGTGGCAAGATGTGGAGAAGTGGAAACTTCTAGAGACTTATCCAAAGTGAGGCTCCCCAAAGTACTGACTTTAGGGGCGGGGGAGAATGGTTATGCAAACTGAAGTGTTCAGTAATTTGTTTCAGAAATTTGTTGTTTGCTTCACAAAATAAAGAAAAAATAATTTTCACAGTTGTAGGCATGTACTTTACATGAACTGAAGCAAACCCTCTAAAAAAACAGTGAAACTCCAGGTTGTGATGTAGCAAAACATGAAAAATGCTGGGCGAGGGCAATACTTTTGAAAGCCACTTTATATGGGCCCCAACACACAAAAGCTCCTGTGTATGGAGCAGTCGGGCGAGATAGCTGCCAGCCAAAGGATCATCTGATCCACTGTTCGGCCATCAGCTATCTACCATGTATGGGCATCCCAGTCCA
The DNA here is from genome assembly GCA_033576555.1 of Oophaga sylvatica. Taxonomy (NCBI): domain Eukaryota; kingdom Metazoa; phylum Chordata; class Amphibia; order Anura; family Dendrobatidae; genus Oophaga; species Oophaga sylvatica. The sequence goes on from JARQOD010000003.1 coordinate 100,173,673, forward strand.
GCGGCCGTCCGTCTACAGTACATTTATATACATACTACAGGCCCAGCATGCACAGTACAGAGCGCTGTCACATCTCAGTTAACCTTTGGCAGTTCACCAGCGGGACTGGAGGGGGGAGCCCTGTAGCGAGCTGGAATGTGCACCCCCTTCCAGAGAAAAGGACTTAACACAAGCCAGGTTACAGCTGCAAATGCCTATAACCGGCACTGGCTTTATAAAACATGGCCCCGGAGGAAAGGCTCCAGCTCTTACTGATCCCATATCCCTGGTGTCCTGCAGAGCCGAAAACCACCCCGATCACTACAGAGGGACTGCAGGGCAGCTCTGTGCCCCTACTACTAAAGAAAGGGAAGCCAAAAGTCTGTATCACACAGCACAGACTTAGATACAGCAGCTAAGCAATAAGTATCACACATGATAGACTTAGATATAGCAGCTGAGCAATAAGTATCACACATGAGAAGCTTAGATACAGCAGAAACTGTAGACTATTTGGACACATGTCCATCTGGACTATCGGTTTCCAGACTACGTGAAGTTCGCTGTACCTGCAGATTGAGGTTTTCTCTTCTCAGTTGTTTGTTCTTATTTTTTTTTATAATCTTTTTGTTTTTTTGTTGCGTTCCAGTGAGATCCGTAAACAACACTGATTATTTTAATCAGCACCAGGGCATGTTTACCTACCAGGCTGGGAAAACCTCGGGGCTTTGGGAAAGAAAAAATATGTTATGAGTGAAATGATAACAGGCCACAAGGAAAGAGGGTTAGCTAATTGGCACTATGAATGCTGGCGCGATCCCGCCTGATGCTGCAGATGTCCACTAGGGGGCCTCGTACATGGCAGATGGTGGTGTGGACATATGGTTTGTAACTGTCCTGCTTTACACTAGATATGAACACGACAAGAATATAAAAAAGCAGAACAAATGCCATACACGTCACGTGCCCGAATCAACGAGGGGCAACGGATAAGGGCATCAACTATATAGCTCAGCGTGCTGCAGGGACTGCCATAACAGACATATGTATGCATAAATCACTGCCACTGTCTACCCCAAGAGCCCAAATTTGTACACACCTCCAATGCATCCAGTTAAGTTTAAAAAGGTGTTTTCACTTTTGAAACTATTTTTCCTATTCTTAAAGAAATGCAACTAATCTGATGAAAAATCTACTGGTTTGCATCTACAGCTCCTACGCAGAGCTATGCGTCTCCATGGTTGCAGACACTGTAATGAAATCACACTCTGGTCTGTCACCAACTTCTGGCTATGACTCCAGGAACCGACTACACACAGTACATTTGCAGTCTGTAACCATGGAGACACATCTCTGCAAGGCTGTATGCACAAATCCTTAAAGATGCATTGAAGCAATGAACTTGATTGTAGAGGTGCCTCCCTCCTCACACTACTGTAGTTTGTGTGTGGCCCAGCTGCGCTTGGTACACATGTCTCCTGGAAAATGCACAGGAAAGGTAATTGTAAAGCCTGATATTCATTCACATCACACATTTCCCAACACTGCCACCAGAGGGCAACTTAGACTATTTAACTTAGTGTGACGTAGCAATAGTGGGTCATTCTAGTCAGTAGAGAGAAGAGACGAGATGCAGTCTAGTTCCTGTCTCAGGACAGGGCAGTTCTAGTCTTGGAGGGAGAGGGGATAAGACTGAGATCTGAAGGAGCTCCTGTAGCTCACCATATATTGAAGTGGAGGCTAGTACGAGTGGACAAGTGAAGCACTCTAGCCTAGTCAGAGCTGCAACTGAAGCAAGTGAAACAGTTACCTCAGAACAAGCTGCCTTTGTTCCTAAGAAAGTGGAAAGTGACTCTCGGAGCTACAGCTTTGATACAGTCTGACGAAGCGTCCTGTGAGCTGCTCTGGACAGAGTCTGGAAGGAAAGAAGGAAGGGAACCACTGCAGTTATAACAACGAGGCAACTGAGAACAGGTCAGTGAGCACTGGAAGGAAAGCTTACGACTACAACCACTGCTACCTGTGCTTATGTTAAGGGCAAGAGCAGGGCGACAGGCGAGTGGAGAAGAAGGAAGCGTGACCTGGGTGATAATCACCGTCACTTATTAACCGGACACCGGGGTCCGAAGCATTGCTAGTACTTCACGGCTATTGATAGAAAACCGGAGGCCTTGCTGGACTTCAAGTCGCAGAAGGTAGCCCTAAGCGCCGATACGTAACCGGAGTCAGGGAGAACAGGGACTTTGAGCGGGACGCTGCAAAAGTAAGGACTTAGTTCTTTCCAACATCTGATAATCAGAGACAGAGAAGGCTCTACCACAATGTCGACCGGGCGTAGCTGCCACAGCAGGAGTTAAACTTGACTTTATGCAAGTTAGGACTCACATACACTTCAAGGAGAAAAGAGGCCTTAAACCTGCTCAGCAATTCCCTGAATGTGCATTCTCCACCCTGAGCAGCTTCCCGGGACATACCTGCAACATCTACAAGTAAATGTGTCGACCCGCCACCACAATTGTGGGTTACCAGGGCAATGGGGTACTCAGAGCCGAGCCCGTAGAAGTCTATGGGGATTTGTCACAGGTAGCTGTGGCTCGGTCTGTGGCCCTGGCGGTCTGGCGTATGTTGGGGGAATATTTACAGGGGATAGATTTATATACAGTTCGTGACGCCACCTGTAGTCTTCTGGTAATTTGTACCAGCGCTGCTGTAGATCTCTGAGGGGATGGTGAGGCAGCTAGATGTCGGGTCCCCTACAGGTGGGACTCTTCCCTCAGGTCGGTAATTATATAGGGATTGTGCAGGCATGCAATAATAACTCAGTCTCACACGGTCAGCATCTTTCCATACCTTTACTTGCAAGATGGTAAGGCAGGTCCCAGGGAGGCTGATGGGGTTGATGGAGGATGAGCTTTGAGGCAACGGCTAAGCAAGTTAGGGGCCTCCTTTACTGTCCAATAATGATGAGTACAACCAGCTTGCAGCGTAGTTCCCTCTATAGCTCCAGCTATTCCATAGCTGTACCGCCCAGTCAGATTTGTGGTGAAGCCTTCCAATTGATGAAACTAGGTTCTTGCTTTTGTCTGCGCTTGACTCAAAGTCCCTATTCCACCTGACTCCAGTTACGTACTGACTATATGGGGCTGTTTGCCGCGACCTAGGGTCCGGTAAATCCCTGGTTTTCTTACCACTATGCTTGTAGCTAATAGTGATCCTTCGGTCCCCAGTGACCGGTAGCAATGTGCAGGACTTTTCCAAGCCAAAAGCACTTTTCCAATAATCTTCCTTCCACTTTGCCCTTCGATTTGCTCGACTCTTAATAGATAGCTCAGTCTTTCTTCCAGTGGGGCACAGCTCTGACTAGGCTAAGGTGAATTAGACCACCTGTACCAGCCTCCACTTTCTGAACTGCTAACAGGCTCAGACTGGACACGTCTACTCTGTCCAAGGACAGGAAACTGACTGACTAGAAATCACTCCCTTCCACACCCCTGCTGGGTGTGTCAGAAGTGTACATGATGTATGAAGAGCCCTTAACTGTTACCTCTCCACTCATCCTCCTGGTATTGTGTACCAGGGCTACACATTCCCCCATGGTAAACGACAGCACTCCCGGGCTGTAAAATATAAAGAGACATTTTTGTTTATGCATGAAAACATTAACAATAACATTAATTCGTCCCATCCGGGAGGTGAGGATATCTTGAACGTTGCAAACAATAACATTATATATAGAAATACAAAAGTATTAAATAGCATTCAATAAATATACAGTATTCTTGTGAAGGACCCGCACCAAACCTTCAACGTGGGTCCTGGGTGGGCTGCAGGACATCCAAATGCAGACCTCACTCAGTGCCACACCACACGGGTTTTTGGTTCAGAGGTAAGTCAAGGTTTCATGTGAAACCATTAAAAAGGCACTTAAGTGCAACTATTTACAGGATACAGTTTTTGGGCTGGCTCAGTCCTCAGCCTCTGAGTCCATTGTAAAACATAATAGGGAAAAACACATATATATATATAGACTTTTTACAATATTCACATGAATTCGTTATAATCACTGCTGATATCTAATGGGTAACTTCCCTTTGGTGGTTCGCTCTGATCTACGTGGTGTAGCTTCAGGTATATCAAGTTGCGATCTGTCTGCACTGCGTAACGGCAAACTATAGAACTGCCTTAATCTTTCTATGGATCTGGCAAGCGTACTGATGGCTGGGCGGTGTGAGTCAGCTTCACCAGGGGATCCCATAGTATGGGGCGCTGCTTCAGATGATCCTTCTTGAGATTCCACAGGTTGAGGTGTTGCTGGGATGGGTAACTCCTGAGCGGGCTCAACTGGCACCACAGGCACAACTGGAGGTAGAACTTCCTCTTGTGGCTGATAAAACTGCAACACTGGAATTATCACAGCATCTCCCAGTCGGGGCCAATCCGCGGGAAAATCTCCCAGATCTGTGTGTAGGACCTCTTCCTTTCTTTCTCCTTGATTGAGGACAGGGTTCTTTTCACAACTCTTTAAGTGTTCTGGACACAATTTCAAATGATCTCTGGACACAGTGGTTGTTGTTCTTCCTCCGTCCTTACTGACGACACAAACTTTTCTGTTGTCATATTTAGAATCTTGTATGACGTAGGGTTCTTGCTCCCACTGGTTATCCAGTTTGTGCATCTTCCTTTTTCTTTTTAATACTACCTCTCCAGGCATCAAAGGCTTGGCAGGAGCATTTCTGTTGTAAACATCTTCCTGTTTCTCCCGTGCCTTATTGAGACTTTCCTCTACACAGATTTGTACTCTTCTGTATTGCTCTTGCCGATTGACGTCCCAGTTTTCAACAGCGTCGTCTGCCTCCGGTTCTACCACTCCAAGTTCTAGATCCATTGGTAGTTTTCCGGGCCTTGCTCTCATAAGATAGGCTGGAGTGCAGTTAGTTGAGCTTACAGGTATATGATTATACAAATCAACCAAATCAGGCAGTAAATCCGGCCATCGATTCCTGTCTTCCAACGGTATGGATCTCAACAAGTCAAGGACAATATGGTTCATCTTTTCACAAAGACCGTTGGTTTGAGGGTGATATGGTGTTGTTCTAATTTTCTTGCACCCGTACATGTGACAGAATTCCTTGAATAAATCAGCTTCGAAAGCAGGTCCCTGATCGGTTAATACTTGCTCCGGATACCCATGCGGTCTGCAGAAGCTTGCTTGAAAGGTTTTCGCTGCCGTCACTGCGGTCTGGTCCTTAACTGGAACAACTACCAGAAATCTGGAGTAATGGTCCACCATAGTCAAGGCGTATGAGTATCCAGATCTACTTGGCGACAATTTGACGTGGTCCAGGGCCACAATCTCCAGAGGACGAGTCGTCCGGATAGGTTGCAGGGGTGCCTTCTGACTACCGTAGTCCTTTCTTCTGAGACCACAAGGTCCACAGTTCCGACACCACCTCTCGATGGAGCTGCGCATCCTACACCAGTAGAACCGGCATCTCAACAGGGTCTCCAGCTTTCTCCAGCCAAAGTGTCCTGCTTGATCGTGGTACGCTTCCAACACCATTGGGACGTCTGCCTTGGGGACCACTATTTGCCAGACCATTTCATGGGTTCTGGGGTTGACGTATCTCCTGCACAACTTCTCACGGTATAGGAACAACCTGCTTTTCTCGTTCCACAGGAGCTTGGCTGACATAGGTGCATCCTTTTCCAAGGAGGAATCTTCCTGTTTTAACAACTCCTTGATGCGGCTGACCACTGGATCACTGTCCTGAGTCTCTTTCCAGCTATGATGGGGTAAAGGATTTAATGTTGCACCATACTGCTTTCTGTGGACTCGATGCTCGTGGACTACCCCATTTCGATGGAACGCAGGTAGCTCAATTTCTTCCAGGTCGTCCGATTCTTCTTCCGTATCAGAGTCATGCGGCATTCGGGACAACGCATCAGCATTAGCATTCTTTCGACCTGCCCGGTACTTGATAGTAAACTGATAATTGGACAACCGAGCCATCCATCGCTGCTCCATGGCACCCAGCTTGGCGGTTTCCAGGTGCGTTAACGGGTTGTTGTCTGTGTACGCCGTGAACTTATTGGAGGCCAGATAGTGCTTAAATCTTTCAGTAATGGCCCAGACCAGCGCCAGAAACTCTAGCTTGAAGCTGCTATAATTTTCCGGATTCCTTTCAGTTGGCCTGAGTTTTCTGCTGGCATATGCGATGACTTTTTCTTGGCCATTCTGCTTCTGACTGAGAACTGCTCCCAACCCTTCATTACTGGCGTCGGTGTACAACAGGAACGGTTGGCTGTAATCAGGATAGGTTAAGATCTCATCACCTGTAAGGATCTCTTTCATCTTTGGAATGCTTCAGCCTGTTCTTTACCCCAATTAAAGGGAGGGTTTCTGCTCTTCAAAGATTGTCCTACCAGGAGGTCCTGTAAAGGAGCTGCCTTCTTCGTGTAATCTTTCACGAATCTCCTGTAGTAACCCGTTAGTCCCAGGAACTGTCGCACTTCCTTAAGGTTCTTCGGCTCCGGCCACTTCTGGATGGCAGTGACTTTCTCTGGGTCTGGCGCTACTCCTTCCGAACTGACGATGTGCCCCAAGTATTGTACCTTCTGTTTGAGTAGATGGCATTTTGAGGGTTTCAACTTCATCCCGTACCTGGACAGGGACTCAAACACTTCTGCCAGGTGCTTCAGATGGTCCTCATATGTCTTGGAATACACGATAACGTCGTCTAGGTATAGCAGCACGGTTTCAAAATTGAGATGTCCCAGACAATTTTCCATCACTCTCTGAAATGTTCCTGGGGCACTGCTGAGCCCAAACGGCATTCTGTCGAACTCACAGAGCCCCATTGGGGTGGTGAAAGCCGTTTTCTCACGATCCTCCTCAGCCACAGCCACTTGCCAGTAACCACTAGTCAGATCAAGGGTAGAAAAGTAGTTAGCCGTTTTCAGAGCAGCTAATGATTCCTCTATAGGTGGTAACGGGTATGCATCCTTGTGTGTTATGCGGTTCACCTGCCTGTAATCCACACACATTCTCATACTACCATCTTTCTTTTTAACCAGAACTAGAGGGGCTGCCCAGGGGCTACAACTATCCCTTATCACCCCAGCTTTCTTCATATCATTCAACATTTCTTTAGCCTTCTGATAATGAGCTGGAGGTATGGGCCTATACCGCTCTTTGATGGGAGGATGACTGCCTGTAGGGATATGATGTTGTACTCCCTTAATTATCCCAAAATCAAGTGGATTTTTGCTAAACACTTGGGCGTACTCTTGCACCACCCGTAATACCCCTTGTTTCTGGTGAGCGGGAGTGGTGTCCGTCCCAACATGGAGTTGCTGACACCATTCCGCCACCTGAGTTGCTAGGTCATTGTCCTCCGCTATTTGACAGGAGTCTAAGGACTCAGCCGGGAGAATAGAATTATTATCAACAGCATGTAGTTTAGCAATGGTTGCATAACGGGGTAAATTTACCTCATCATCTCCCCAATTGAGAAGCCGTACCGGTACTCTTCCATTCACCACTTCTACTACTCCTCTAGCAGTCATAAGTGTAGGTCTATGTTCTGAATGGTGGGGTTCTACTACAGCTTGGTAATTCTGTCCCCTCAGACCTATGGCTGCCCTGCACCAAATGATCATTTCACTCATTGGGGGTATCACAATAGGATCCGAGTCAGTGACCCGTACATTACCAATTTCGCCGTCGGTAAGCTTCGCTTGCTGCTGACACACCAGGGCCCGGATCTCTCTTTGAATTACTCCTTTCTGCCTTGGTCGGGCAATCTCAGCGAGCTGTTGGAGCAAGAACACAACTTCTCCCAAACAATTACCGATAATGTTAGTACCCAAAATGATATTTAAACCGTTCTCCTCATTTACAGTCTTTACTACCAGAAGCCCTTGGTCTTTCAACTCCTCTCTGCCCACCTTTACATCTACACATTTTGTTCCGAGTACTTCTACAGGAAGACCATTAGAAGCATACACAGTAAAGTCAAGGCTCGGAGGTTTAAGACTGTCCATTGACCAGTACTTGGTATATAGAGCATCAGGTATTAGGGTCACCTGGGACCCAGTGTCTAACAATGCTGGAACAGCAATACCATCTAGAATAATAGACAGGTAGGGTCGCCCGCCCACATACCTGCGGTTCCAGTCTAGGGGGCCTGACGGGTATTCTCCTGGGTGTTGGCCCTTGGACCCAGGTTCTGCCCGTTTAAAGGACACTGTGTAGACAGATGACCTTTCCGGTTGCAGCGGTAACAGATGATCTCTCGACGAGGAGGGTGTTGATCAGAGGTTGCTCCTGGGGGTGGCGTTGTCCTCCTCCGGGGGGGCGACGTCTTCTTTCTTCTCCGGTGCATCCACGGAACGTCCTCTGGGCAGTCAGCTAACAAGATCTTCCCTTCCTCCTCTTTCCGCAGCTGTAGGGCACTCATCACAGCGGCCAGATTTTTAGTCAGCTGGCGCACCTCTGAGCGCAGACAGTCCAATTCACTAGGAGGTGTCACCTGCGCTTTGGCTTCAGCCACTAACGGGGAACAGGGGGTTACTGCCGGTTCCAGAGTGACTTCACCCTGATGATGTTGGGTGGCCACCTCAGGTTTGCCCAGGGGCCGCAGCCCTTTTATTGCCATGTCCTTTAGGGCATCAAAGGTAGCATCCGGATGATCTAAGGACCACCAATTTACAGTTCTGCGTTCCTCTTGGGATCTCAATCCCTGTATAAATTGTTCTTTCAGCATTCTATTCTCGTCGATAGCATTTAAATTGTTAATTTGCTTGAGGGCTCTCAGGGCTCCCTGTAGTCGGCAAGCGTAGTCCCGGATGCTGTCACCTGGCTGTTGTGAACAGTGATAGAAGGCCATCCGGAGATCCGTTTCTGTGCGGTCTTCAAATATGGCATGTAGCTTAAGGAAAATCGCAGATACCGACTCCTGATCAACGGTATCCCAAGTCTCCACTTCCCTCTCAGCAGCGCCAGTTAGCTGCCCTATTAGCACAGCAGCTTTTTGTCTCTCAGGCATGGAGTACATTTCTAGGATGCTGCATAACTTCCGCTTGAAGCCTGCTAATGTGCCTGGCCCACCGCTGTATTGGGGAAGCCATTTCGCCCCAGGCATATATGGGAGCGTTAGTGGCATGATCGGGACTACCGGACTGGGTGCAGGGCCTGCGCCCCCATCTGGCGCTACAATACCAGACGGTGCGGGATTGGGGCCTCCGGCTGGGGCCGCACTGTCAGCCGGTTGTTGTGACATCTTAGCGCCCCCTTGGTTAAACGGAGCCTACCGGTTTCAGACGCTGCTATTTCACAGGCACCGCAGTGGGAACAGGACCTTCGTCGCAGGCGCTCTGATGTCAGAGCGTTCACTTCCTGTTGCAGGACCTGCCGATGAGTCAGAGCCAGGGGCGTGTCCAAGACTCTGCGCGCTCTCTCAGGTACGCCCACCTTCTTCTCCAGCGCCTTAGGGCGCGAATCTGGCGACAAAGATGGCGATTTTTGGCGCCAAACAATAGCAACAGTCTTTTTCACCAAAACACTCCACAGGCACACAGGGCTCGCAATGCTGCAAGTTTCGTATCCTGTTCGTGACGCCAAATTTTTGTGTCGACCCGCCACCACAATTGTGGGTTACCAGGGCAATGGGGTACTCAGAGCCGAGCCCGTAGAAGTCTATGGGGATTTGTCACAGGTAGCTGTGGCTCGGTCTGTGGCCCTGGCGGTCTGGCGTATGTTGGGGGAATATTTACAGGGGATAGATTTATATACAGTTCGTGACGCCACCTGTAGTCTTCTGGTAATTTGTACCAGCGCTGCTGTAGATCTCTGAGGGGATGGTGAGGCAGCTAGATGTCGGGTCCCCTACAGGTGGGACTCTTCCCTCAGGTCGGTAATTATATAGGGATTGTGCAGGCATGCAATAATAACTCAGTCTCACACGGTCAGCATCTTTCCATACCTTTACTTGCAAGATGGTAAGGCAGGTCCCAGGGAGGCTGATGGGGTTGATGGAGGATGAGCTTTGAGGCAACGGCTAAGCAAGTTAGGGGCCTCCTTTACTGTCCAATAATGATGAGTACAACCAGCTTGCAGCGTAGTTCCCTCTATAGCTCCAGCTATTCCATAGCTGTACCGCCCAGTCAGATTTGTGGTGAAGCCTTCCAATTGATGAAACTAGGTTCTTGCTTTTGTCTGCGCTTGACTCAAAGTCCCTATTCCACCTGACTCCAGTTACGTACTGACTATATGGGGCTGTTTGCCGCGACCTAGGGTCCGGTAAATCCCTGGTTTTCTTACCACTATGCTTGTAGCTAATAGTGATCCTTCGGTCCCCAGTGACCGGTAGCAATGTGCAGGACTTTTCCAAGCCAAAAGCACTTTTCCAATAATCTTCCTTCCACTTTGCCCTTCGATTTGCTCGACTCTTAATAGCTAGCTCAGTCTTTCTTCCAGTGGGGCACAGCTCTGACTAGGCTAAGGTGAATTAGACCACCTGTACCAGCCTCCACTTTCTGAACTGCTAACAGGCTCAGACTGGACACGTCTACTCTGTCCAAGGACAGGAAACTGACTGACTAGAAATCACTCCCTTCCACACCCCTGCTGGGTGTGTCAGAAGTGTACATGATGTATGAAGAGCCCTTAACTGTTACCTCTCCACTCATCCTCCTGGTATTGTGTACCAGGGCTACACATAAAGGTATGGAAAGAGACTGACTTGTGTGTGACTGCATTATTATCTACACCCTGCAACACCATAGACTTCGAGGGAAAAGTCTCACCTGTGGGAGACTTAACATCTTGCTGCCCATAACATCCCCTCAGAAGATTCACCTTGCAGCGCTGGTCAAATTGATCAGAAACCACAGGTGGCGTCACAAACTATTACTAAAATCCCCTGTAAATATCCCCCCATTGCATGACCGCCCAGGGCCACGGACCGAGCTCTGCTGCCAGTGACATCCCCCATAGACTTCCATGGGCTCGGTGCCGAGTATCCCATAGCCCTGGTACCCACACCACCCGGTGTGTGCGACTCATTTGCACACTTCCCATTGTGAGACAAGCATCTGATTCATTAAAGGGACTCTGTCCCCCCATTTTTCGACTATAAGATGCGGCCACCGCCATCAGGGGCTTATCTACAGCATTCTGTAATTCTGTAGATAAGCCCCCGATGTAACCTGAAAGAGAAGAAAAACGAGTTATATTATACTCACCCAGGGGCGGTCCGAAGTCCTCTCCGGTCTGATGGGTGTCGAGGTCCGGCGCCTCCCATCTTCTAGCAAAGACGTGTTCGTCTTTGCTTCCAGCCGCGGCTCCAGCGCAGGCACACTGCAGAGTGCGTCATCGCTAGAAGATGGGAGGCGCCGGACCGGACCGCGACACCCATCAGACCGGACCTCGGACCGCCCCTGGGTGAGTATAATCTAACTCATTTTTCTTCTCTTTCAGGTGACATCGGGGGTTTATCTACAGCATTACAGAATGCTGTAGATAAGCCCCTGATAGCGGTGGCCGCATCTTATAGTCGAAAAATGGGGTGACAGATTCCCTTTAAGAGGCAGGAGTACAATGCTGCTGTGCCTCGGGCACCGGCCTCTAAAATTCTCCGGACAGGACCTATAATTACATAAATGTAGCCTCTTGTTACATGGATTCACCCATCCAGGGAGACAGACTGAGGATTAGGAGTCTTCAAAGTACTGAATTAACCTAGAAAAAAAGAGTTGAGACACTTTATTCTTTGTATATTCAGAAAATTACTCATATTACAAGGACACTGGCGTTATACTCCAGTGCTGAATTTGTGGAGCCATTAGAGCTGAAATATCCTAGATTCCTAGTATCTCCCTGTTTGTGCAGTGAATTATATTCTAGGAAGTGTCGTCCTTACATCAAAATTGGTATAGACATCCCTGCCCTCTGCTCTCCTGCATTATAGGAGCTCAGCGAAGGTGTGCCAATAACAAGCAGCAGAATAGTGACTACAGCTCTGGAGCAAGAACAGGCAGTAGATCAATACAAAGAAAGTAATGTACGGTATGCACACAGTGACTGCACCAGCAGAATAGTGAGTACAGCTCTATTCAGCTGTTGCTCATTCTGGTGATTGTGAGTGTGATCGCTACTGATCCTGCTGTGTGCTCCTGAGCTCTGAGAACCACCACCTCTCCACCCTGGGACCTGCTCTCTCTCCTATCCAGGGAGGGAGTGAGCTTCCTGGGGATGAGTGAAGGAGCCAAATCCCAGGCTTCTGTTTCCCAGTCCAGGCCAGCGGGGGGCAGAAGAAACCAACAACCGGCCAGCAGAGGACTCAGGGGTAGCTCCTACTCCCTCCAAGTCTGCAGAAACCCAGAGAAGCCGCATAGCTTCCAACTTGGAGGAGAAGCCTGCTAGCAGCGTGCAAGATGGCTGTCCTTCCTGTGGAAAGCTGAGTGCTCACGGAGGTGAGGCCGACCTCACTGAGGAGGGTTGGGCGCTGCAGAGACCCTGGGAATCTGTGTCCACCTATGCCTCCCGGGTCATGAGCCACCTCTGTGAGTATGAAGAGGCGAGCAAGACCGTCAGGAGGCTCCGGGAGGAGCTGCGCTGCACAAGCCCCAAAGCTGCAGGTTCCTCCAAACCAAGGAAGACACAACTCCAGGCGGAGGTAAGGAGACTGAATCATGAACTTAATGAGCTTGAAGTGAGGAAAGCATTAATCAGAGAGGAGTGGTCCATTCAAGGAAAAACTGAGGACAGATTTAGAGAAATGGCTGATAACAGAGAGCAAAGGCAGATGGGGCTGCAGCCTGAGAGCCAGGTGGATGATGATGATGAGGAGGATGATGACCAGCAGAAAGCCCCACCTGGCAGCCTGCAAAGTCACCCGCAGGCCACGTGCAGCGAGCTCCCTGCAGGATAGGCGACATTGATATCTGGCTCTGGGGAGGACAGTGATAACAGTGGCCATGGAGGGGCACTACTGGCAGAGATCAAGCTCCTGGAGTCCCCAGTGTGCCTTCAGAATTTCCATCTTGGTGATGATTTACCAGAGGAAGCACCTGGGGCCAGAAGAAAAAGGGAAAGAAGACCACCAAGGCAAAGCTACAGGAAGTGGTAAGCCCCCTCCCTGTACCCCCTGAGTCGGCTGCAGGGTCAGCTCGTTGTATAAGCCCCATTGCCCAGCCCAGGCTGGGTTCTGCTGTGGATCCAGTGCAAAGGTGCGGGGAGATTACAGAGCACGGTAGTGAGGTGCAGATCTCCGTCTCTGCTTGTAGTAGCGGGAACGTAGAAGGAGGTGCATCAGCCAAGAGGCTGGACAGTGAGGGCAGTCCAGTGGCGGGCATACGGTTAGGCCACGATGCTGTGGTGCGCTCCTCAATAGGAGGGGGGAGCGGCCCAGTGTCTGGGGCAGTCCCGGTAGCCTCGGCGCTCCTGAATGCTGTTGCCGCTGATCACTTATTTGAGAAGCGGCGATAGTGTGAGGGGGTTTCCGGAGATGGGAGTTCCGGTCCTCCCAAAGTCCTGTTGGCACCGCTGGTCAGCAAGATCCTGATATAAAGGATCAGCAGCGCCTCACAGCGGCTAAGGATCAGCGGCGCCTCATATCAACAGTAAAGCAGCGGAAAATATCAACAGATGATGCGGAGGGCACACGTAAGTCCAGGGGTGAGGTCGTCTCCAGTTCTGTGGAGGAGACTGAGCTCCTTGTGCCTGATGATGCGGAGGTCAAAATGTCTCCCCCTGTTGTCACTGGTCCAGCAGGAGTGAATGTGGTGGAGGGTATGAATGAGAAAAATTCTTTGTCTAGTGGTGTGATTGCTGGTTTGGTGGAGAGTGAGGGTGTTATGGAGGCGGGTAATAGTGATACTGTTGGTGTTGATGTGGTCACTGGTCCGGTTGCCCCCCCGGTGGTGGCAGAACCCGTCAGGAGTTATATCTCTGTCACCTCCGGGGGAAATAGAGCATCCTCCTCGTCTCCGGGCTCTGGGGATGGCATGTTGCAGCGGCGTCTCCTGGAGGCTCTAAAGAAGGGTGAGAGATCACTAATGGTAGAGGGTCGAGAGGTTGATCTATCCTTCTGGATAGAGAGGCATGGCCTTGGGGCCTTCCGAGAGCAAAATGGGGGAAATACAGTGTGGACCCTCCCGACAGCCTGGCCGGGTAGTATGCATGGGAATGTGGTCTGTCTTCGGTGGAGGGGCAGTGATGCGTGTCCTCCAAGGTGTAAAGTTGTGGAGCTCCTGCTGAAGATGGGATTCAAGGCTATTGACATCTACGCCTTGATACATCCCTATTCCACGCCTGAGTTTGATGTCAGCTTTGTTCGGCCAGAGGGGCTTGAGCTCTTCTGGTCGAATTATGATTTGGCAAAAAATGAGCCTAGCTGGCGAGACTTTCCATTCATGCGGTGTCTCGCCAAAACCAAGTCAAGAAAGTGACCGTGATAACTTGTAACGAGTTGCTTTCTTGTTATGACATCATGACGTGGCTTGGCAGATATGGAGAGATGGTAGAGATGCCAAAGAAAAAACATGACGAGTTTGATATCTGGTCAGGGGCCTGGACGTTTATGGTAAAACGTAAGCATTCAGATGGTACGGTTGCCCACATTCCATCATCTCCCTTCCTGGTTAGGGATCTAATCCAGGTCTTCTACCAGGGTAACCGAAGCCCTGTCACAGGTGCGGTGACCCCACACACTTCAAGGCAAACTGCAATGTGCAAAAATGTGCATTGTGTGGGGATATCGGCCATCTTGCTGCATCTTGTGTCGAGATTAGGTGCCACCTGTGTGGTGACTTAGGTCACCCATTCAGCCATTGTCCTCGCTCCTTTCCTAATGCAGTCGTGACCCTGTTGGAAGAAAGCCGTGAGGCTGATTTTGCTGGGAAAGGGACTAGCAGGGGTAAGGTAGCTGAGGGTCAAGGAGGAAAAGCAATAAAAAGATGCCTGCCCAGCTGAGGCGTCTAGGCAAGCGCAGACAGGAGAGGGAGCTGGGCGAGCCCGGGCTACTGGGGCAGACCCTATCCTGTACGCCAGTCTTGCTGCTGAGGCCCTGAGGGATGATGAGTTGGATGAGGAGGTCAGGAGGATCCACAGGGAGGAAAGCGCCACTGCCTCTGAATCCTCCCATTATGAAAGTATAGATGAGGATGATAAGCAGTGGCTAGAGAACAAGTGTAAGCTCGGCACCAAAAATATTAGAAAGAAGGGAGATAAAACATCTTCTCTAGCTCTAACCAAGGTACCTAAGTAAGGAAAAACTGACTCCCCTCTGGTTGGTCTTTCTAACTGGTTCCAAGCCCTTGAGAACATCTCTTCCTCTGAGGAGGAAGCTGAGGTTGAGGTTCCGGCTTCGGCGGGGCTTACAGGGGGTGCCGAGTCTCCTTCTTCTGGGAATGCAAGGTCCTTGGAAGGAGGGACTGGCCCAGAGTCCGGAGATGAGGACGATAAAAATAAAAAACAAGCCGGAATGGACACCTCCGTGTCATTAAAGAGGGGGAAGGATTCCTCCTCTCAGGTAGAGGATAAGGGGAGTGGGAAGAAGAAAACCATTTAACTCCAAAAACATACTGATAGGGAATCTAGATTGTGAGCCCCATCGGGGACAGCGACGATAATGTGTGCAAACTGTAAAGCGCTGCGGAATATGTTAGCGCTATATAAAAATAAAGATTATTATTATTTATTATTATTTAACTAAATCACCAATGATGGCGGTACCCACTCCATTGATGCTGTCGTCCATTAATGTCACCAGCATAAAGTCAAATACAGCCAGATTTGCAGTCTTTGATTTTCTCAGCTGGGTTGAAGCTAACATTTTCTTTTTGCAAGAGACCAAGCTGCCAAACATGGCAGACGTGTTTAAAGCTAAGAGGGAGTGGAGACTTGGGCCCTCCTATTGGTCTCTTGCGGCCGAGCCGTATAGCAGAGTAGCGGTCCTTTTTACCACACCGGTGGACAGGTTATTGAGTTAGAAATGGGGAGGTGCCTGATCTTAGATGTCCTCATGAAGGGACAAGAGCTCCGGCTCATTAACATCTATGGTCCCCAATCTAAGTGGGACCGGAAATGTCTCTTTATGAGGATCAAGCCCTACCTTTTTACAAGTCGGCAAGTTGTCTTTGGAGGGGACTTCAATGCTGTCACGAGGCCCCGAGATAGAGGAGGTTCCAGAGATAAGCTGACTTATGATAGCGTCGCCCTTAATAGTATAGCTAGTGAGGCTCATCTAGTGGATGTCCACATCCGGCACACCCCAGGCCACGAGGGGTTCACTTATCATAGAGGTAACTGTAGGTCCAGAATAGATAGGTTTTATTTAAAGGAGGAAGCTGTAAGGTTCTATGTATATATTCCTGAAACTCAGTTTGTTCGTCAGCCATTTTACTTTCTGTCTTGCTGCAGCTATCTTGCCCTCAGTCAAAATGGAGTTTCCAGCTTGCATGTTCCCGCCCTGATTCTCTCCTTTGCTTCTTAAGCAGCCACAGCTGAGCAATCAGTGCTTCAGAATCTAGCCTGCAGTGAACCTGTGACTTGACTCCTGTAAGCCTTGGACCTTGTACTCCAGCTATTCCTACTGAGGAACTCTGAAGCACTTGTGGACTCTGAACCCTGCTCTTTGAAAGACCCACGTTTGCATGGACTTACGGTAACAGAGAAGAAGATCCTGAATCTGTATTGGAGAGTGATTGCTGAGCTTGGATTACTCTGGCCTGCTGTGTCTCCTGTTTCTGTGTCTGCAAACTGTGTGACTATTTCTGCCAACTTGTATGAAGTAATACAGGACTTTTCTATATCAAACCTGTGACTCCTGTGTTTTCATCGCACCCAAGCACAAGACGCTATATGAACTGTACTACATACATTACAAGATTCTGAAGCCAAAACGTTAGTGTCTGCTGGGTCTGGAAGGCTGTGTCTGCTGTACTGTGGATATCAGACGTCCGGTTGTATTTTCTGTGATGACAGTGGTTGTGACTTCTCACAACCATTCCAGGTGAGCAATTCCCTTAAGTTTTTTCTTTTTGCAGTGTTACCACAGGTAAACACTATTGTTTTTTTTTTTTTTTCCTTTCTTTTCTCTTTTTTGTCTGCTGTAAAGGTACTGCCACACTAAACAATCCCGCTAGCGATCTCGTTAGCGTTGCATACTAATGAGATCGCTAGCGGGATTGTTTCTATATCGCTAAATGCTGCCGCATTTAGCGATATAGTTAACGACGCTATCGCCGTTAGCGATCTTCTTAACGACTTTAGCGGTACAAAAGTACCGCTAAATCGCTAAGAAAAGGTGCCACACAGCGATAAGATACTTACCCAGCGGGAGCGCCAGCGATGAAATAGGGTCCGGAGCGATTCCAGCGACGAGCGAGATCACAGCAGGAAGCTCGTCGCTGGAAGCTGCCGCACTGAACAATATCGCTAACGGGATCGCTAAATAGTGACTTTTTTAGCGATCCCGTTAGCGATATTGTTTAGTGTGGCATACCCTTAACTCTGGATATCAGATGTCTGGTTGAAACTTTCTGTGATGATAGTGGTTGTGACTTCTCACAACCATTCCAGGTGAGCAGTTCCCTTAATTTTTTTTTCTCTCTGCAGTGTTGCCACAGGTGAACACTATTGTTTTTTTTCTCTCCTCTTCTTCCAGTAATCCTGTCTTAAAAGATCTGGAAAATGGAGGCCCGCATAAAGGAACTTTGCGGAGTGACTGATAATATCCTTGCAGATTTGCAGAATATAAAGACCCGTTTTACAAATCTACAGGACCCAATAATCACAATTTGCAAGTGGTTGGACAGACTACCCAGGATTTGCGAGCCAGGATTGAGGTTCTAGAGGGGCGAGTCCAGGCTCCTGCCGTAGCCCCGAGTGCTGGGATTCCCAAGTTGCCCCCTTTTCGTTTTGGCGGTGAACGTGAGAAATTCAGGGGATTTATTAATCAATGCAATCTTTTTTTTTCTGCACATGCTTCACAATTTCCCACTGAACGATCTAAGGTGCTTACTATAATTATGTTGCTTACCAACAAGGCTTTAATGTGGGCAAACCCTCTGATTGAGACTGAGGATGATTGTTTGAATCACCTTGATGATTTTATTTCAGCCATGGTGCAGGTGTTTGATGACCCCAATCGAGGTGCAACAGCTGAAGCAGCCATGTTAGCTTTGCGCCAAGGTAAGCACTCGGTAGCTGAATATGCCTTGGATTTCAAGAGATGGGCCCTTGATACCACCTGGGACAGTTCCGCCAAAAAATCTATTTTTCGAAAGGGGTTATCTCCACTGATTAAGGATGAACTTGCTCGTGCCGACCCTCCCACTGCGTTAGGTGACTTTATTAACTACTGCATCCGTATTGATACTCGTCTGACTGAACGCAGGCAAAAGAGATGGTTCGAAAGCAATCGTACTAACCTTTTCCTACCTTCCTCTCCAGCTAAGGAACCTTTGAGTAGGATTACACGGGAACCTGAACCTGAACCCATGCAGGTAGACTCTTTACAACGACGGGTTAGTGATGCACGCAAGGAACATCGTTTTAAGGAGAATCTATGTTTCTATTGTGGTAAGTCAGGGCACTTCATTATAAACTGCCCCAGCCGTTCTCGTAAGACTACTGCAGCACTCATTCATTGTGAGTGTTGCGAGAGGGGATCTGTCAGGTCCGAGCCTCAGGCTCCAGAGAGATCTGCAGCAACAGATCTTGATTTCTCTGACTTAAACTCCGCTACCTCTGAGGACGTTGACTGTGTAAACGCTGCCATTTTTCAAGTTTCCTCAGCGGTGTCCCAGCTGAGTTGTAAGAAAAACAATTCTCATTGCTTTCTTTCCATCAAACTCTGGGTTGACTCAGCTTGGGTGTCTAGCTCTGCTATGATCGACTCAGGGGCAAGTGGAAATTTTATGGATGTCTCCTTTGCTCTGAAACAGGGAATACGTTCAGTGAAGAAGGCTACTCCAGTACAGATGGAAACTGTGGATGGCTCCCTGCTGACCTCTGGACCAGTGGATCAGGAAACAGAGCCTTTGAGGGTTCTTATGGGTAAAGATCATCAAGAGAAACTGTCCTTTATGCTTATCTCTTCTCCCCACTTTCCCATTATTCTAGGGCTACCATGGCTGCAGGCTCAGAATCCTACCATTAACTGGGAGACCAAGGAATTACACTTTCCAGAAAAACAGATGAGTCCAAAAGTTTCAGCTTGCTCTGTTCCTAAAGGAATCATGTCACTCCCTGAACTACCAGCTGTATACCAGGACTATGTGGATTTATGTGACAAGAAGAACGCTGACCAGCTTCCTCCTCACCGTCCATATGATTGTCCAATTGAATTATTGCCTGGAGCAGAGATACCTTTTGGTAAGATCTACCCCCTGGCGGGGCCCGAGCTAAAGGCTTTAAAGGATTACATAGATGAAAATCTAGCCAAGGGCTTCATACGCCCCTCTTCATCTCCTGCAGGTGCACCCATCTTCTTTGTAAAGAAGAAAGATGGATCTCTGAGACCATGCGTAGACTATAGGGAACTCAATAAGGTTACTATTAGAAACCGTTATCCATTGCCTTTAATCCCTGAGTTATTGGAGAGAGTGCGACATGCCAAATTTTTTTCTAAACTAGATCTTCGTGGGGCCTATAACTTAGTCCGTATTAGACCTGGGGATGAATGGAAGACTGCATTCAGGTCACGCTATGGACACTTTGAATATCTAGTTATGCCTTTTGGTCTGAGTACCGCCCCAGCCACTTTCCAACACTTGGTGAATGACATCTTCAGGGATCTCCTAGATACATTCGTGGTAATTTATTTGGATGATATTCTAATTTTTTCTAACTCCACAGAGGAACATCATGGACATGTGAGAATGGTCTTGGAACGTCTAAGACAAAATCATCTTTACATCAAACTTGAAAAGTGTGAATTCCATAGGACCGAAATTCAATTTCTGGGGTATGTACTGTCTACACAAGGAATTAGTATGGATGGAAGCAAAACCCAAGCCATCAAGGATTGGCCAAGTCCTAGAAATGTGAAGGAGGTACAGCGCTTCATCGGGTTTGCCAACTTCTATAGACGTTTCATTAGAAATTTCTCTGAGGTAGTGTCACCTATCACTCAACTTACCCGGAAAGAGTCTAGGTTTTCCTGGACTCCCCAAGCCCAGGAAGCATTTTCCCGTCTAAAAGATAAATTTACCACTGCACCTATCCTAGTACATCCCAACCCCGAGCTTGCCTTCATAATAGAGGTGGATGCTTCAGACTGTGCCGTTGGAGCTATACTCTCTCAGAGAACAGGTGAGAAGAATGTCTTGCATCCCTGTGCCTTCTTTTCCCAGCAGTTGTCTTCGGCTGAGAGGATCTACGATGTGGGCAATAGAGAGTTGTTGGCCATTATTGCCGCCTTCAAAGAATGGAGACACCTTCTTCAGGGAGCTGCACAGCAAATAGTCGTCCTGACAGACCATCGTAACCTTGAGTTTATCAGGTCGGCTAAGTGCCTGACTCCTCGCCAGGCTCGCTGGAATCTTTTCTTAAACCAATTTAATTTTATCATCTCTTATAGACCAGGATCGCGCAATGGAAAGGCTGATGCACTCTCTAGGATTTACTCAGCAGAGACACGTCCAATTACTCCTCCTAAGACTATTCTTCCTGACTCTAGATTCCTAGGAGTAATTCATAATCAAGACCTACTTAAGGACATCAAGGAAGCATACCATGCGGATTCCTTTTTGGCACAACCCCCAAGGGACGTAAGTCTTGTCTTTAAGAATGGTGTGTGGATTCAGGGACAACGTCTGTATACTCCTGAAACAGTCAGATTAAGAGTATTGCAACTCATTCACAATTCCAAGATAGCTGGGCATAGAGGAATTCTAAAGACACAGGAATTTCTTTCTCGTTTCTTTTAGTGGCCCACTTGCAGGAAGGATGTTTTGAATTATGTCACTTCATGTGAGGTCTGTGCAAGATGCAAAACACCTCGCTCCTCACCAACTGGTCTGTTACAGCCTCTTCCCACCCCGTCCCGCCCGTGGGGATCCATTTCTATGGACTTCATTGTGGAGTTACCAACCTCTCAAGGGAAGAACACCATTCTAGTGGTGGTTGACCGTCTAACAAAGGCAGCTCATTTTATCCCTTGTGTCGGCTTACCCACTGCAAAACAGACATCAGATTTGATGATTAAAGATGTGTTTCGTTTACATGGAGTACCGGATGAGGTTATTTCGGATCGAGGGGTGCAATTCACTTCTAGGTTTTGGCAAAATTTCTGTGCAGCATTGGACATTAAAGTAAACCTTTCTTCTGCTTTTCATCCCCAGACTAATGGACAGACCGAACGAACCAATCAAACCCTGGAGCAGTATCTCCGCTGCTTTATCTGCCACCTACAGGATGATTGGGTGGATCTACTTCCATTAGCTGAGTTCTCGTATAACAACTCTCAGAGTGCCTCCACTAAACAGTCTCCTTTTTACTCTAATCTAGGTTATCATCCTAACATTCTACCACGATTTCCCATAGAAACGCCTTTACCAGCAGTGGCTGAAAGAATCACGTCTTTACAGAAGAATATGGATCTTCTAAAGGAAAATCTGGAATCGGCTCAAGAAAGGTACAAGAAAGCAGCAGATAAATTTCGTAAACCTGCACCAGCTTTCAAGGTAGGAGACTTGGTCTGGCTGTCAACCAGAAATCTTAAGTTAAGGATTCCATCGTCTAAGTTGGGACATAAGTACATTGGACCCTATAAAATCAGTAAAATTATAAGTGCCGTTGCTTGTCGTCTTCAACTGCCCAGAACTATGAGAATCCACCCTGTCTTTCATGTATCCCTACTAAAGGCTGCGACACCCAATACGTTTCCTGGACGTTCCTCTCCTTGCCCTGACCCAGTGCTAGTCGATGGTCAGGAAGAATTTGTGGTGGAAAGGATTTTAGATTCCAGGTTGTATAGAAATCAGTTACAATATCTGATTAAATGGCAGGGCTACCCAGTGGAGGACAACTCATGGGAACCGGTCAATAACGTTAATGCTCCTCGCTTGCTCCGTCAGTTTCATCAGAGGTACCCACACAAGCCTGGTCTGAGGTCATCCGGAGGTTGTCCTTAAGGGGGGAGTAATGTAAGGTTCTATGTATATATTCCTGAAACTCAGTTTGTTCGTCAGCCATTTTACTTTCTGTCTTGCTGCAGCTATCTTGCCCTCAGTCAAAATGGAGTTTCCAGCTTGCATGTTCCCGCCCTGATTCTCTCCTTTGCTTCTTAAGCAGCCACAGCTGAGCAATCAGTGCTTCAGAATCTAGCCTGCAGTGAACCTGTGACTTGACTCCTGTAAGCCTTGGACCTTGTACTCCAGCTATTCCTACTGAGGAACTCTGAAGCACTTGTGGACTCTGAACCCTGCTCTTTGAAAGACCCACGTTTGCATGGACTTACGGTAACAGAGAAGAAGATCCTGAATCTGTATTGGAGAGTGATTGCTGAGCTTGGATTACTCTGGCCTGCTGTGTCTCCTGTTTCTGTGTCTGCAAACTGTGTGACTATTTCTGCCAACTTGTATGAAGTAATACAGGACTTTTCTATATCAAACCTGTGACTCCTGTGTTTTCATCGCACCCAAGCACAAGACGCTATATGAACTGTACTACATACATTACAGAAGCTGTCTCTTCAGCAGTGTCTGTTGTTGAGGTGGAGTTCTCCGACCACTGTTTAATTTTGTTTTCTCTGAATGTTACAGAGACCCTCCGGATGGGAAGAGGGTTTTGGAGGCTCAATTCGTCTCTCTTGGAAGAAGCGGAGATAAGACAGTCCTTTGAGGATTTTCTTCAGAGCCAGGTACCCTTACTGGATCTTTGTAGTAGTAAGTCAGAGTGGTGGGAGATGTTCAAGAAAAGGGTTGCGAGATTCTTCCGCCAGCTCTCGAGCCTCAGAAGTCTGAGCAGGTACCGCCTGTATCAGGGTCTGAGGAGGAAACTCGAGCATCTTGTCTCAACTGGAGGTAGCCATGAGGAGATCTCCAGAGTGAAATCTTTGCTTATGAGGTGTCAGTACTACAGACACGCATCTTTGGATTTTGAGAGGGATTACGGGAAGTACCGCTCGCCCGAACCTTACAGAAACTGCAAGATGTCAGTGAATAGTGTGGTGTAATGACCCCTGATGCAGCTAGGGGGCACTGTGTATGGCCCTCGGGATATGCATGGAGGCATGTGATGGATGGACGGTATGTATCGCAGAGGTGGGTGGCCCTGTGATGGAAGCCTGGATATGTTTTGGTTCAGCAGATCTACTGCTGAGTTGTGCTATACATTGGGAGGCTTCCAGGTGACTTGGAGAGCTGGGCGGGTCCAGTCACCTACAAACCCACCCAAGGGGCATGTGTCTAAATACCCGGGATAAAACCTGTATGTAATGGTGTATCTAAAGGACCTGTGGTGAGGTCATGACCATGTGATCTAACCATGTGATCCTGATTCCTGACCTCACCTGTGGGTGGAGTTACACCTATGTAATGGCGTGTGCTTGGCACCTGGAGGAGAGTATGTGGGAGTCTACCAGTGTGGACAGACTTCCATGTGTCCAGGCAGGACGTTACAGAGAGGACTCTGTGTCTGAGGAGTGAGGCTCCAGGCAGGAGCTGAAACATTGAAGATTTTAATTGTACGTTGCTATGGTTTATGATGTAATAAACCTAAGGACTTTTTGCATAAAGAAAAGTGTCTCCTGATTTGCCTCTGAAGCAGCCGAGTGAGTGAAACCTTACAATAGTAAAGTGGTTACCGGACTGGTCGACACTGCGGGGTCCCTGAGGCAATCCAGTTCAGGGATCCTGGAGGTCGTCAGATCCTTCTACTCGCACCTCTTGGGGAAGAGGGATCTTGATTGGGATGAGATGTCGGCTTTCCTGGCCGAAGCCATCCCCGAGCCAGGGGTAGACCCCTCTCTTGACGTTTTGACAGAGATGATCAGAGAAGAGGAAGTTAAGTTGGCGATTGAAGGGCTTGCCCCCAAAAAAATCGCCTGGTCCAGATGGCTTAAC
This sequence comes from Oophaga sylvatica, assembly GCA_033576555.1. Lineage (NCBI taxonomy): Eukaryota > Metazoa > Chordata > Amphibia > Anura > Dendrobatidae > Oophaga > Oophaga sylvatica. Next base: position 100,197,727 of record JARQOD010000003.1, read on the forward strand.
ATCTGAATTCTTTAAGACCTTTAAGGACGCTTTGGTTCCCCTCTTGACTGAGGTATTCAATGAGTGTCTTTCCTCGGGTGCTCTGCCGAAGTCAATGAGGAGGTCTGCCCTGATCATCTTGTCAAAGGGTAAGGACCCATCTTGCATTGAGAATTGGCGTCCCATAGCGCTTCTCAATGCAGACAGGAAGGTTCTGGCAAAGGTGCTGTTTAATCGGCTGGTGAAATTTGCACCCCGACTCCTTTCGGAGGCCCAGCATTGCTCTGTTCCAGGCCGCAGCACATTTAGTGCTGTGCTCTGTGTCCGAGAGGCAGTGGAGCAGGGTCGGGCTGGTTACTGGAAGGGGTACATGCTGTCACTGGACCAGGCAAAAGCATTTGATCGGGTAAATCACGAGTACCTCTGGTTTGTCCTTCTGAGATATGGCCTGCCGGGTGGGTTTGTTGATTGGCTTAAGACCTTGTACGGTGGGGCAGAGAGTTTCCCGCTTGTGAACGGTTAGATTGGCAGCTCTTTTGAGGTTGGATCTGGTGTTCGCCAGGGTTGTCCCTTGGGCCCGCTGCTGTACGTGTTTGCGATTGACCCACTTCTTAGGAAGGTGCAGCGTGGACCGTTGGCCGGGATCGGGATGGATCGGGCAGCACCGGAAGCCACTCTGAAGGTGGTGGCATATGCTGATGATGTCACCGTTTTTGTTTCCTCTCACGAGGAGGCAGGATGGCTGATGTCAGAGGTAGATCGCTACTCTGAGACATCCGGGTCCAAGATCAACCAGGATAAGTGTGAGAGTCTCTGGCTGGGAGGAGGAGATCTGGTTTTGATCTCCTGGACACCCTTCCAGGACCCAAAGTCACTGCAAAAGTTATTGGCATCGAATTTGGCCAGGGGGATTACCCCAAACAAAATTGGGACAGCAGGCTAGAGATCGCCACTCAGAAGGTGAACCAATGGAAGGGTTGGTCTTTGACCCTAAGGGAAAGGGTAAACCTGATCAAAAATTACCTGCTCCCTTTACTGATTTATCTGGGCAGTGTGTGCATCTTGCCGGAGTCTCTCTGGACTCGGGTCTACAGTTTGTTCTTTCAACTATTATGGGGGAATAGACTGAACCTGGTCAAGAGGGAGGTTACTTACCGTACGAGGAGACTAGGAGGGTTGGGTATGGTCAACCCTGTGGTATTCCTTGTGGATACCTTCATTAAGATCAATATTGCAAACCTCTGGAAAGAGAGGGCTCCTCCGTGGGTATTCTCCTGTAGGGGATGGTTTCAGCCTTTCTTCCAGGAATGGGAGACAGGAGGGCAAGTGAAGGATCTTCGCACACCGCATGGACATCTTCCGGCTTATGCTACCTTGGTTCTGAAGGTAATTCGGCGGTGGGGTCTGGGAATGTGGGAGATTAGGACTCTGCCAAGGAAACTCCTTGACAATAGGGTTCTATTGACCCATTTCCAGAGGCCTCTGGCGCTCAGGGACTGCCCAAGTCGGGATCTTGGGGTGGGTTTGCATCTTTTGAATTCTATCAGGATCCTCTCAAAGTTTTGGGACTTGGCTTGGCGCTGCTTCCATGGGAAACTGTGTGTGAGGGACAATCTGAAGTGTAGGAGCTCTGAGGACAGGAATTGTCCTCAGGAGCATTGTGGTACCGTGCTGGAAAGCATGGACCATTTCCTGCTTCGTTGTCCCTTCAACACAGAGGTGTACAACAGAGTGGGCACCTCCATTGGCTGGTCTTGGCTGGCCGGTCTCTCCTATGCGGAATGGGTCTATGGAGCATTCAGAGACCTTGGTGGTCGGGACAGCTGCAGCTTATTTCTAGTTAGCGCAGTGGTTAGGTATCACAAGTGGAACGAACGGTGCTTAGTCTCGACGCAACGGAAAATCCTCCCAGTGGACGAGGTGTTTAGGACCATACTCGGTGACCTGGTGAAGGTGCGCTCTCTGGAGTATGAGAGACTGGGCACACGTAGGGCCGCTCTCCTCTGGAGGGGCTTTTCTTTTAGTGTGCCTTAGTCTGGTCATCTCCTTTCCTGGTAGTGGGCTGCTGCTGACACTGTAGATTTTTGTTTTGTTTGATTATACAGTGATGTAGGGCTGCAGGTGCCGAACTTGGGCTTTGTGATTTGTGTTTATTTTGTTTATTGCAGTGTTTTTCTGTATATATTGATTTGGGTGTAGGTGTTAGGTTGGGTGGTGGGAAAAGGGGGGAGGTGGGTTTATCTTGTGGGACTATGGGACACCGGGGTGTTTGGGGGAAAACTGGCACTGCCTGATCTGGCCTGTGGACGTTGGACATGGACTGAGGCATGAGACGCAGGACCAGCTCTCAGGTCAGTGCGGGGGTTGGGTATGGTTGGTTTGAGTATGGGGTGGTCAGTAGCTTAATATTGAATATATTTGTATAGTTTATGGTTATTTTATTTAAAATTAAACAAAAAAAAAAGGAAAAAAAATGTATCTATATAGTTTTGTTTGCTATTGTTTATTTAATTTATTTGTTATTATTTTGTTTGGTAACCGGACCAGAAGGTGTAAGTATTTAATGTCAGTTATTATTCTGTATATATAATATGAGTGTGAGGCGAGAATGAGCGGCTGGACCAGTGTTCAGTATACGGATTATTTTCTGGTTTATATATTTGTTTTGTTTCTGTTATTATTATTGTTATGTTTTTCACTTTTATAATAAAAGATCTACAGGATGTTACTCAGGATCAGTACAGGGTAAGTAATGTAATGTGTGTACACAGTGACTGCAGCAGCAGAATAGTGAGCGCAGCTCTATTGTATAATGCAGGATGTAACTCAGGATCAGTACAGGATAAGTAATGTAATGTATGTACATAGTGACTCCACCAGCAGAACAGAGAGCGCAGCTCTGTTGTATAATACATGATGTTCAGGAAACGTTAGGTAGACTCCTTGTCATCCATGGTGTTTTCTTACAGGGTTTTCCAAGTTTAAAAGGAATCTGTAAGCTGTTTCATGCTGCCTGTACCACAGGCAGCATAAATCAGACGGCACCTGCATTTTAAAGGGAATCTGTCACCCTAAATTGGCGGGATATTTAAATAATGGCAGTCAGGTCAGATGGGCGGTGTTTTGGGTACTTGCCTTAACATGTTGTTCGCCGCTGTCTCCATTATTTCTGGGAATTGTAGTCGTTGCCCTCCATATAATGCGCCTGCGCATTGCAGTCTTGAATTGCGCACGCGCAGTATGCTTTGCCCGCAGATTGCAATGCATACACACAGTGATCGGAGCAGTGCATTTCAGCTTCATTCACTGTTTACACCCGTCCACTATCGGAGATAAAAACGATGAGCGGAGGGGGGGTGGGTCCTATACAAGTCTATGGGTCTATGAAAATCATGGACCGCAGATAAATGCCATTCGTGTGCTGTCCATTTGTAATATTCTGATGGATAGCAAATAAATCACTCACAGTAAAAACAGCCACATTGACACTGAGTAAAATCTGATCAAGTACAGTGATGCAAATCCATCCATTTCTTTTATTAATGCGAAAGCAGGTGCCTGAATGAGACAAAAACTGTATCCAGATCTACGCATAGACTAAAAGTGGAAAAGATTAAATAGAAGAAAAAAGTTTCTTTTGACTATATTTTGTCAGATCTGCATCATATAATGTTTTTCGTGGATGTATAAAATAAAAATTTAGGCCCCCAAGAAGCGTATCAAAGATGAATACTTTTTTTCCATTATTCTCAATAGAAGGTGTATTGAAACATGTAAGTTACAATATGTCTAAAATGTAAAGGTTATCCTGTCTGTACCACTAAAAGCTGGTTGAGAAAATAATTTTAAAAACATACACTACCAGTCAAAAGTTTGTACTCACCTGTTCATGCAATGGTTTTCCTTTTTCTTATTGGAATGTGCATGTTATAAATTTAGACTGGAGTCAGCAAAACCACGAAGGAACAGATATGGAAACAAGAAGTAAATAAACACTTGTGAAACAAACCTTATTTTCTTCAAAGTGCCCTCCTTTTATTCTGATTAGAGTTTTTCACACCCTCTGCATTCTCTCAAGCTTCATCAGGCCATCACTTGGAATAGCTTGCAATGAACAGGTATGCCTCATCAAGAACTCATTTGTGGAATCACCGACCTTCAAAAAGTGTTTGTGACCATCAGGTGTATTTTGATGGTGAAGTGTTGTTTCACAATCATTACTGTAAGACATTAAAAAAATATTTAGAGTTGAGAGTCCTCAGTGGTTGATACCTTTTAATGGCTTAACTGAAAAGATGGTAACAAATTGCAAGCTTTCGAGACTACTCAGGTCTCTTCATCAGGCATAGACTAATACAAAATCTGAAGAATCACATATTTATACACCACACAGCACAGAAAAAATGCAATAGGTAAGACAAGTGACGTAAAGCAGAACTGTCATTATGGGAGATAGAGATGAACATAAATATTGGAACAGTTCATAGATAAGGAGTGTGAAAGTTTTATTGGCCTCTGATTGGGGTCTGGTAATGTTTTGTGATGTTTTCACAGGGTCTTTGGAGTAAATTCCTTAATTGATGTAAAAAGTCATAAATCCGTGTGACAGGTTCATTCCAGCATTAAGAGTGTCAAAGGTCACCATCAGTTTGTATTCGCAAACTCCCCTCTGTCTCTGAGATGTGAAGCTACCTTTCAATACAAGTAATTTCATATCCCACATGCTCTTCCCCTGGTCATAGCATGTGGGATATGAAATTACTTGTATTGAAAGGTAGCTTCACATCTCAGAGACAGAGGAGAGTTTGCGAATACAAACTGATGGTGACCTTTGACACTCTTAATGCTGGAATGAACCTGTCACACGGATATTTATGACTTTTTACATCAATTAAGGAATTTACTCCAAAGACCCTGTGAAAACATCACAAAACATTACCAGACCCCAATCAGAGGGCAATAAAACTTTCACACTCCTTATCTATGAACTGTTCCAATATTTATGTTCATCTCTATCTCCCATAATGATAGTTCTGCTTCACGTCACTTGTCTTACCTATTGCATTTTTTCTGTGCTGTGTGGTGTATAAATATGTGATTCTTCAGATTTTGTATTAGTTTAGCCTGATGAAGAGACCTGAGTAGTCTCGAAAGCTTGCAATTTGTTACCATCTTTTCAGTTAGCCATTAAAAGGTATCAACCACTGAGGACTCTCAACTCTAAATATTTTTCTATCTACTGGCTAACACGGTACAAAGATATACATCTTTACTGTAAGACATTAAAGTCATTCTATAAAATTGATAGAACCTTGAAGGTATCCTCAAGTGCAACCATGAAAACCATCAATTGTAATGATGGAACTAGCTCCCAGGAAAAGAAGACCAAGAATTACCTCTGCTGCGGAGGATAAGTTCATCAGGGTTCCCAGCTCCAGAAACAGCAAACTGACAGCACCTCAGATACCAGTCCTTGGAAATTATGCACAGACACATTTCAACTGTGAGAAGCAGATCTTTTATGGTTGAATTTCTGCAGAGAAACCACTACTAAGGGCCGCACATAAGAAGAAGAGACTTGGTTGGGAAAAGCAACACACGGACTGGACATTATAAGTGGAAATCTGTACTGTGGCCTATATTTTTGATTTTTTTTTAACAACCGCCATGTTTGTGTGAGATGTTACAAAGGTCAGTGGATAGTTTCTAAATGTGTGCACCCAGCATGAAGCATAGTAAGGGACATGTGATACTCTGGCGGAGCTTGGCTGGTGACACTGTTGGTAACTTATTCCAAATTCACAAAGGCACATTACCCAACATGACTACCACAACATTTTGCAGTAACATGCCGTCCTATCAGGTTTGCACCTAGTGAGACGATTATTTGGATTGCAACAGGACAATGACCCCAAACACCTCCAGGCTACATTTTCAAGAAGAAGAGCAATTGAGGCTGGAACAGATGACATGGCCTCGACAATTATCCAAAATCAATCCAATAGAGATGGCTTGGACACAGAGTGAGGCAAAGCAGTTAACAAATTTTCAGCACCTCTAGGAACTCCTTCAAGGCTGCTGGAAGCCATTCAGGGTCATATCTGATGTAGCTGCCTGAGGGACAAGGGAGTAAAACAGTAATTAGAGTAAAAGGGATGTTCTTTGAGCACTCTAAAGCCCCCGTCTCACATAGCGATCTCGCTAGCGAGATCGCTGCTGAGTCACTAGTCTTGTGACGCAGCAGCGAGCTCACAAGCGATATCGCTGTGTGTGACATTCAGCGACGATCAGCCCCCCTGCCGGGTATCGCTGATCGTCGCTGAAAGGCCAGGACATTTTTTTGATTGCTGGTCTCCCGCTGACAGGCACGCATCGCTGCGTGTGACAGGCGGGAGACCAGCGATCCGCTGGTAATCAAGGTACACAGCGGGTTTCCAGGCGCGGGGCTGTGCCTAGAAACCTGCTGTGTACCTTGGATACCAGCTCCCTGAAGCAGGGAGCTGGTAACCAAGGTACACAGCGGGTTTCCAGGCACCGCGCAGCGCCTGGAAACCCGATGTGTACCTTGGTTACCAGCTCCCTGCATCAGTGCGCTGGTATCCAAGGTACACTGCGGGTAACTAAGCGATGTTACCCGCAGTGTCGCTTGTACTGATCGCTGCCTGAGCTGCCTGTTTGGCAGCTCAGCAGCGATAATGTAGCGATACACCAGCGATCCTGATCGTTGTCGGGATTGCTGGTGTATCGCTATGTGAGACCCAGCCTTAAGGCTGCTTTCACACATCAGTTTTTTGACGTCAGGCGCGATCCGGCGTGTTTTTAAAAAAACGGATCCGGTACCGGATGCGTTTTTTTTGGCATTGACTTTCATTAGCGTTGGATCGCGCCTGATGTCATTGCGGTGCATCCGTTTTTGGACGGATCCGGCGGAAATGTACATTCCGGCGGCCGGACAAAATGGTCACTGCAACGTTTTTTTTTTTTTCGGACCCGCCTGATAGTGCCTGAATCGGCGCATCAGGCGGCCGGAAATAATAGAAGTCTATGGAACCGGACCAGTCTTTTGTGAAATCCGTCAAAACACTGATCCGGATTCTGGAAATCAAGGACTACTACTACTACTACTACTACTACTACTGCTATATTTTCCACTCTCTCCGGACATGCGTACCTGCATTTTCCGGCTGCAAAACTTCTTTTTCCGGGTTCAAAAGTTCACGTCGGATCCAGCAAAAAAACTGATCCGTTGCATCAGTTTTTTCATTTCAGCGCCAGATCCGTCTTATCAGGTATTCGACAGATTATGCCTGACACAAAAAACTGATGTGTGAAAGTAGCCTAAGATTTTACACATATTCTGGTTATACACATTTCTTTCTTTACTCCTTTTTTCCATGTGTTTCTTCATGGTTTTGCTGCCCTCAATCTGAATCTATAAAGTGCACATTTCACTACGAACAAGGAAAACCAATGCGCCAATAGGGGTGTCCAAAATTTTGATAGGTGCCTTACATTGAAATTCACAGACGTAGTTCGACGCATGACACACGCTTGCATAACTTTTGACCATGCATCCTACATTATACATCTACAGATTTACAAATGTATACCTAGCCGTAGACAAACCTGATCTTTGTTCTTCCAGATCATTACATCTTGAAGATATATTTTGAGCACTTTACCAGGTTGATCAATCTCCAATTTAGGGTGTAAGGAAAGATTTAAGCAAACTGGGACAATGAAGTCTCGGCATTCATTCATCACATTTCCAGCTTTTTTACCCCAATATTCCTCAGGATCTCTGCTTGCAGACAGAAAACTGAAACATCCTTCTTACATATAACAACCTGTATGATCCAATACATCTCACAGGTGAGTTTTTGTTATATTTGTATCCAGGGTATATCTCAGCCGGGCTGTTATGGAGCTGAAAGCTGAGATGGGGAGGCAGTTGTAGCAGCAGGCAAGACATGCACAACCCCAGGATTATTCATCCGATTTCAATAAAAATAATAGAGAGGTTGTGATCAGGGTTGGGTGGTCTTACAATAGAAGCCATACAGTGTGGAAAATAAGTATTTGATACACTGTTGAGTTTTACAAGTTTTCCCACCTACAAAGAATGGAGGTCTGTAATTTTTATCGTAGGTGTACACTTCACCTGTGAGAGACAGAATTTAAAAATAAAAAACAGAAAAATCTCATTGTATGATTTTTAAATAACTAAATTGAATTTTATTGCATGAAATGAGTATTTGATCACCTACCAACCATTAAGAATTCTGGCTCTCACAGACCTGTTAGTTTTTCTTTAAGGCTGTGTTTCCACGTTCCGGAAACACAGCGCTTTGGACGGAGCGGAAAGTCCGCTCCGCCCAAAGCCCCGCCCCCTACTGAACGCGCAGTCATTCCGGATGTGTTCATGGAACACATGCGGAATGACCGCAGGGCTACATAGCCATGTGTTATTTCCCTTGCGGCGACGCAAGGGAATAGGACATGCTGCGGTCTAAAAAGACGCGCCGCATGTCCGTTAAAGGAGGTCTTCCGCCTGCGTGTTTTTAAGCATAGTGGAGACGGGATTTCTTGAAATCCCCTCCACTATGCTGTAACATCTGGACGCTGCGTGTTTGACGCTGTGCCAGTGCACAGTGTCAAACACGCAGCTAATCCTGACTGTTTCCTGACCGTGGAAACATACCCTTCGAAGCCTCCTTCTCTGCACTCGTTACCTGTATTAATTGCACCTGTTTGAACTCGTTACCTGTATAAAATACACCTGTCCACACACTCAATCAATCACACTCCAATTTCTCCACCATGGCCAAGACCAAAGAGCTGTCTAGGACACCAGAGACAAAATTGTAGACCTACACAAGGCTGGGAGGGGCTACAAAACAATAGGCAAGCAGCTTGGTGAGAAGGCAACAAATGTTGGCACAATTATTAGAAAATGGAAGAAACACAAGATACACTGTCAATCTTCCTCAGTTTTGGGCTTCAAGCAAGATCTCGCCTTGTGGGATAAGGATGATTCTGAGAAGGGTCAGGAATCAGTCCAGAACTACACAAGAGTACCTAAAGAGAGCTGTGACCACAGTCTCAATCATTACCATTAGTAACATGCAAAGCCGTCATGGATTAAAATCCTGCAGGGCACGCAAGGTCCCCCTGCTAACGCCAGTACATGTATAGGCCCATTTGAAGTTTGCCAATGACTATTTGGATGATCCAGAGATGGCATGAGATAAAGTCATGTGGTCAGATGAGACCAAAATAGAAATTTTTGGTGTCAACTCCACTAGCCGTGTTTGGAGGAAGAAGGATGAGTACAACTTCAAGAACACTGTACCAACCGTGAAGCATGGTGGGGAAAACATCATACTTTGGGGGGTGTCTTTGCAAAGGAGACAGGATAACTGCATTGTATTGAAGGGATATTGGATGGGGTCATGTATCGTGAGATTCTGGCTGACAACCTCCTTCCATAGTGAGAGTATTGAAGATGGGTCGCGCCTAGGTCTTCCAGCATAACAGTTATTCGAAATATCCAGCCAGGAGTGGCTCCGTTAGAAGAATTTCAAGGTCCTGAAGTGGCCTAGTCAGTCTCCCTCTTCGGAGGGAGCTGAAACTCAATGTTGCCCAGCAACAGCCCCGAAACCTGAAAGATCTGAAGATCTCTATGGAAGAGTGGGCCAAAATCCCTGCTGCCGTGTGTGCAAACTTGGACAAGAACTACAGGAAATGTCTGACCTCTGTAATTGCAAACAAAATTGTACCAAATATTAAGTTCTGTTTTCTATTGTATCAAATACTTATTTCATGCAATAAAATGCAAATTAATTACCGTATATACCCATGTATAAGCCGAGATTTTCAGCCCATTTTTTAGGGCTGAAAGTCCCCCTCTCGGCTTATACGCGGGTCATATACGGGGGTCGGCGGGGGAGGGGGAGCGGGGGTGTCGGATCATACTCACCCCTCCGCCGGCGCGGTCTTTGCAGCCCCCCTGCTTCTCCCACGATCTCTGGCTCCTTCCTGCAGCGGTCACATGGCACCGCTCATTAAAGTCATGAATATGCACATATTCATGACTTTAATGAGCGTTAGTACGTGACCGCTGCAGGACTGCGGAGAGCGCCGGAGAAAGAGGAGGGCTGCAGGGACGCGCGGCGGAGGGGTGAGTATAGCGATATTTACCTATCCCCGTGCCACCGTTGCGCGCTGCTCACTCACTCGGTCCTGGCTGTGACTGTTCAGGCAGAGGGCGCGATGACGTCATTAGTGAGCGCCGCGCCCCCTGCCTGATCATTCACAGCCAGAGTCAGACCGAGGACGCAGCGCTGCAGAGAGGACAGGTAAATATCTCAGATGCCGGGGTCCTGAGCAAGTGGTCACCGCCTGCTCAGGACACCGGCACCTGGCCCCCAGCGACGAGAGGTGAGTATGTCATTTTTTTTTTTTTTTGCAGCAGCAGCATATGAGGCTATACTATGGGCCATGATTGTGCAGCATATGGGGCATAATATGGAGCATATGGGGGCATAATGTGGAGCATATGGGGGCATAAGCTGTGGAACATATGGGGGCATAATATGGAGCATATGGGGGATAATGTGGAGCATATGGGGGCATAATATGGAGCATATGGGGGCATAAGCTGTGGAACATATGGGGCATAATCTGGAGCATATGGGGGCATAAGCAGTGGAACATATGGGAGCATAATATGGAGCATATGGGGGCATAAACTGTGGAACATATGGGGGCATAATCTGGAGCATATGGGGGCATAAGCTGTGGAACATATGGGGGCATAATCTGGGGCATAAGCTGTGGAACACATGGGGGCATAATCTGGAGCATATGGGGGCATAATCATTTTTCACCCTAGGCTTATACATGAGTCAATAAGTTTTCCCAGTTTTTTGTGGCAAAATTAGGGGGGTCGGCTTATACACGGGTCGGCTTATACATGAGTATATACGGTATGTAAAAATCATGCCGTGTGATTTTTTTGGTCTCTCACAGTTGAACTGTACCTACGATAAAAATTACAGACCTCTCCAATCTTTGTAGGTAGGAAAACTTGCAAAATCGCCACTGTATCAAATACTTATTTTCCCCACTGTATATTTGGAAAGATCAAAATAGGTAATGGTAAATAGCCGGTTCTACCATCTCCTAGTACTGTCTTTATTTTAACCTCTTCTCTGCCAGGGACACTCCCTGCAGTGTTTTGCCAATTGCTCTGACAGCGAGTTACATGGAATAATTTAGTCATTTTGTACCTCTCAGATACATGAAGGGATGAGATCTCAGCAATGACTCATATTTAGCCTTTTAGGAGAAGTGGCTGTAAATAGTTGGAGTAAAAAAAATACAGACTTAGGTGCTCACGTGTACAATGTAGCACATAGAAAAACATACAAAACAATGGCAGCCAAATCAAACCATTGCTTGAATTTTATATGGAATGTATTTGGTTCCTTTTCCTTGTTCTCCTTTAAATATTCAAATTATCTATTATTTAAATATATCTTTAATTCTGCTCTATTTGGGCACAGCTGTAATCAGTGACTCCAATTTAGTTGCAGTGTATGTTAGAGTTTGAAGGTCCAATTCATGAAAGATTTTATGCACGAATTCTGGCTCAAAGGAAGTTTTGATAAGTCACACACTGTTTCCGTAATGGCTACACTAAAATTTTGCAGCTTATTGCACTCTGACAAAGTGGGCGCAGGTGGAGCAGGACGGGGACATAGCAACTCCCATTTGTCAAATTTATAAGGAGCGGTGGCTCTGGGTGGGACTAGAGTTAGAATTGTGGTGAGATGCACAGAAGCGCAAAACAATTTTCAGATGCTCCTAATTCATTAGGAGGTATGTGTGTAGCCCTGGTGTTAGGCACACGCAGTACCCTGGAGAGTGTGTGGCGAGACAGCAGTTTAATGCTAAATATTCATTCACTCAACATATACTAGACACACCCTTAGGGTAGTGGAGTTTACTCTTGAGGGAGTGGTCAAGGCGTATGTGTTAGAGTGATTTAGTCAGTCTAGTTCCTGTCTTCGGACAGAGAAGACGTCTGGAGTCTAGTTCCTGTCTTCGGACAGAGAAGACGTCTGGAGTCTAGTTCCTGTCTTCGGACAGAGAAGACGTCTGGAGTCTAGTTCCTGTCTTCGGACAGAGAAGACGTCTGGAGTCTAGTTCCTGTCTTCGGACAGAGAAGACGTCTGGAGTTTAGTTCCTGACTTCAGAGAGAGAAGACGTCTGGAGGGAGGAAGCAGTCCAGATTGCTCTATCATCAGTTCGGAAAGTGGAGTCTAGTATAGGTGCTTTAATTCACCTTAGCCTAGTCAGAGCTGTACCTCATCAGCATACACTGGAAGGAAAGAAGAAGTTTAGTGCAGAAAGTCTTCAGTATCCTGTCTAAAGGACGGTATAAGGTTCAGAGACGTGCTCCTGCCTATTGAAAACTGAGCATCTGTAACTAACTTTGAAGTGAAGGAAAAGAAAGAAGTGACTACTCGACCCTTGGCTAGTGTGAGTGCTTATGTTACCAGCGAGGACAAGGCGAAAGGCACAGTGGTTTATTGGAATAGTGCTTACGGATTGAAGAAGTCCTGCACATTGCTACCGGTCACTGGGGACCGAAGGATCACTACTGTTTCAAGCATAGTGATAAGAAAACCAGGAATTTACCGGACCTTAGGTCGCGGCAAACAAGCCCCTTATAGTCAGTACGTAACTGGGGTCAGGGGGAGTGAAGACTTTGAGTCAGTGCACGATAAGATAAGAATTCAGCTCCCTCGCAGGAAGGCTCCTGACACAAAGCTGACTGGGCGGTACAGCTATAGATTAGCTGGAGATATTGAGGGAACTACGCTTCAGGCTGGTTGTACTCATTGTATTGGAAGTAAAGGAGGCCCCTAACTTGTCCAGCTGCTGTCTCAAGATACACTCTCCTTGGATCAGCCTCCCTGGGACCTGCCTGAACATCTTACAAGTAAAGGTATGGAAAGACGCTGACCGTGTGAGACTGTGTTATTTATCTGCACCCGACTTCACTAACTTCATAGACTTTGAGGGACCAGTCCCACCTGTAGGGGACCCGACATCTAGCTGCATCACCATCCCCTCAGAGATCTACAGCAGCGCTGGTATAAATTACCAGAAGACTACAGGTGGCGTCACGAACTGTATATAAATATCCCCTGTAAATATTCCCCCAACATACTCCAGACCGCCCGGGCCACAGACCGAGCCACAGCTACGTGTGGCAATCCCATAGACTTCTACGGGCTCGGCTCTGAGTACCCCATTGCCCTGGTAACCCACAATTGTGGTGGCGGGTCGACACAAAAACTTGGCGTCACGAACAGGATGCGAAACTCGCAGAATTGCGAGCCCTATGTGCCTAAGGAATTGTTTTTGTGAGAAGGACTGTTTGCACTTTTGGCGCCAAAATCGCCATTTTTGTCGCCATATTCGCGCCCTCAGGCGCTGGAGAAGAAGGTGGGCGTACCTTCGTGGGCGTCTACCCCCCTGTGGCGCGAAGAAAATGCCTGCCCTCTCAAAGTGCTATTACAACATGCGATCCTGCCCTACAGCAAAGGAGGTCCGCCTCCTCTTCACCTTCCCTGCGAGGAGGAGGAGACGCAAACCCCGCCTCCACGGAAGAGACCGGATGTCTCCGCAGGAAGAAGAGAGAATCTTCTGGAACATCATGGAGGCAGGACGTGTGCAGCCGAGCAGGGAAGCGGAGGAAGGCAGGCCCCGTGCCCCAGCCAAGCTGCCACCAGCACCGGAGTTATCCGTGGTCCTGCACCTGCAGCAGGCGTTGCTAGAGATTCAAGAAGAAAATGCACGCCTGAAGAAGATGGTCCAGTACCAACCTGGCTTTGAAGAGATCGAGAGACGCCGGCGTACCCTGGAACAGCGGAGGCTGTGGGACACGGTGATCTCTCCCCTCAACGACCCCCCACGATTCCAGATACCGAAGAGTCTGCTGCCCAAGGCGAAGGAGCAACCGGAGGCTGCCCCCGAAAGTACCGATCCCGATCCCACCGGTGAAGCGGTGGAAGCGAAGGAGGTTGAGGAGGTACAGCCAATCCCGGAACGCCCGCCCGGCCAAGAGGCCGCAGCAGATGATCGGTCCCCGGCAGGGACACCGGAGGGGTCCTGTCCGTCACTACCAGATGTGGACTGGGACGAGATGGCGCGCCTGGATGACGTCGCCTATACCGCCCAGTGGGAATATGAGTGGCAGCGTCGTGAGGAGAAGAAGAAACGCCAGCAGGAGGAAGAGCGGGAAACTCAGCGGAACCGTCAGCGACAATATGCAGAGCTGATCGCGGACAAAGAGAGTGTCCGGAGAGATAAAGGTACCCTGAGGGAACCGCGGCGGCAGGGGTGTGTGACTGAGTTCCAGCTCCGGAAGGGCTGGGGCTTTATCCGTGAACCGGGCCTCTACCCGGGGGTCTTTGTCAGCAGGCGTGACGTAGAATCCCACCTACCGCAAGGCCATCCCGGGAGGGACTTAGTAAATGGAGACATCGTCACATATACACGGCATTGGGGAATGAAGGGATGGTATGCCCTTAACGTCACCATCGTCCGTGACCCCGTCCCAGACGCAGGTAACGTCACCACTACCGCAGCGTCCCCGTCTCTAGATCAAGCAGTAACCGGCCGTGCCCCAGCATCGCCCCTTGCAAATTCATCGCAACTAGCGACCCAGATTTCATCGCAAAGGAAAGCCACCTCTACATCGCAACATGCGACCCAGTCTCAATCGCAATCTATGACACGGTCCATATCCTTAACTGTGATTGAAACGCAATCGGTGTCACGTGAGGAGAATGTACCTGTTGCGCCCCTAGAGGTTCGCACAAGAACTGTGGCGACCCAGACCCTAATCGCAGCGCATGATTTGTTAGTCCTGGGATCTAGGGCCCATTGCATTGTTCCAGCCCCCGGGGTGGAAAATGTATTGGAAAGTGTATTATTTGAAAATGAATAGATAGAAAAGAAGAATCGGTGAGATCCATATCGGGTCTACCATAAGTAAAAAGTTTGAGAATGTTTTATAAAGTTTTGCATATATATTTTGCTAACCGTAGAATGCCCGGCTGGGTAAACAGTAACCAGAAAAAGTTTTGCACTTTAGTATAATAATGTGATATTATATTTATGTCTTTGGTTTTACATTGGACTTAGAGGTTGAGGACTGTGCCAACCCAGAACTTACTTGTACATAGTTGCGCTTCGGTGCCTTATCTTGGTTTTACATAAACCAGTACAACTACCTCTGAAAACAAAACCCGTGTGGTGTGGCACTGAGTGAGGTCTGCAATCGGATGTCCTGCAGCCCACCCAGGACCTACGTTGAAGGTTTGGTGCGGGTCCTTCACAAGTATATTGTATATTTATTGAATGCTATTTAATACTTTTGTATTTCTATATATAATGTTATTGTTCGTAACGTTCAAGATTTCCTCACCTCCCGGATGGGACGAACCAATGTTAATTGTTTAATGTTTTCATGCATAAACAAAATGTCTCTTTTGTATTTTACAGCCCGGGAGTGCTGTCTTTTACCATGGGGGAATGTGTAGCCCTGGTGTTAGGCACACGCAGTACCCTGGAGAGTGTGTGGCGAGACAGCAGTTTAATGCTAAATATTCATTCACTCAACATATACTAGACACACCCTTAGGGTAGTGGAGTTTACTCTTTAGGGAGTGGTCAAGGCGTATGTGTTAGAGTGATTTAGTCAGTCTAGTTCCTGTCTTCGGACAGAGAAGACGTCTGGAGTCTAGTTCCTGTCTTCGGACAGAGAAGACGTCTGGAGTCTAGTTCCTGTCTTCGGACAGAGAAGACGTCTGGAGTCTAGTTCCTGTCTTCGGACAGAGAAGACGTCTGGAGTCTAGTTCCTGTCTTCGGACAGAGAAGACGTCTGGAGTTTAGTTCCTGACTTCAGAGAGAGAAGACGTCTGGAGGGAGGAAGCAGTCCAGATTGCTCTATCATCAGTTCGGAAAGTGGAGTCTAGTATAGGTGCTTTAATTCACCTTAGCCTAGTCAGAGCTGTACCTCATCAGCATACACTGGAAGGAAAGAAGAAGTTTAGTGCAGAAAGTCTTCAGTATCCTGTCTAAAGGACGGTATAAGGTTCAGAGACGTGCTCCTGCCTATTGAAAACTGAGCATCTGTAACTAACTTTGAAGTGAAGGAAAAGAAAGAAGTGACTACTCGACCCTTGGCTAGTGTGAGTGCTTATGTTACCAGCGAGGACAAGGCGAAAGGCACAGTGGTTTATTGGAATAGTGCTTACGGATTGAAGAAGTCCTGCACATTGCTACCGGTCACTGGGGACCGAAGGATCACTACTGTTTCAAGCATAGTGATAAGAAAACCAGGAATTTACCGGACCTTAGGTCGCGGCAAACAAGCCCCTTATAGTCAGTACGTAACTGGGGTCAGGGGGAGTGAAGACTTTGAGTCAGTGCACGATAAGATAAGAATTCAGCTCCCTCGCAGGAAGGCTCCTGACACAAAGCTGACTGGGCGGTACAGCTATAGATTAGCTGGAGATATTGAGGGAACTACGCTTCAGGCTGGTTGTACTCATTGTATTGGAAGTAAAGGAGGCCCCTAACTTGTCCAGCTGCTGTCTCAAGATACACTCTCCTTGGATCAGCCTCCCTGGGACCTGCCTGAACATCTTACAAGTAAAGGTATGGAAAGACGCTGACCGTGTGAGACTGTGTTATTTATCTGCACCCGACTTCACTAACTTCATAGACTTTGAGGGACCAGTCCCACCTGTAGGGGACCCGACATCTAGCTGCATCACCATCCCCTCAGAGATCTACAGCAGCGCTGGTATAAATTACCAGAAGACTACAGGTGGCGTCACGAACTGTATATAAATATCCCCTGTAAATATTCCCCCAACATACGCCAGACCGCCCGGGCCACAGACCGAGCCACAGCTACCTGTGACAATCCCATAGACTTCTACGGGCTCGGCTCTGAGTACCCCATTGCCCTGGTAACCCACAATTGTGGTGGCGGGTCGACACATATGCACATCCTAATGAATCAGGAATGTCTGACTCCAGCATGTCCCTTCATCAAGACTGGTGTGAAAAACGCCTTGGGGGGCCTAGGTCTATGAATGATGATGATGATGATGAATCGTGAGCCTATGTCTCTGGTGTCACCTTAGGTTCAAACTATTGATTTCTAGTTAATCAAGGAAGTAATGATCATGAACTTGAAGCAACCAATACTCAGTGATAAAAAAGTGATTAGGCAACTACACCAGCAACAAAACAGGGGTGCAAAAGAAATCAAGAGCAGTAACAGGAGGAAAGAGCCTAAAAATCAGGAGAAGCAGCAATAGGGAAGAAGAGCCTAGAAATCAGCAGTAATAGCAACAGAGAGGAAACATCTATAAGTCAAGAAGAGCAACAATTTGAAGAGGGGAGGTGGTGGAGAGAATAGAAATCAGAAAATGTAGCAAATGCTGGGGGAAGCCAAGAAATCAGGAAGAGCAGCAACAGAGAGGAAGACACCAGAAATGAGGAAGAGCAGCAACATGGAGGAACAGCCTAGAAATCAGGAGAAGCAACAACAGAGAGGAAACATCTAGAAATCAAGAAGAGCAGCAATTTGAGGAGGGGAGGAAGTGGAGAGCCTAGAAATCAGTAGGAGTAGCAAATGCTGGGGAGGAGCCTAGAAATAAGGAGGAGCAGCAACATGGAGGAAGAGTCTCAACAGGGAGGAACAGCCTAGAAATCAGGAAGAGAAGCAACAGGGAGGAAAATCCTAGAAATCAAGAGGAGCAGCAATTTGAAATTGGGTGGAGAGCCCAACAGAAGGAGCAGCAAATGTTAGGGGGGTACCTAGAAATAAGGAAGAGCAGCAACAGGGAGGAATAGCCTAGAAAACAGGAAAAGCAGCAATAGGAAGGAAGAAACTAGAAATCAGAAAAGGTAGCAACAGTGGAAGGAGCAACTCCTGTGGAGGAACCAAGACACCATGAAAAGAAGGGAAGAGCCTGGAAATCAGAAATAACAGTTGAGGAGGAAAAAAAAACAGACAAGGAGGCGGTGTCTATGGATCAGAATGGGCGGCAACAGGGATAAGAAATCTTGGAGAACAAAAGAAACTGTAAAATTAAGAATGATTTGAACATCGGCGGGAACCTCAGATTCAGGAGAAGCAGCAACAAGAAACCGCACTTGGAGACTATGTAGAGATGAGGAGGAACCCCTGGAGATGAGGAGGTGCTGCAAAGTGGGAGGAACCTGAGAGTTGGGGGCTGAAGATTAGGACCAGCAGCAGAGGGAGAAGCCTGGAGCTCAGGAAAAACAGCAGCAACAACTTGGCAGGATCCTGGAGATCAGAAGGAGCAGAAATAAGATGTAGCCTGATGATCAGGAGAAGCAGCTCCAGTGGTGGTGGAGATCAGGAGGAGCAGAAGAAGCCATGTCCTATATATGTAAGGAGATGGACATATTGCCCTCATTTTCCCTTGAAGACATGTGTATGGTTGTAAATGTACCTTAATGTTTATTGTGACATTTGTTATTGTTGACATTGTTGTGTTCTGCAAGACAAAGTTAGTGTTAATGTTTGGTACTAGCCCAATGTGGGAATGGATTAATTGGAGGGACAAACACAGTTTCCTGTCAGTACGTCAGATAGGGCTGAGTGCGCAAGAGAAGCAGACCTATGGTCTGACTAGTCAGCAGAGCAGCGTGACGTGGATGTCGCTGATGTGGGTGGAGACCGAGACAGTCGATAGCGTGATCCTGAGCAGGAAGAGGAAAAGCGACAAAGTGATGCACCGTAGATGGGTCCTAGAACAGGATGCCTAGCAGTACGGCCCCAAGCTAATAACTCAGATAGCTAACGGGCCAGGATGGAACAGAGACCCTGAGACAAAGAGAGTTCCCTGGGCACGAGTTCCAAAGCGTCAGCAAGCTGAGAAGCTAAGTATTGGGCATATTAGCAAACTAGTTCCTTTAAGAGGGAAGAGGACGCAGAACCGCCGGTTGAGAATAGACCTCTCACTAACTGGTAAGCAGTATTGTGCTGGGTGATGATGAAGACAGAGAAACTTGAGGTAGAAAGACCATGTTTGAAGATGATCCGTATTGTAAAGGAAATGTTCGTGAAGCTATGCTCAAGTTAATGTTGAGTAACAGACTGTTTATTTTTGAGTGATGGTCTCCCTCATTGAACGTTACACCATCTGGTCCTGGCCAGCCGAAGTCACTGGCATCATGCAGTCTGCAAGGGCGTAACACCCCCGGAAGACAAAGCCCACACACCCAGCCAGGACCCCCATCTTCATGTAGTTGGGGCATGGAAGACGAAAACCTCACCCACGGCTACCGCCCCGCACCACATTACATATATCAGAGGAACTAGAAGAAGGAGGAGCCTGAAGATCAAAGAAAGCAGCAAAATCAGGTAACAACCTAGAGATATTTTAAACAAAAAAATCTCTTTTTTTCCTACAAGATTTAATTAAATTTACACTGTTAGCAGTAACAAGAGGGTGGGAAGAGCCTAGAGATCAGGAAAAGCAACCACAGAAGGTGTGTAGCCTAGAAGTAAAAAGACTGCTTTAAATATTATTTAAAATATTATTAACAACAGATGTAACACAAAAATTATACCACGCTACAATACTTCTATCATGACTCTCACTTCTGATGTCACTGTGTTAATTCCTATGTTACCTCACAAGGTAAACACAAGCATGACTCATCATCGGAACAGACAGGTTGTGGACAAGTGACGTCACTGGAGAAGTGTAATTGGGGACGTTTCAAATAAAACACGATTTAGTCAAGTAGTGAAATCCTCAATGACAACTTTGCCGAACATTAACCTCTTAATGACTTTTAAACCATTTGAAACTTTAAATTGCCCCAACATTCTTTTTTGTTTTTGCCCCTGGCTTACCGTCAGCCATAACTTGTTTTTTTATTTTTAAGTTAGGCAGTTATTTGAGGTACTTTTGAAAATGTGAAAAATAATTGTATGTTTCTCTAGAAATCATTTTCATATAAATACATGACAGCATTTAAAGGGGGTTTTCTGGTTTAGAAAAACTCCTCTTACTCAGCTGCACCTCTTTTTAAAAAATAAATAATTCTTTACTCACCGTCCCCGGGTCCAGCTCGGAGTCTTTTCCGCTGCTCCTGGTATCTGTTATTGTGTGCATCGCTGACGTCACGCCTACAGCTTAGCGGCTCTGAGCAGCTCATGCCATCAACATAGGCACAGCTGCTGAGCTCAGTGATTGGCTGCAGCGCTGTCGATGTGATGTCAGAACTACAGAGAATACCAGAGACTAGTAGCAGCAGCAAACTCAGTGCCGGACCCGGAGAGAGAACGTAAAGTTTTTTTGTTATTAAACAAACTAAAGCGGGGGAAGAGGGTTTTCCTGGAAAAGGAAAACCCCTCTAATATTTTTATCATTTTTTTCATCTCTTTCTTAACCCTCAAACTTTTACTTTGAACTATTTTTATTTAACATAGTGTCATATATGTCTAGCACTCTTACTACACAACACTAGGGGTGTTTATAAGACCCGAGACGAGTTAGGCTGCTTTCACACATCCGTTTTTTTGTATCAGGCATGATCCGGCGTGTTGCTAAAAAAACGGATCCGGTACCGGATGCGTTTTTTTTACCATTGACTTTCATTAGCGCCAGATCGTGCCTGATGTCATTGCGTTGTATCCGTTTTTATCCGGATCCGGCGGAAATGTACATTCCGGCGGCCGGACAAAACGGTGCATGTAACGTTTTTTTTTGTTTACCGGAGCTGCCTGATAGTACCTGAAGTGGCGCATCAGGCGGCCGGAAACAATAGAAGTCAATGGGAACCGGATCAGACTTTTGTGCAATCCGTCAAAAGTCTGATCCGGATTCTGGAAATCAAGGACTACTACTACTACTACTACTACTACTACTACATTTTCCAGTGTCTCCGGACATCCAAAACCCTCTTTTTCCGGGTTCAAAAGTTCAGGTCGGATCCAGCAAAAAAACGGATCCGTTGCATCAGTTTTTTTATTTCAGTGCCGGATCCGTCCCTTCAGGTGTTCGACGGATCATGCCTGACACAAAAAAACGGATGTGTGAAAGAGGCCTTAAATGGACACCCAAAACGCTACTATATCCTGATCATGGGCACGTAGCCTTAGAGGACCATTTATCGTTTCCTATGCTACAGAATTGTTATGTATCCGTAATAATTGGATGACATACTGAGGGTCCATATGACATGCAATATTTCGGAGTCATGCTGCGTTTTTTTTTTCATGCCGATTACAGCTGAGAAAAACTACGCAAATCTGCACGGCCTCAGTAACATTGGTCCGGGTGCAATCCGATTCTTTATCAGATTGCACTCGTCCGATTTATACTCAAGTATGAGTGAGCCCTTAAAATGAGTAAAGCTTTGGATGGGATGAGTGACCAGAAGTGCTGAAACCTCCCCACCCACCATTATCACAAATACTACTTCCAGAGACAAGACATTAATTGTTACGATATTAGGAATTAAAAGGGTTTTTTAAAAAAAACAAAAACTCAATATTCCCATTGCCCATTGGGAAATTTTAGATAATTGTCTTTAAAAACCGCAACTGAAAAAGTTTCTGAAACGTCCACTGGGTTAAAGGGCGACGCCATAATTATACCAAAATGCGTGGGAAGGTATGAAGCTTCTCCACTGCTCTCTTTAATATGTGTACATAGCCTTTTCGGTCCATGGCATGTTCACTTCATGCTCCTTGCCTCTTTAAAGGGCAGTGCAGCCACTTTTCCAGTAGGGCAGGGGTCTGGCAGCAGCTTGAAGGATGTTATTATGTCCCCCTAATGGGTCTGTGTGTCCAGTGTTGTGGAGTGAATCACTGAGGACTGTGCTTTGAACTCGGAGCTTCCTGCTCCCCTCTCTCATCCTGTACAGTAATTGCTACTTCAAAGAGAAAGCCGAAAACCTGTTGGATCATGTACAATCCAAAGGCGCTGCTTTTTCGAGAAGACACATGCACCTGAGAACTTTATACCTTGGCAGTGTGCTCCAGACGAGATTCCTCTCATAGTCCACCCACACTCCTCTATAAGCAGTGAGGGGAATCATGGGAGAGGCAGCAGATGAAGCGTAAGAGCTTACAGTCTAACTTCTGAGGAACCTTGATGTTGCAATCTAGTTTTCTTCTAACATTCTGCTCTGTCCTATAACTACAGACAAGTCATGGACTCAATGGTTAACACCTCAATCTAGCAGCAACAAGATCCTGGTATGGAATCCAACTGGAACACAAACATAAAGAGCTTCTAAGCTCTCCCCCCATGTTCCACCAAGGTGGTCCTACACTGGGCATAGACGTGATGAGGAAGAAGTACCAGTTAACACCTCAATATAGCAGCAACAAAATCCTTGTATGGAATCCAACTGGAACACATAGACATAAGGAGCTTGTAAGCTCAACCTCCATGTTCCATCAAGGTGGTCCTACACTGGGCATAGACATTCTGATGAAGAAGAATCAGTAAATACCTGAATCTATCAGCAACAAGTATCTGGTATGGAATCCAACTGGAACACATAGACATAAGGAATTTGTATGCTTTCCCGCATGTTCCACCAAGGTGGTCCTACACTGGGCATAGATGTGATGGTGAAGAAGAACCAGTTAACACCTCTATCTAGCAGCAACAAGTTCATGTTACGGAATCCATCTGGAACACATAGACATAAGGAGCTTGTAAGCTCTCACCCCATGTTCCACCAAGGTGGTCCTACAGTGGGCATAGACATGATGATGATGATGAAGAAGAAGAAGAAGAAGAATCAGTTAACACCTCAATCGAGCAGCAACACGGTTCTGGTATGGAATCCAACTGGAACACATAGACATAAGGAACTTGTATGCTCTTCCCATGTTCCACCAAGGTGGCCCTACGCTGGACATAGATGTGATCATGAAGAAGAAACCGTTAACACCTCAATCTAGCAGCAACAAGTTCCTGGTATGGAATCCAACTGGAACACATAAACATAACTCTTGTGTTCCTCAAGTTGGTCCTACACTGAGTCTGGGCATAAACGTGATGATGAAGAAGAACCAGCTGTCACTGTTCAGAGCAATGGAAATTTCCTGTCCTGCCCAGCTACAATGTTTTCTTGGTTCTTACAGATTAGGTTGACCATATTGCACATGCAAATACATACATGAGCATAGAAAAATATTTAGACTTGAGAGTCCTCAGTGGTTGATACCTTTTAATGGCTAACTGAAAAGATGGTAACAAATTTGTTACCATCTTTTCAGTTAGCCATTAAAAGGTATCAACCACTGAGGACTCTCAAGTCTAAATATTTTTCTATCTACTGGCTAACACGGTACGAAGATACACATCTTTCCTATACATGAGCATAGAAATCCCTACGTGCGCATCCAAATCCATACCTGTGGTAAAGCAATGGCCAATGCACTTCTCTGTGTCCCTGTAACCCACCATGTAAACAAAACCATGTAGGACCCTCCTAGGATATTAGACGGGTCCT
>JARQOD010000003.1:100221415-100356030 GCA_033576555.1 Oophaga sylvatica
CCATGCCACGCCGCATTGATGACAGTAATTGATGCAAAAGGAACCCCGACCAATTACTGAGTGCATTTACTGAACATACATTTCAGTTGGCCAACATTTCGGATTTTAAAATCATTTTTCAAGCTGGTGTTACAAAGTATTCTAATTTAGTGAGATAATGACTTTTGGGTTTTCATTGGCTCTAAGTCATAATCATCAACATTAACAGAAATAAACACTTGAAATAGATCATTCTGTTTGTAATGACTCTATATAATATGAGTTTCACTATTTGTATTGAAGAACTGAAATAAATTAACTTTTTGACGATATGCTAATTTTGTGAGAAGCACCTGTAGTTATCACTTTTTCCTGGTGACATGGTCTCCATCATGCTGGAAAAAGCATTGTTCATCACCAAATTGCTTATGGATGATTGGGAGAAGTTGTTCTTGGAGGGTGATAGATCACATTATGAACGGTTGTGTTCTTAGGCAAAATTGTGAGTGAGCCCCTCTCCATGGATGAATAGCCCCACACATGAATGGTCTCAGGACGCGTTAATGTTGGCATGACACGGGCCTCATGGTAGCGCTCACCTTTTCTTCTCCAGATGAATTCAGTAACCACAGAAACATCTGACAAAAACATTTAAAAATAATGAAGCAGAAAAGTTTGTGAAAACCAAAATTTGTGTCAGTCTCAAAACTTTTGTCAACCTACTTGATCACCTGAGGTTATACTGCATTATACCTCAGACCTTGAACAGGTTGACAAGACCCCTGAATTGCACATAAAGCATCTTTTGTAAGTGCAGGTGTCCAAGCCTCCCAGAGAGCAGGCTTTGAACCAGTCAGATAAAAGCTGTTCATTCAGATAGATAATTGTATATTTTAGATAGACTCAGCCACTGCAGTTATTACACTGCACCTGTCAGCCCAAAAGACCCTTCTGTCAGCTTCATCAATATTCATGAAAGAAGAGAGAAAAAGATCGTATATTCAATTCATCAGATGCAAAATTGTAAAGCCCCATCAGTCTTCAACCTGTGACTTCTCAGCTGCTGCAAAACTACAACTCCCAACATGCCCATTAGGTTTTTGTTTATGATGGCATCCAGTCTGGACGATGCTCACAGGTTGGTGAACGCTACAAGATTAAAGTTTCAGCAAATTTGTGAAATTGTTCATCCTGGGTTTTTAATTCATGAAAATGATGCTGGAGAAAAGCTATAAACCTGGGCGGTGTTGGTCAGTGTGACTTACGCTGATGTACAGCGATTACGTCAAGCAGCGCGCAACAAGTTAAGAAGATTAAGAACAGATTGGAAACGAGTGATTGTTACGGCGACTGATCCAACATTCCACAGATTCCGAAAAATCATCTTTCGCACTCCACCGTGTATCTACGTCACCGGAACAAGCTGAGAAGAGAACAAGCTTCAGCTTACCTCAATGTCTACCTAAGAGGCCAGGCAGATGGCAAATACCAGGTCGGAGAAATACGTGTCCTTCAGGAATGGCAGCAGTGTGATGTCAATGACGGGACAGAACAGACGTCAAGGCACTGCTTAAGAAAAATGGCACTTATTAACCCCTTCATGACCTTGCGATTTTCCATTTTTGTGCTATAGTTGTTTCCTCCCCTTCTTCCAAGAGCCATGACTTTTTATTTTTCAGTCAACATAGCCATATGAGGGTTTGTTCTTTTGAAGGATGAGTTATGCTTTTGAATGACACCATTGATTTTATCATATAGTGTACTGGAAAATGGAAAAAAGTACAAGCGCGGAGAACTTGCAAAAAAAAGTGCTGTTCCACAATTGTGTTTAAATTTTTTTTTTTACCATGTTCACTATATGGTAAAACTGACCTTCCAATATGATTCTACGCAGATATCAAACGTAGGGGTTTTTTTGTATTTAAGCGGTGAAAAAAAAATCCGAAATTTGTAAGAAAAAAAATTTAGCTTATGCTATCATTTTCCGAGACACAAAACGTTTCCATTTTTCAGGATCTAGGGCTAGGTGAAGGCTTATTTTTTGAGCCTTGATTTGATGTTTTTATTTATATCATTTTGGGATAGAGACGATATTTTCATCTCCTGCATTTTATTGCAGAGTTGCAGTGGCCAAAAAAACAATTCTGGCGTTTTGATACTCTTCTCTTGTTACACTGTTTACCGATTTGGATTATGGTAATTGTTTCTATATTTTGATAGATTGGACATTTCTAATCACAACGATAACAAATATATGTATTTTCTTTTTTAATTGTTTTATTTTCAATGGAGCAAATGGAGGTGATTTGAACTTGTGGGTGTTTTTAATGCTTTTCATATTTTTCAAACCTTTTTTTCACACTTTTACAGCCAGGGTCACACTTACGAGAATCTCGCACCTCAATACCCTGCACTCCCGCCAGCACTCGGGACCGAAGTATGTGGCTGCATGTATTTCTATGCAGCTGAATGCTCCGGTCCTGAGTGCGGGCGGCAGTGCCATGTATTGAGGTGCGAGACTCGTGCGAGTTTCTCGCAAGTGTGACCCCGGCATGCATGTGCAATACATAGCAGTGCATCTGCACTGTTATGTATAGCAAAAATCATGATCTTCTATGAACGCTCCAGCGTTGACAGAAGATTCACAATGACAGGCACAGGGGTCTTCTGCAGACCGCCAGCAGTCATGACAACCCATCATCACGTGACAGGGATGCCGATGGGCGGGATTTGGGACGCATTTCCATCTGCCACTTGTTAAATCCCGCTGTCAGTGATCAGTGCCTCCACCCGCAACTGATAAAGGAACTTGATAGCTGATTAAATCAGCCATCAAGCATGGGGAAAAATGCAGGTTCATCGCGTGAGCGCGGATCAAAGGCAGGAACATATACGTCAGAGGTCGTGAAGAGGTTAATATAAAAATGCAGAATAAAAAAGTCTAATTTTGACAATAGATTTATCTGCAAAAATGCTTTAGTCTTCTACGTGTCAAGCAACAGATACTATTATCATTTATCGGTCTCGCAGTGTCACAATAAAAGGGTGTCACTTTTAAGTATAGTTTGGAGCCCCCTGACCACTAAGTTCACATAAGTGAATGAAAAAAATCATCCGTTTTTCATGCAGAAAAAAAGATGGATGATTGTTCTTGTGTATTGTCATCTGTATGCTGTCATCCATTTTTTACATTAAAAATTAAAAAAAAGTAAAAAAATCACAATATTTTCCATTAAATCTCTGTAATGGATCCAGTAAAAATGATGTCCCTATTGCATCTGTTTTTCTGTTTGTATGCACCCACTGAAATGTATCGGAAAGTCTCATCCGAAAAATAGATGGACTAGCACATGCAGTTGAGGTCTGTGTGGAAAAACGTTCATGTGAACTGACACTAATGAACATTGGTCCAAGCGCTTTCCATATGCGGCCTGGTTTCCTTTTCACTCAAAAAGGCCATGTAAACGAGCAGTTTTACCAAACGTCAGGGAAGCATGCACATCGCAGGTATCACACACGTGTCTCATGCCACTGACTAGGACAGGTGGACTTTTGATTGTGTCAGATATTTGCAGAGGACTCATCATCACCATCATCTCTCACCTCCCAGTGTGGAAGGGAGCGGCGATGGACAATCCCTTTAATTATGGGCAAAATTGTGCAACCAATAAACAGGCTGTCTGGTCAAAACAAGTTATCACATATCCTAAGGATACAATATATCACAAAAGTGAGTA
Organism: Oophaga sylvatica; assembly: GCA_033576555.1. NCBI lineage: Eukaryota > Metazoa > Chordata > Amphibia > Anura > Dendrobatidae > Oophaga > Oophaga sylvatica. Next base: position 100,225,132 of record JARQOD010000003.1, read on the forward strand.
CACCCTCCCATTTTTGCAAATATTTTATTATATCTTTTAATGGGACAACACTGAAGATATGACACTTTGTTACAATGTAGTCAGTGTACAGTTTGTATATACATGTGGTGTGACCAATAAATAACTCACCGAAGCAAAAGTAAGTACACCTCTCACATGGCCTAAGGGTAAGTTCCCATAAAGCACATCGTCTTACAGCTCCAGCAAAGTGGATGGGATTTATAGAAATCTAGTGCCCACTGTACTTTTTTTAGGCAGCGTAAACTGACCTGCGGTACAAGTTTCAAATCTGCAACATGTCAATCTTTCTTCTGGGTGCACTGAGGTTAATGTGCGGAATTTTCCTATAGTCTTGCATTAGATGGGCAAAATCCACAGGTAAAAAACATATATGCAATTTTAATGCATTTCTGCAACAGAAACACACAAAACAAAAATCACATATGCAAGCCTCCCAACCATCCCGGATCCATCGGGACAGTCCCAATTTTAACAGTCTGCCTCGCTGTCCCGGCCGGGAGCTTACTTTTCCCGCACTGCACTGATAAGCCGCCACGACCCCCCATGCACCGACCCCATCCATTCCTCGTCCTCCCAGAGAAACCCACCACAGCCCCTCATTGCTAATAAATCCCAGCAATGATGTCGCTAGGATGTTCTGTGTGTACAGGACCTGTGATGAGGTCACAGGAGGGGAGGAGTTAGGAGTCACACGATCAGGGGCCTCGGTGTATGCAGGACTCTGCTGTGCTGGTTGTCATGGTGCTGGATGAGGGGAAGTTTATGTGTTGGGTCAGGAGGGGTTTACAGGGTGGCTGTAGCAAAGCCGTGTGTGTACGAGGTGTATGGAGCAGAGCCGTGTGTGTACAAGGTGTACGGAGCGGAGCTGCGTGTGCATGGGGTGAGCGGATCCGCGTGTGTACAAGGTGTACGGAGCGGAGGCGTGTGTGTACGAGGTGTACGGAATGGAGTCCTGTGTGTATGAAGTGTACGGAGCCATGTGTGTGTACGGAGCAGAGCAGCGTGTGTACGGGGTGTACGAAACGGAGCCCTGTGTGTACGAAGTGTACGGAGCTGAGCCGTGTGTGTACGGAGCAGAGCAGAGCTGTGCGTGTACGAGGTTTATGGAGTGGAGCCATATGTGTGCAAGGTGTACGGAACAGAGCCATGTGTGTATGAGGTGTATGGTGGGGAGCATTCATACCTCCCAACTGTTCCGTATCCAGCGGGACAGTCCCGATGTTGAGAGTCTGCCCCACTTTCCCCTCTTTCTTTCTTTTTCTTTCTCTCTCTATTCTCTTTCTTTCCCCTCTTTGTTTCTTTCTGTTCTTTCTTTTTCTCTATCTGTTCTTTTTCTCTTTCTGTTTTCTTTCTCTCTCTGCTCTTTCTCTCTCTGTTCTTTCCCCTCTGTATTTTTCTCTATCTCTCTGTTCTTTCTTTCTTTCCCCTCTTTCTTTCATTCTCTCTCTATTCTTTCTTTCCCCTCTTTCTTTCTCTCTATCTCTCTGTTTTTTCATTTCTTTTTTTCTTTCTTTCTCTCTCTGTTCTTTCCCTTCTTTCTTTCTCTCTATCTCTCTGTTCTTTCTTTCTTTCCCCTCTTTCTTTCATTCTCTCTCTATTCTTTCTTTCCCCTCTTTCTTTCTCTTTCTCTGTTCTTTCTTTCTTTCCCCTCTTTCTTTCTCTCTATCTCTCTGTTCTTTCTTTATTTCTTTTTTTCTTTCTTTCTCTCTCTAATTTTTCTTTCTCTCTCTGTTCTTTCTTTCCCCTCTGTCTGTCTTTCTCTCTTCTTTCTTTCTCTCTCTGTACTTTCTTTCTTTCTTTCTCTCTCTCTGTTCTTTCTTTCTTTTTCTCTCTGTTCTTTTTTTCTTTCTCCCTCTGTTTTTTCTTTCCCCTCTTTCTTTCTTTCTCTCTCTTTCTTTTTCTCTCTCTGTTCTTTCTTTCTCGATCTCTGTTCTTTCTTTCGCTCTCTTTTCTTTCTTTCTCTCTCTGTTCTTTCTTTCTTTCTTTCTTTCTCTCTCTCCTTTCTTTCTCTCTCTCTGTTCTTTCTTTTCCTCAGTGCCAGTCAGTGTGCCCACAGTACCAGCCACTGTGCCCATAATGCCAGCCACTGTGCCCTCAGTACCAGTCAGTGGGATCAGCAGTGCTAAATGGGTGCGGTTAGGGCGTGGACATGGGTGTGATTAGTTGTGAAATGGGTGTGGTCGGGGCATGGCCTAAAATTTGCCACGACGTGCTGCGCGCGCCGCAGCCTTTGTCCCTCTTTCCCTTCTTCAAAAGTTGGGCAGTATGCATATGGTACTTGCACATGCCTGTATTAATAAAGTTTTGTCAAAACCAAATATTCGGAAGTATAAAAAACAAAGCAGCTTTCTTTAACCCCTTCACTACCCAAGCCTGTTTTCACCTTCATGACCAGGCCAAATTTTATAATTCTCTGAGTGACATGATTCACATGAAACTCCCAAAAGATCCACTTACTATAATGAGGCAGCAGAGTTACTCTGGACTCTGTCTGGCCTCTGTTTCAGTGGTGTCCTTCTTTTCAGAAGCGGGCCGCGTTTTTATGCACGCCTATGAAGGCAGACACCGCCAGATCAAAGACCAAACAGCGTCCACAGTCCTCCATCTGGAATCACGTATTTCAGAGATTTACACGGAAACCCCGATGTAAGTGCTCAACGCAGAGTGCAGGATAAATGTGCGTCGAGCCTTACTTTGGGAGGCAGAATGAATACATCAACAGCAGGTGATAAATTGGTTTTATTTCTTTTTACGCCGTTCCTCGAGCGGCATAAGTGATTAGACGACTTTATTCTTTGGGTCAGTACGATTACAGCGATACCTGATTTGTGTGGGGTTTTTATGTTTGGCTGCTGTCACATCCTAAAATTGTAGAAAAACAGCCGCACTCGATATTTGATGCAAAAAAATTATAATTCATTTATTCATGTGTACAAACACCAGGTATGATGGATACGTGGCATAAAGAAGTTATGGACAACTATGCTGAGGTTGACGTTTCGACCACGGATGGTCTTTTTCAAAACCTCGCTGAAAAGTAAATACAAGGACACATGGTAAGAAAGTGTTGTACCCAAGAAACATAAAACAAACATACAAGAAACAACATAGCAATAACAGTGCTCCCATGGTCAAAAGGAGGGGGAAATATACAATATCAAGAAACTGAACATCCTATATACAAAATAAAGTTATGTAATCAAAATAGGAACATCACGATACTTATTAAACTGGAGCAGCAAGAGTCTCCCTGCAAACGGCGTCCTATATGTGCTAGTTAGTAATTAATATATACATATATACAAATATACAGATATATAAAGTCTGTGCCTCACCTATTCTGGTATATAACAGTAATCATTGTCAGTGAAAAGAATGCAGAAACATACTAAATATCTCATAATACATAAATGAGGTGAATGCTTCAGGCATACTGATCAAAAAGATGGACCCATCTACTAACCTTAATTTGCAGAATGTGAGAGAAGGGAAATGCAGAGGGGCAAGTTCCGTGCACACTAAACGGAGGTAAGCACGACAGGAGGAAAAAATATAAGGCAGAAATTAGACATCAGGAAGCATACTGTAGATTTGTGTAAACGCTAGTCAGGAAAGACAGGTACCAACTAGTGTTGAGCGATACGATACTGCAAATATCGGGTATCGGCCGATATTAGCTCTATCGGCCTTTCGATAATTAGTTTCGATATTTTCGTCTTATCGAATACCGGAATCGGATTTGTCACTGTCACTGTGAGTGTCCGTCGGTCGGGTCTGTCAGGAGTCAGCGGCACTTACCTGGCAGAAGATCTCCGGCGGTCACGTCCTGGACTGCTTGATGGCCGCCATTATCTTCTCCCTGGCGGTCACATGCAGTTTTTCGCAATAACTGCAGTGACTGCAGGGTAATCCCGGCCGTAAACCAGTCCGATGACGTCACCGCCGGGGAAGCAGGTAATCAGCTGTGCTGCGCCGGGATGACAGGCTCTGCCTGTCATTCTGATGTAGCAGAGCTGGATCGTCGTGGGACACTCGTTACTATGGACTGCGTCGGTCAGGTGGTATACTTTTTTTTTTTTTTTTCATTTTTTTTACAGGAGATCGATGGCGTCGCAGGATGAGACTGTAATAAAAGTAATGAAAACTGTGTTTTGTTTTTTTTTATTAAATTAAAAAACTTTTTTATGAACATTCACCCGTCCGGGTACATAAACAATTTAACTATTTACATACAGGGACCCTGTCCGGGTTATTTATAATTCTTTGGCAGGGGTGTTCCAGGTACCACCTGGTACTCTTCTGATGCTTGCCAAACATCCGAGGCACCAAGGACCACCAGGACCTGATGACGTCGTGTGGCCTGTACAGTCAAGTCGTGACCCGCTATCTGGGTCTGTGTGGCCACCTCTTTCATCTCCCTCCGGGTCTGGAACCCTATGTCCCGGACTGAACGAACCCCAGGGGCCTAACAGGCGCCGGGTACGGGCCAGCTATACTTATCATGTCCATAGCTGGGGCTGCTGAGGAGACCACTGAGGGAGGCTTGGGAGATTTACGGCGTGGGGTGGGCACTTTTGCAGAGGCCTGGATGTGGGAGGCTGAAGGCTCCGAGGGTCTCACAGGTTCCTGACACTCTGGGGAGTAGGGGTCGCACCTGGTAACATTTAGGGCGTACCATCCATTGTAACCCCAGTGTCGGGTGTAAGTCACCAAGTCTCCTGGCAACAGGTCCCTCCCCGGGTGTCCTTCTGGGAGGTGAGCCTCCACGTCCCGTCGGTTCACAAAAACTTCTAAATAAAGTCCAGGCACCTGGATGAAGCCCCAACCACCTTTCAATTTAAAGCTCCGTACTGCACCCTTACGCCGCGGCTCCCACAGGGTTCCTTTATCTTTTCTCATCCGGTCCTTATCTGCCCGGTCCTTCTCCAGGTTACGTTGCCGAAGCTTTTGGATTTCTCGCTGCTCCCTTTGTCGCTCTGCTTCCCGCTCCCAACGTCTCCACTCTTCCTCCTGACGCCGGTTGTAATTCTCCTCCACCAGCTGCTCCATGTCTCCACCATCAAATGCCAGCTTACAGTGTCCGGTTTGCGGCAGCTCTCCTGGCGCCCCCCAGTCCTGGCGGCGCTCACCTGCGGAGGAAGCAGCCGGCTCTGGAACAGATGACAGTCGGGGCTCCGGTACAGGCAGGTAGTGCTCTGGTGCCTGCGCGGCCTCCTCCATGAGGACGGGTGTCGCTTCTTCTGTCTCAGCGACGGGGGCAGACAGCGGGATCTGGGGTGCTGCCGGTGCAGAGTTTTTTGCACGAACGGGTGCCTCCACTGCGACAACGTCAACCGGATCACATTGCAAGGGCTCCTCTACTAGAACGGGTGCCTCACCTTCCGGTACAGACACTTCAGGTAAGAGGGATTGGCGCCGCTCCAAGTTTAGTTTTAGGGCACGCCAGCTGGCTTCCATCCTGGCGACCTCCTCCCGGTGCCAGGCCAGGTCTCTCAGGGTATCCTCCGCTTCTTGCAGCGTAGGAGGGTTTCCAGGCCGGGTGCCCAACGGTGGTTCCGTGGCGATCGGGTCGCTTCCGTGGGGGGAGAGCTCTGACTGCTCCATCCCTTCACACTTCTGCTCGTGTCCATTAGCCATCTCTGCCAAGTCACATGTGTCATTAGCATCTGGAGAGGGCCCCTCTTTTGTAGGGAGGCGGGACCTTCGTGTTAGTTTCCGCACACTGAGGTGGATGAGGAGGCGGAACTGAAGAGCTGTGGGGCACGATCTTACATTGCAGTACCATTTAGAGCCATCGTTTTCGCGTCACTGAGTGAGTGTACACCCATGAAGAGCACGCCCTTCTTCTTCACCAGTGCCTCGTCGTGACGCAGATATGGCGGAAAAATGGCAAATACATTCTCTGATGATTTTAGCAATTCTCAAGCACAAAACCAGTGCAATTCAGGCACACAGGACTCGCTTATAGCGAGCTACAGAATCCTGTTCGTGACGCCCAAGTTGAGTCGCACAGAGCCAGAGGTTTTGGGGGTACTCGGCACCGAGCCCGTCGACTTCTATGGGGTATGTCACGGCTTTACCCGGCAATTGAATCAGAGTCTATTTTACTATGTAGAAGTGTATAAACTATAAATATATGTATATATATATGTCACAATGACATGTATATATATATATATGTATTCTATGTGTGTATATTTTGTGTTTACAACGAAAGAAAGGGTTTTTTTTTGTTGCGATATTTTGTTCCCATAGACTTACATGGGACTTCCGGTATCAGAATCGGATATCGACGATATTTAGTGATATCGGCGATATTATTTCGATACGATATTTTTAGATATCGAGCAGTATCGCTCAACACTAGTACCAACCTAAAGATTTCCGTAGTAATAGTCCGTCCGTCAGGTAGATGCGTGTGTGTTCAGCCGTGGTGGAAGTGGAGCATAAAAAGCAGCGTCTAAACGCTATATCCGGTCATGGCGATAGCCAATGTGAGGCTGTGGACTCTGGAAGGAGGCTAGACATCCAGGAGCCTCCTTTATATAGGAGAGACCACACAACACGTCAGGTACAGAATTTCAAGTCATAAATCTACCATCAGACTGAAAAAAACATGGCTTCCATTACCCCATCATTTCTCAACAGCAAACCACTCTGTATCACAACTCCGCTATCAAGTTATAGAGCAAGTGGATAAACCAAGACGCGGAGGCTATCATATTAGGCTCCTGAAGGAGCGGGAATCCTTTTGGATCCATACATTACAGACCCTAGCCCCAAAAGGCCTTAATAGGGAATTGGATTTCATGTTTTGCTAAAACACGCCTTGAATGTGTATCCATGAATAATCTGATTTTTTACTTCCAGGTTTTCTGATCAAAAGTTGGTACCTTAACCATTTGTTTCTCTAGATCTCTTAACAGGGAGACTACGTGAAGAACCTTCCCCAAAAAAAAGTCCTCCTCTTTCTTCCTCTCTCTGATCACCTTTGGGTAAGCTCCATATTCCACACCTTTACTCTTCATCCTTTATTTTTATTATTTTATTTTTATTTTTAACTTAATTTGTCTTATTTTATTTTCTCAACTTTAAAGAAATTTTTTCTATGTTTTCCTAAGTTTTTTCAGTTTTCTTCAATTTTTTCTATTTTTAATTTTTTATCAAAATTTTTTTCATTTTTTTCAAATTTTTTTCAATTTTTTCACTTATTTTTTTCTTTTTTTCTATTTTATTCTATTTTTCTATTTCTTAAAAAAAAAAATTCTATTTTTTCAATTTTTTTATATTTTTTGATCTCTAATTTTCTTTTATTTTTATTTTTATTTTAATTGTATTTTATTTTCCAATTTTATTTTTAATTATTTGTAATTTTCCCATCTATTGCCATCTATACATATATTTATATATTTTTTTTTTCCTTTCTTTCTCATATTTATTGCCATTATTTCCTCTCCTTTAATGCTTTCTTTCATACACCCTATTAAATCTAAACATGTACCCACCTCCCCTTATACAAATACCACAATCATGATAGCATTTTGACTAAGTATTATATAGGTGCTCTTGGATCGCTCCTGCGCTCCTTAATCATATCACAGACAATAGGGGATTCCCTTGACATGAATGTGCAAGCGCATTGAATGATATGTAGCCACTCCACTTTAGCCACATATCAGTACACACACTGAAGACCTCCAACCATCTGCGCATGCATGGAAGGCGATGACACGCTCCTGTGTGTCTAGCCTCCTTCCAGCGTCCGCAGCCTCACACTGGCTATCGCGTTTAGACGCTGCTTTTAAGCGCCACTTCCACCACCGCTGAACACACACGCATCTACCTGACGGACGGACTATTACTACGGAAATCTTTAGGTTGGTACCTGTCTTTCCTGACTAGCGTTTACACAAATCTACAGTATGCTTCCTGATATCTAATTTATGCCTTATATTTTTTCCTCCTGTCGTGCTTACCTCCGTTTAGTGTGCACGGAACTTGCCCCACTGCATTTCCCTTCTCTCACATTCTGCAAATTAAGGTTAGTAGATGGGTCCATGTTTTTGATCAGTATGCCTGAAGCATTCACCTCATTTATGTATTATGAGATATTTAGTATGTTTCTGCATTCTTTTCATTGACAATGATTACTGTTATATACCAGAATAGGTGAGGCACAGACTTTATATATCTGTATATTTGTATATATGTATATATTAATTACTAACTAGCACATATAGGACGCCGTTTGCAGGGAGACTCTTGCTGCTCCAGTTTAATAAGTATCGTGATGTTCCTATTTTGATTACATAAATTTATTTTGTATATAGGATGTTCAGTTTCTTGATATTGTATATTTCCCCCTCCTTTTGACCATGGGAGCACTGTTATTGCTATGTTGTTTCTTGTATGTTTGTTTTATGTCTCTTGGGTACAACACTTTCTTACCATGTCCTTGTATTTACTTTTCAGCGAGGTTTTGAAAAAGACCATCCGAGGTCGAAACGTCAACCTCAGCATAGTTGTCCATAACTTCTTTATGCCACGTTGTTATGCTAGGTAGCTGAGGAGGACAGGAACAACAGCCGGGCAGCCGAACACCTGAGATGTTGGTAACTAATGGGTAGCCGTGGAGCATTCCTACGTTGATCCTAGACGCCTCGTCACAGCCTGAGAGATAACTACACCTAAAGGCAGAAAGATGAAAGCTATCTGCCCCGGAGCAGATCCCCAAGGAAAATAGGAAGCCCCAAACATGTAATGGCGGTTAGACAAGAAGAAAGCACGAACACAGACAGAAAATAGAATGAGCAAACGCTGGGGCCACAAGTTGACTAAATAGGATAGGACAGGAGAGATTACTTTCTGCAACCCAGAAAACCCTACAAAAATCCAACAATTCTGATTACAAAAATACTGAGATCACACGATCTCGATCTCGTCACACGATCTCAGTGTGAACAAAACCAAGCCGCAGCCACTGAAAAAACAGGAAAAAGAACATGAACAAATAACAGTGGCTTCAGATAAACTGAGAGGAGTACAAGCCCCCGGAGGGGACCTGGCTGACCTCCACAGAAGTGCAGGAAACAATGCAAAAAGCAAGCACAAAAATAAAAGCAGAAAATATCTTATCTGATAGCAGAAGATGCAGGCAAGACTCAGCAAACTTCCAAATGAACCAGGAACCACAATTGAGACAAGAACAATTGATCACCGGCAACCATCATGGGAGGGAACCTCCCTTATATCAGACCAGTCAGTGAACCCAGATTGCCAATCCTCGCTGAAAGGTTCAGTACTGTCTGTAACCACCAGAGGGAGCCTCTGCTCAGAAACCATCTCTAGCACATTCATAACACCACGTATCCATCATACCTGGTGTTGTTTGTACACATGAATAAATGAATTATAATTTTTTTGCATCAAATATAAAGTGCGGCTGTTTTTCTACGATATTGGATTAATTGTTCAGCCTGCACCATTTTCTGAATATACAGTGTGCACATCATTTCCTCAGTACTGTCACATCCTAAAAGACGCTCTTTATTGCAAAAACTAGCATTGCTATATATTGAGAGCTATAATTTTTCCAGATTTCGGTAGAGGGATGTGAGGGCTTGTTTTTCGTGGGATGAGCTGATGTTTTTATTGGTACCATTTTTGGGTACATTACATTTTTTAATCGCTTTCTATTCCATTTTTTGGGATGCAAAATGAACAAAAAACAGTAATCCAGGAATTGTTTTTTTTATTGTTTTCTTTTTATGCCTTTCCACATGTGGTACTATTGATAAGGCAGCTTTATTCTTTGGGGCAGTACGATTACAGCAATACCACATTTATATCATTTTTGTGTATAACTGTATTCTGAGAGCTATGACTTTTTATATTATTCAGCTGATGGAGCTTTTTAGTGGCTTGTTTTTTGCAGGACAAGATGACATTTTCATCTATACCATTTTTATTTATGTGCATCTTTGTTATCACGTTTTATTGCACTTTTTGATCAGCAGTATGATGATAAAGTATAGTTTTGCTCCTTTTTTTTACGGTGTTCACTGAAGGAGTTAACTAATATGACAGTTTTAAAGGACGGGGCGTCCTGGACCCGGCTATACTAAATGTGTACTTTTTTTGAGTAAAAATACTTATTTATGGGTTCAATTTATATATATATATATATATATATATATATATATTTTATTTATATATATATTTTTATATATATATATTTTTTATATTATTTTGTGATTTTTTTTCTTACTTTTTACAATTTTTTTTAGATATTTCTATGGGACTTTCACTTTCAGCAGCCTGATCTCTGTTATAAACCATTGCAATGCATTATAACTGTCAGTTCTGCACTCAGACAAGCTTCTTAGATCATGTTGTGTGCACAATCTAACAAGCTTGCTAGAGTCTGGTGACCTGGATGTCATCATGACTACCTCGGGTCACCAAGGCAACGACTGGGCTCTCAAAATGGCGTTGCGGGGGAGCTGATCAGAGGGGATCACAGCATTTAGGGTGTTAAACGGCCAAAGCGGAATGGACACCACTCCTGGCAGTGAGGGCCCGATGTCAGCTGTCATGTAAGCTGAATATTCCTGTGCAGGCAAAATCGTAAGCACGTATCCATACGTTAAAGGTCGGAAGTCCTTCCCAATCTGGACGTATGGATACAGCGAAGGAAATAATTATTTGATCCCTTGCTGATTTTGTAAGTTTCCCCACTGATAAAGACATGAACAGTCTATAATTTTAAGGGTAGGTTAATTTTAACATTGAGAGATAGAATATCAAAAATAAAGTCCAGAAAATCACATTGTATAAATTATATAAATTTATTTGCATTTTGCAGTGAGAAATAAGTATTTGATCCCTCTGGCAAACAAGGCTAAATACTTGGTCGCAAAACCCTACGTTTTTGTAGTTGATGATGAGGTTTGCCCACATGTCAGGAGGAATTTTGGTCCACTCCTCTTTGCAGATCATCTCTAAATCATTAAGATTTTGAGACTGTTGCTTGGCACCTCGGAGCTTCAACTCCCTCCATAAGTTTTCTATGGGATTAAGGTCTGGAGACTGGCAAGGCCACTCCATGACTATAATGTGCTTATTTTTGAGCCACTCCTTTGTTGCCTTCGGTCACTGTCTTGCTGGAAGACCCAGCCACGACTCATTTTTAATGTCCTGGCGGAGGGAAGGAGGTTGTCACATAGGATTTTATGGTACATGGCTCCATCCATTCTCCCATTGATGCGGTGAAGTAGTCCTGTGCCCTTAGCAGAGAACACCCCCAAGACATAATGTTTCCACCTCCATGCTTGACAGTGGGGATGGTGTTCTTTGGGTCATAGGCAGCATTGCTCTTCCTTCAAACACTGTGAGTTGAGTTAATGCCAAAGAGCTAAATTTTTGTCTCATCAGACCACAGCACCTTCTCCCAATCACTCACAGAATCATCCAGGTGTTCATTGGCAAACTTCAGACGAGCCTGCACATGTGCCTTCTTGAGCAGGAGGACCTTGCGGGCACTGCAGGATTGTAAACCTTTACGGCGTAATGTGTTACCAATGGTTTTTTGGTGACTGTGGTCCCAGATGCCTTGAGATCATTAACAAGTTCCCCCCTTACACAGTATTAATGTATCATAAAATGTACACATAAATGTATATTGTATAATGGAACAATAAAGTGAATTATCTTTAATTCAGAAACAGATATGGAATTTCACAAAATCAGAAGTATAAATACTGTGTGTATATAAATATGAGCTGTATTTTTTTTAATCCTATTCATTTCCTGATGGTTCTTCTTTAGGACGGACATTTCCCTTGCAAAGCACAAAAATAAAACAATTTTGGCGCGGCTCTGTTCGCTATCTCATCTTCCTGGAACACGTGAACATGTTTCAGAATTGTCTGATCCCTTAAGATCCGGCTGAAGAAAGTGTTCGCTAATATTTAATACTCGTAATGGAAGGAGATTAAACGTATTAGAGCACTGCAATTTCACTGGGGAGCGATGAGATCAGTCTATACGGCGGCTTTCTACTGCCGCAAAACAAAATATAATATCATAGAAAGGAAAAAAAAAATCTACAGTAAAATCCTGTGGTCTTCCTGTTCTGTCAACTGTACGAGCGGACGTCTTTGTATCTGATCCTATTAAAGCCAAGTCTCTGCCAATATGGCTGTAATTTTAACTACGGCAGAGGTTGTCGCCCATCTTTACTCTTGAATAGACGATGAGCCTTTTTTTTTATTTTTCGATGACTTGGACACAGTTTATCCCTTTCCCGCCGCAGACAATTTTAGTTTTTTCCTTCCATTCTTCCTACAACCATAACTTTTTATTTTTATTTTTCCATCAGCATAGCTATGTGTGGGCTTTTTTCTTGTAGGATGAGTTGTAGTTTTGAATGACACCAATGGGCGGACATACCGCCTGTTCAACCGATGCGGCTGCACCAGGGCCCAGAGGCTCCAGGGGGCCCCTGTATGGAGGCTAATAATGAGGGCAATCTGGCCTGTGTAATCGGCCCCGAGGCTCCGGGGGCCTCTGGCCAGATTGCCCTCATGTGCGGCGGGCATGAAGCGATCCCTGCAGCTCTGCTGCCTACAAGAGAAAATAGCAGGAGCAGAGCTGCAAGGATCCTCCTTGCCCGACGCCCGCGCTTCCTCTCACACATACAGCAGCGTCGCTGGATGACATCATCATTCAGCGGCCGGCTGTGGCAGAGAGAGAAAGCGTGGGCACCGGTGATGCTGCGGGAGTGCCTGCGGTGCGGACAGGTGAGTGGTGCTGTATGTGTATGTGTGTGTGTGTGTGTGTGTAGAGATGAGCGGTGGTGTGTGTGTGTGTGTAGTGCTGCCGGGGAATGTGTAGACAGGTCAATGTTGCTGTGTGTGTCTGTGTGTGTGTGTGTAGGCGGAGGAGAGGGCATTGATGGCGAGAAGGCCATGATGGAGGTGATGGGGAGAAGGCAATGATGGAGGTGATGGGGAGAAGGCCATGATGGAGGTGATGGGGAGAAGGCCATGATGGGGTGATGGGGAGAAGGCCATGTGGAGGTGATGGAGAGAAGGCCATGATGGAGGTGATGGGGAGAAGGCAATAATGGGAGTGATGGGGAGAAGGCCATGATGGAGGTGATGGGGAGAAGGCAGTGATGGGGAGAAGGCCATGATGGGGGTGATGGGGAGAAGGCAATGATGGGTGTGATGGGGAGAAGGCAATTATGGGGGTGATGGGGAGAAGGCATTGATGGAGGTGATGGGGAGAAGGCCATGATGGAGGTGATGGGGAGAAGGCAATGATGGGGAGAAGGCAATGAGGGGGGTGATGGGGAGAAGACCATGATGGAGGTGATGGAGAGAAGGCCATGATGGAGGTGATGGGGAGAAGGCATTGACGAAGGTGATGGGGAGAAGGCCATGATGGAGGTGATGGGGAGAAGGCAATGATGGGGAGAAGGCAATGATGGAGGTGATGGGGAGAAGGCAATGATGGGGTTGATGGGGAGAAGTCAATGATGGAGGTGATGGGGAGAAGGCCATGATGGAGGTGATGGGGAGAAGGCAATGATGGGGAGAAAGCAATTATGGGGGTGATGGGGAGAAGGCATTGATGGAGGTGATGGGGAGAAGGCCATGATGGAAGTGATGGGGAGAAGGCAATGATGGGGGTGATGGGGAGAAGCCAATGATGGAGGTGATGGGGAAAAGGCATTGATGGAGGCAATGGGGAGAAAGCCATGATGGAAGTGATGAGGAGAAGGCCATGATGGAGCTGATGAGAAGGCAATGATAGGGGTGATGGGGAGAAGGCAATGATGGGGTGATGGGGATAGGGCAATGATGGGGGTGATGGGGATAAGGCAATGATGGGGTGATGGGGAGAAGCCAATGATGGGGGTGATGGGGAGAAGACATTGATGGAGGTGATAGGTAGAAGGCATTGATGGAGGTGATGGGGAGAAGGCCATGATGGAGGTGATGGGGAGAAGGCAATGATGGGGTGATGGGGAGAAGGCAATGATTGGGTGATTGAGAAGGCAATGATGGGGATGATGGGGAGAAGGCAATGATGGGGGTGATGGGGAGAAGGCAATGATGGGGGTGATGGGGAGAAGGCCATGATCGGGGTGATGGAGAGAAGGCAATGATGGGGTGATTGAGAAGGCAATGATAGGGATGATGGGGAAAAGACAATGATGGGGGTGATGGGGACGGTGGGGGAGGAGGAAATGATGAAAGTGGTGGAAAGGGCAATGATGGGGTGGGGAGAAGGCAATGATGATGGTAGTGGTAAAGACTGATGGGAGTGATGGGGAAGGAGGCAATGATGGGAGTGGTGTAGGAGAAGGCAATGATGTAGGTGGTGGAAAGGGCAATGATGGGGTGGTGGGGGAAAAAGCAATGATGATGGAAGTGGTGGGGAAGAATGCAATGATGGAGGTGGTGGAATGGGCAATGATGGGAGTGGTGGGGGGGAGAGACAATGATGGGGGTGGTGGAGAGGAGGAAATGATGGATGTGGTGGAATGGGCAATGATGGGGTGGCAGGGGAGAAAGCAATGATAGTAGTGAGGGAGAAGGCAATGATGAGGTGATTGGGATGGGAGGAAGGGGGACTTATAATGGACTTAGGAACAGGGGGAGGTGGAGAAAGACTTATTATTATTATTTATTATGTCTAACACAGTCCCTTAGTATATAGTGTACTCATTTATTATGTCTAACACAGACCCTTAGTATATAGTATACTCACTAATTCTGTATAAGACCATCCTTAGCTACATAGTTTAATTTTTTATTGTGTATAACACCGTCCCTTATTACGTATCATCCTCTCTAGTTATATATGGTGCCGTCCCTTATTGTATAGCTTCCTCTGCTGTTATGTACAGTGCTGACTCTTTGTATTCTTGTTAATTTTGTTATTAACAGAGCCCTCTTTTATTACATAGTCCCCTCTCTTTTTAGATATAAAATGACTGCTGATGGAGGAGCCGGTGACCAGACTACCAGTCCATCAGCTCCTCCACTGGAAAAGAAGCTTTCCCATGCTCCATCAGCCATCATTGCATTATACAGCTAACAAGACAGGACGGTATGTAATAAAAAACAGGGCTCTATATAATCCAATATGTAAGGGACGGTACTGTACATAATAAGAGAGGGCACTGTATAATAGGGGACGGCAATATACATAATAAAGGAGACTATGTAATATATATACATATATATGTGTATATAGCTTTGTTACCATAAAAGGAAGGGGGCCCACATTTCTTGCACAGGGGTCCCAAGCTGTCAGTGTCTGCCCCTGATAACACCATTCATTTTACCGTATAATGTACAGGGAAATTGGAAAAAAATGCAATTTTGACATTGTACATTTGGTTGTCATTCTTACGCCATTCAGTGTACAGTAAAAATGACCTTGTAACATGATTTATCAGATCAGCATGATTACAGCAACACCAAATATGTGCAGTTTTTTATATACTTAAAAAATGAAGGCTGCATTTTACAGATGCGGCAAAATCAAATATGCATTTTATTATTTTAATTTGTTTACTTTCGGCCTGTGAAAATGAGGGAGACTCAATCTTTCGTGTTTGTTTTTGGGGTTTTTTTAACATTTTTTTTAAAAACTTTTATTTTTCACTGTAATTTTTTAGTTCGCCACTAGGGGACCTATACCTCAAATCGTTTGATAGCTTGTATTAAAGGGAATCTGTCACCCCATTTTTTGTGCATAAGATGCGGCCACCGCCATTAGGGGTTTATCTACAGCATTCCGGAATGCTGTAGATAAGCCCCCGATGTAACCTGAAAGATAAGAAAAATGAGTTAGATTATACTCACCGGTGGGGGGGGGGCGGTCTAATGCGGTCTGGTCCGATTAATGTCGCAGGTCCGGGTCCGGCGCCTCCCATCTTCTAGCGATGACGTCCTCCCGTCCCCAGGTGAGTATAATATAACTCGTTTTTCTCATCTTTCAGGTTACATCGGGGGCTTATCTACAGCATTACAGAATGCTGTAGATAAGCCCATGATGGCGGTGGCTGCAGCTTATATACGAAAAATGGGGTGACAGATTCTTTTTAAATACTGCAATACTTCTGCATTGAAACACCAAGATCAGAGCAATGTGGACCTTCAGAAATCCCTGGCTGCCACAGCAAAGTTATCGTGACACGGCAACCGATGGAGGCCTCGAATTGAATTGTACAACTTAAATGCAGATGTCAGAGACTGAGAGTTGCATTTTTAAGGATTTTTTTATTTTGGAAAACCCATCTTCTCCAGCTACAGTTTGTTTTGAAAAGAAATAAACTGCGCTTTCACCCCCCTGGGCCCAGTGAAACCGGAAAATCCCTTTAACTGGTTAAACATCAACGATTGGAGCTGTTGTTAGAGGCCGGTGCAGGCTGTGTTACACAGCTGGCACCCACCGTGAATTGTGCAAGCTCAGCTCCTGAGTCCACACCAAAAATGTGCTGCATATATAAAGCGGCTGTCTGGAGAGGTTTTCCCAAGAACAATATTTATTCTCCATCACCAGGACAGCTGGTAAAGGTATGATCCTCACTGATCCTCCGTTATCGGTAATGCACTGTCTATGGAATCAGTGATCAATCGTGCAGACCATAGAAGTGAGCGGAGCAGCGATAAAATACATAAACAAGATGAATATACAATATACAGATATACTGTATGACCATTAAAAATGCCTGTAAGTGAAGGTATTGTAGTATCACAGTGTGCAGAAATAGTAATTATGCAGGTAAAAACCAGGTGAAAAAAAAAATCACAAATAAATATAGCTCTTGGAAAAAGTGAGCGCTGTGCACATGTCTACACTCAGGGATGTAAAATGACATCAGAGTGTGTGCAGGAAGCCAGATGTGTTGCTGCACATTAGATGGTATTGAAAAACACCATCTTGCTAAAGGGCAAATGTACTGGCAAAAACAGCACCACTCAATAGATAGGCAGGAAAGATCCCATGCTGTAAGGCAAATATAGGACTGACTCAAGAGAGTCCCAGGGAAACCCCCTTGGATTTTGGTACTCAGAATTGCAGGTCAAAAAATGATTTATAAAAAACATGTCTTGAGGGTCAGGCCTGGTTAGTACTTGGATGGGAGATGGCCTGTGAATGCCAAATGCTGTGTGGGATGTATATCACTATTTACATTTAGAATTATTAGAATTGATCCCTTTATGTTTGCCTTTTTTTTGGCACAACAATTCTGCTGTGTTTAACTGTCCAAGCAAAGTGGATGTGATTTCCTGTAGACTGTGAACCCTCGCGGGCAGGGTCCTCTCTCCTTCTGTACTTATGCGTCCCTTGTCTAGCACATGTTTATTGTATCTGTCTATATTTTTCCCCTTTTCATATGTAAAGCGCCATGGAATAAATGGCGCTATATAAATATATAATAATAATAATATAATTTGATGAGAACTGCGCCCCCTGTGGTCTAAAGATGCGGCTGAACTGTGTGGTTTTGGTGATTTTTTTTTTCTCTTGTCTTTTATGTGGAGCCTAAAAAAAGTATGTAAAAAAACTGCAGTTACTTTTTAAATGCAGAATCAAAGCTTTTCTGCTGAATGTCCCTCACTACCAGCGCCCTTCTGACATCTCCTCCTGCCAGGGGAGAAAGAAATGGTAAATGGGTGTGGATTGGGGTGTGCCCAACATTTCACCATCTGTCCCTCTTTCTGTTCTTGAATAGTTGGGATGGAGGGTTATCTGCATAATTACATCCTATTTCTGTGCACTGTGATTCTACAATACCTTCACTTACAGGCATTTTTTATGTATATGCCCATGGTCACATATCTGTATACTGTATATTCACCTTGGAAATGGATTTTTACACCATTGTATAATCACCTTCCCTTTAGATATGTGGCCTTTGTGTCCTATCACTGCTTTAGAAAGGTTTATACCTCAGAACCGAAACGTTACCACTGCCACTATGGGCTAATAATCGGGTTTCCGCCATGTTGCTTGTGTGCTGCCTCCATTATCATTACTTCTTATGTATTACGCTGGATATATTACACAGTGATACATTTTCCAAGAGCTATAATAACTTATCAGATGACTGATAATAAATAAACCAGTAAATGGGAGTGAAGATGTCAGATATCACAATTATCCTATAGAAGTCCAGTAGCAGCACTGTATACAGGTACCACAGCACACACGTACACAACTCCATCATTACATACACGATAATGTGCTACATTCAGTCACATTTACACAAATTTTTCAGCAAACCCATCCACTTTTTGTTTTCTCCCCTCACAACTATCTCTGTAGCCTCAGAGTGGGGATGAGGACGCCATTTTTACTTTTTCGCCTTACTTGTCACATGCCTAGCTTCAGCTGCATTCACCAACACAACGTGCCCCGCCTTCCACTTGTTCCCTGAGGGCGGAGACTCCGCTCCTTGCTTGGATCAGTGATGTCATCGCACATGCAGCGCTGGTTCTATAAATATGCCATTCCTGAGGTAATTTGAGCTAGAGCAGGAGGGAGCGGCCTGAGGTGAGACTGGGAGAGGGTGGGCTGAGGTGTGTGTGGGATAGAGCGGCCTGAGGTGAGGCTGGGAGAGAGCAGGGTGGGCTGAGGTGAAGCTGAAAGAGAGCAGCCTGAGGTGACGCCGGGATGGAGCGGCCTGAGGTGAGGCTGGAATGGAGTGGCCTGAGGTGAGGCTGGGAGGGAGCAGCCTGAGGTGAGGCTGGGAGGGAGCGGCCTGAGGTGAGGCCGGGAGGGAGCGGCCTGAGGTGAGGTCAGGAAGGAGGGACCTGAGGTGAGGACGGGAGGGAGAAGCCTGAGGTGAGGCCGGGAGGGAGTGGCCTGAGGCTGTGAGCGAGCAGCCTGAGGTGAGGCTGGGAGAGAGCAGGGTGGGCTGAGGTGAAGCTGAAAGAGAGCAGCCTGAGGTGAAGCCGGGATGGAGCGGCCTGAGGTGAGGCTGGGAGGGAGCAGCCTGAGGTGAGGCTGGAAGGGAATGGCCTGAGGTGAGGCCGGGAGGGAGCGGCCTGAGGTGAGGTAGGGAAGGAGGGGCATGAGGTGAGGACGGGAGGGAGTGGCCTGAGGCTGTGAGGGAGCGGCCTGAGGTGAGGCTGGGAGGGAGCGGCCTGAGGCTGTGAGGGAGTGACCTGAGGTGAGGTTGTGAGGGAGTGGCCTGAGGTGAGGCTGTGAGGGAGTGGCCTGAAGGCAAGGCTGTGAGGGAGTGGCCTGAGGCGAGGCTGTGAGGGAGTTGCCTGAGGTGAGGCTGTGAGGGAGTGGCCTGAGGCGAGGCTGTGAGGGAGCGGCCTGTGGCGAGGCTGGGAGGGAGCGGCCTGAGGTTGTGAGGAAGTAGCCTGAGGCGAGGCTGTGAGGGAGCAGACTGAGGCGAGGCTGTGAGGGAGTGGCCTGAGGCGAGGCTGTGAGGGAGTGGCCTGAGGCTGTGAGGGAGTGGCCTGAGGTGAGGCTGTGAGGGAGCAGCCTGAGGTGAGGCTGTGAGGGAGCAGCCTGAGGTGAGGCTGTGAGGGAGCAGCCTGAGGTGAGGCTGTGAGGGAGTGGCCTGAGGCGAGGCTGTGAGGGAGCGGCCTGTGGCGAGGCTGGGAGGGAGCGGCCTGAGGTTGTGAGAAAGTAGCCTGAGGCGAGGCTGTGAGGGAGCAGACTGAGGCGAGGCTGTGAGGGAGTGGCCTGAGGCGAGGCTGTGAGGGAGTGGCCTGAGGCTGTGAGGGAGTGGCCTGAGGTGAGGCTGTGAGGGAGCAGCCTGAGGTGAGGCTGTGAGGGAGCAGCCTGAGGTGAGGCTGTGAGGGAGCAGCCTGAGGTGAGGCTGTGAGGGAGCGGCCTGAGGTGAGGCGGGGGGAGCGGCCTGAGGCTGTGAGCGAGCGGCCTGAGGTGAGGCTGTGAGGGAGCGGCCTGAGGTGAGGCTGGGAGGGAGCGGCCTGAGGCTGTGAGGGAGTGACCTGAGGTGAGGTTGTGAGGGAGTGGCCTGAGGTGAGGCTGTGAGGGAGTGGCCTGAAGGCGAGGCTGTGAGGGAGTGGCCTGAGGCGAGGCTGTGAGGGAGCTGCCTGAGGTGAGGCTGTGAGGGAGCGGCCTGAGGCTGTGAGGGACTGACCTGAGGTGAGGCTGTGAGGGCGTGGCCTGAGGTGAGGCTGTGAGGGAGTTGCCTGAGGCGAGGCTGTGAGGGAGTGGCCTGAGGCGAGGCTGTGAGGGAGCGGCCTGTGGCGAGGCTGGGAAGGAGCGGCCTGAGGCTGTGAGGAAGTAGCCTGAGGCGATGCTGTGAGGGAGCAGACTAAGGTGAGGCAGGGGGGAGCGCCCTGTGGTTGTGAGTGAGTGGCCTGAGGCGAGGCTGGGAGGGAGCGGCCTGAGGCTGTGAGAGAGCGACCTGAGGTGAGGCTGTGAGGGAGTGGCCTGAGGCGAGGCTGTGACAGAGCGGCCTGAGGCGAGGCTGGGGGGAGGCTATGTCGTTGGCTGGTAGTTGCTCGATTCTGAATGTGCATTAACTATATAAGCATACCGCTTTGTTGTGTATTATATTATTTATTTCTAGCTATTGTTTCTATTGCATGTTTTATGCAATACACAGCCTCTCACACAGCCAAACCAGATCTCCGCTTTGCACTGACGAGGGGCTGAACCCCGAAACACAGTGTCTGCAAATTGAGATTCTGGTTTGGCTATTATCCTAGGTCATGTGATAAGGCTCGTTAAAGGGTCGACATTGACTTGTAGGATTGCTACCTTCCAAAAGGTGGCACTAGAGTTCTAGCTCTCTTCCTCTCTGAAGAGACAATTTGCATAATTAGCATATTTCCCAGAGGAGCATTGCGGCTTTAAGTCTCCTCATCTGCATGCTTAGCATGTTGATCTCCGCAAGGAGTGATGATATTTCTTGGATTATGCATTTATTACATACATATTTTCCAGGTCCCAGTGAATAAGAAAAAGACATAACTCAGTTTTACATGGACAGGTAACCTCTCTTAGTCCGATTAAAAAGCCTTCCTCATGAATTTTCCTGCTCTCTCAGTCCTAACAATTAATTTGCCACCTGATTTTACAAGTCACTGGTTTCCCAGTCATCCGTCATACACAAGCTGTCGTCACGTCAGTCTTGCATGTGATAAGTGTTAGAGTATGTTCACACTGTGTTTTCTTCCGGCGGTCAAAAATGTCCGTTTTTGCAAGCGTAAAATGTTTACGGGCAAGATTAGTTTTTTTTTTTTTCTTACTTCCCAAATCTTTATATAAACTCCCCTGATGAATCCCCACCATTGGGGAAGAAACGCGTAGGGAGTATTCAGCCCCATATCATTGGAGGTATCACTATAGGGTCCACTTGGGGCCTGTCCTTGTTAGGACAGGAGCAATACTGGGGCACGACAGGGAGTCTAGGAAGTTATTACATACCGCTTATGTCTCTCTCCCCATATATATTCCCCTTTCCCTTGTTTGGATCCATCTCCCGACAAGGTACTTCCGGATAGAGGCCGGGATCTTTTGTCCGTCAACAGTGGTGAGACCAAACCATTTTTTAATGAGCACTGGTTTGCTCAAGCACTTTATTTGGTTTTGTTTGTGATATTTGTCTTTTTAATAATTGATTAAGGTTATGTTTTAATATTTGGGGACCCCTCCAGGCTATATTTGCTCGTAAAATGTATCAATAATATACTCCGGCACACCAAAAGGCTATAAGTTGCAAAGTAGACAGTCTTTATTTTAGACACTGATAGGTCATTCAAAAAAAATTGAATATCCAAGGAACATGCATTAATTCAGGTACATAATTTCATAGGTACATAGTTTCAACGTTTCGGCCTTTCATGCCTTTTTCAAGAAGTACCTCTTACTGTATAAACAAAAAGAAAAATATATATAAATAATTATAAATAATATTATTGATATATTAGAGTTCTTGTTCTCCTGAGCACCTACATACTTAGTGAGCATCCCCTCTATTTTTTGACGCTCGTAAAATGTTTCATGAATCGCTCCTTTGTTCCAGAGCTTTGTAAATCTGAAATGTTTTTATTTCATGAGTGTTTTTTTGAACGTGTTTTTGTTGTTGTTTTTTAAATCCATTAAAAGTTAGTTTTCTCTTGAAAAGCCTGAAACATTTAAGGCCCCTTTCACACACGAGAGAGAGAGAGAGAGAGAGAGAGAGAGAGAGAGACATTTTGGCGGTCAAAAAAAACGTTGCATTGGACGTTTTTTTTAAATGACGGACGCCAATTTTTTGCCGGATCCGTCCAAAAACGGACCTAACGGACGACCATCCGTCAAAATCCGTCACTAATGCAAGTCTATGGGAAAAAAACGGATCTGCCAAAAAATGGCGGATCCGTTTTTTTCACATTTTGACGGATTTTGACTGGAGAGGGAGAGAGAAGAGAGAGAGAGAGAGAGAGACATTTTGGCGGTCAAAAAAAAACGTTGCATTGGACGTTTTTTTTAAATGACGGACGCCAATTTTTTGGCGGATCCGTCCAAAAACGGACCTAACGGACGACCATCCGTCAAAATCCGTCACTAATGCAAGTCTATGGGAAAAAAACGGATCCGCCAAAAAATGGCGGATCCGTTTTTTTCACATTTTGACGGATTTTGACTGGAGAGGGAGAGAGAGAGAGAGAGAGAGAGAGAGAGACATTTTGGCGGTCAAAAAAAACGTTGCATTGGACGTTTTTTTTAAATGACGGACGCCAATTTTTTGGTGGATCCGTCCAAAAACGGACCTAACGGACGACCATCCGTCAAAATCCGTCACTAATGCAAGTCTATGGGAAAAAAACGGATCTGCCAAAAAATGGCGGATCCGTTTTTTTCACATTTTGACGGATTTTGACTGACGTCGCACGACTGAAGTGTGAAAGAGGCCTTAGTCGGTTGATTATCGCAGCAAAATGTCATGAACAGTCATCCGTCTGGCATCCGATTTTCCAGGAATTATGCGATTTAGTCGCATCTGACAGTACTTGAAACATCCGATTTACATCCGACTTGCGAGATTTTCTCGCAGGCTTGCAAAACCGACATATAATGGATCCAAAAGAATAGTTTTTAAATCACAAAAGAAAGAATAGATATTACACATAGAATACATATATATATATATATGTATATATATATATATACATACATATATATATTATATACATGTCATTGTGACATGTATATATATATATTTATAGTTCATACACTTCTACATACTGTAATAGCCGCTAATTCAATTACCGGCTTTTGTGAAATTACAGACCCGACATGAAATGACACATGGTTTACATACTGTTAACCATGTCATTTCATGTAGTTTGATATATGGTTTTAAGTTACAATTACATGAGTGTATGTGTGCAAAATTGCAGACATGTAGGGGTTAATTAAAGGTGTAAATTCGTTGAAAAAAAATGCGTGGGCTCCCCGCGCAATTTTCTCAACCAGACAGACAAAGCAAGCGAGTGGGGGCAGATAATAATAGCCCAGGGAGGGTGCATTTATTTAGTGCCCCCCTGGCTACTAACATCTGCCCCCAGCCACCCCAGAAAAGGCAAATCTATAATTAGATTCGCCCTTTCTGGCACTTTGCCCGTCTATTCCCATTGCCCTGTAGCGGTGGCGAATGGGTTAATAATGGGTTAACAGCAGCAGTGACGTCAGAGGGAGTCCCCGGGTGACCTGACCTAAACTGATTACTGTGGGAAGCAATCAATTAAGCTTCACACACTAATCATTTCCTCTCCTGTCACCGGGAGAGGAGCTCATTCATTCAGGAGCTTACAGCTGAGCAGGCAGCGTTAGCTGCCCTGCTAGTTGTAAACCACTTAACCCTTTGTGAAGGATTACAGCGTGGGACATGACTGTGCGTCGGATAGGTAAGAATAATGTTGCTTTTTTATTTTATTTTTATTACAGGTGAGCAAGGGAATCGAGGATTACCTGAGCAATAAAATATGGTCAAAAACTGTGTCTTTATTTCATTAAAAGGATTAATAATTAATGTGTGTGTGTTTTTTTTCCTTTCATACAATAGGATTAATAATTGAGAGTTGTCTAATGGAACCGGACCAAAAGACTGATCCGGGGGGTTCTGGAAACCAAGGTCTCTCTCTCTCTCCTTGCATTTTCCACACAGAAAATTTCTTTTTCCGGGTTGAAAAGGTCAGGTCGGATCCGGCAACTAAACTGATCAGTTGCATCAGTTTTTTCAAAATCAGCACCGGATCCGTCCTATCAGGTATACGACGGATTATGCCTGACACAAAAAAACTGATGTGTGAAAGTAGCCTTAGGAAAATTTTGGAACTCTAGGGGTTAAATTTAAGGCTATAATCGCGGAAAAAAATTGTGTAGGCTCGAGCGCAATTTTCTCCGCCAGAGAGGGAAAGCCAGTGACTGAGGACAGATATTAATAGCCTAGAGAGGGACCATTGTTTTTGCTCCCTCCCCGGCTACAAACATCTGGCCCCAACCACCCCAGAAAAGCCACATCTATAAGATGTGCCTTTTCTGGCACTTAGCCTCTCTATTCCCATTGCCTTTAGAGGTGGCTCATGGGTTAATAAGGGGTTAATGTCACCTTGCTATTGAAAAATTATTTTAATGAAATAATTACACAAAGTTTTTGACCAAATTTGACCATTATGTGACCAAACCTTTAGGCCATATGTTTTTATATCCATTTGTGGAGCATAAAAATGGGAAACATTCATTTGCAAGAAAGGGTTATGTTTTTCCTAGAATTATTTTTTTTCATTTGCATAAGTCTCGTTTGGTAACCATTTGTAGACAAACAAAAAATTGTAGTCTGCACAGCTTATTTTTTTCCCCTCCCCCCAAAAAAACTGATAGCAGCCAAAACCGCTTAGTTCCCATGATGACTGGTGATTTAATTATTTTTTTGTTCTGTGCCTTTTTGCCTGAAAAAAAACCTCCACAGCATAGTACAGTTCTAGCAAAGTGGATGATATATGCCCATTTTTCATTCTTTATTTTTCTTCTTTTTTTTGTTACACTACGGAAATTGGCTTGCGGTGCATTTTTTAAAACAAAGTTTAAAAAAGTCACTTGAATTTAAAGGAAACCTGTTGTTTCTCCCTTAAAGCGAACACGTTTTGCATTCTGAAACCGGCCCTGCACAACCATTCCTCTGTGTATTATAATGTACCAGGGAGTCCTGAGATTCGTACAGAACATAATTTTACGCACCTGTCAAATCTACTGCAAAATCTGCATACGTTGCGTGCAGATTTAGATGCATTTTTTTCCTGTAGTGGAGTTACTGAGGGCGAAATCCACAGCCAATCTGCTTGGCTTTCATGCAGTGGATTTGTTGAGGATGTAAATTTATGGCCAGTGTGAATCCACCCAGCTGGTTCAGGCCTCCAGCCAGAGAAGAGGTTAATCAGAACAAATATCTCTTTTACCATCCAAAGGCTTCTATTTATTGGAGATGAAAGGGTGCGGCTAGGATCCGGAAACTTTTTTTTTTTAACAATAGTACAGATTCCATAGGAATGCATTGCGTGCTCTTCTTCTCTTTCCTGTTGATATGTCAATGGGAGACAATACAAACAAGGAGTCTTTTGTTCCGACTAAACTCTTCCTAATTATCATCTCTGTAAATAGTGGCTGAGCCCCAACAAGTCTGTTATTGACATCGCTTGTGACAAGGTAGACATGGCAGATAGAGACATGGAAAGTGTTGTATGGCTAGAGAAACAAAGACACACTTAGGCCGGGGTCACACTGGCGACAAAAACGGACGAGTGCAATGCGATAAAATATCGCATTGCACTCGGACCAATATGGAGCAGCTCCCAGCATCCGATTTTTTCTCGGCCGCTTACCTCGGACCGAGACAATCGCAGCATGCTGCGATTGTCACCGATTATCGGTCGAGAATCGCCAATGCAAGTCTATGGGTGTGATGAAAAATCGGATTACAAACGGACCACACGTGTGACTTGCGAGAAAATCGCTCCGGTGTCCTTTAGAAAAGCCGGCAATTCATCCCCGGCTATACTGTAAAATCACACTGACAGCTTTAATAAAGAATAGAAAGAATATATATACACACATAGAATACATATATATATATATACATGTCATTGTGACACATATATATATATATTTATAGTTCATACACTTCTACATAGTATAATAACAGCTAATTCAATTGCCGGCTTCTGTAAAATTACAGAACCTGACATGAAATGACACATGGTTTACGTACAGTTAACCATGTCATTTCATGTAGTTTGATATATGGTTTTCACTAACAATTACATGAGTGTATGTGTGCAAAATTTCATACATGTAGGGGTTAATTAAATGTGTAAATTCGTTGTAAAAGAATGCGTGGGCTCCCGCGGTATTTTCTCCACCAGACAGGGAAAGCCAGTGAGTGGGGGCAGATAATAATAGTCTAGGGAGGGTGCATTTTTTGTGCCCCCCCCTGGCTACTAACATCTGCCCCAGCTACCCCAGAAAAGGCACATCTATGATTAGATGTGCCTTTTCTGGCACTTAGCCCATCTATTCCCATTGCCTGTAGCGGTGGCTAATGGGTTAATAATGGGTTAAGGCCACCATGCTATTGAAAGGTGACTTTAAGCCAGGTTAATAATTGAGAGTTGTCAATTAGACAACTCTCAATTATTAATCCTATTGTATGAAGCCCTTGTTCTCCTGTAATAAAAAAAATAATAAAACAACATTATTCTTACCTCTCCGGCGCTCAGTCAGGTCCCACGCTGCAATCCATCTGAAAGGGTTAACATTTTTACAGCGGGGACCAGAGCTAATGCTGCAGCCTCTATGTAAACCCCCGAATGAATGAGCTCATCTCCCCGGCTGACAGGAGAGGAAGTGATTAGCTGGGAAGCCTAATTGATTGTTTCCCACACTAATCAGTTCACTTCAGGTTAGCCGGGGACTCCCTCTGACGTCACTGATGTTGTGCGGAGTCCCCGGCTGACCTGAAGTGAACTGATTACCATGGGAAACAATCAATTAAGCTTCCCAGCTAATCACTTCCTCTCCTGTCAGCCGGGAGATGAGCTCATTCATTCGGGGGTTTTACATCGAGGCTGCAGCATTAGCTCCGATCCTCGCTGTAAAACTGTTAACCCTTTCAGATGGATTGCAGCGTGGGACCTGACTGAGCGCCGGAGAGGTAAGAATAACGTTGTTTTATTATTTTTTTTATTACAGGAGAACAAGGGCTTCGCAAGGATTACCAGTACAATAAAATATGGTCAAAAACTGTCTATTTATTTCATTAAAATGATTTTTAATTAATGTGTTTTTTTTTCATTTCATACAATAGGATTAATAATTGAGAGTTGTCTAATTGACAACTCTCAATTATTAACCTGGCTTAAAGTCACCTTTCAATAGCAAGGTGGCCTTAACCCATTATTAACCCATTAGCCACCGGTACAGGGCAATGGGAATAGACGGGCTAAGTGCCAGAAAAGGCGCATCTAATCATAGATTTGCCTTTTCTGGGGTGGCTGGAGGCAGATGTTAGTAGCCAAGGGGGGGGCACAAAAAAATGCACCCTCCCTAGGCTATTATTATCTGCCCCCACTCACTGGCTTTCCCTGTCTGGTGGAGAAAATACCGCGGGAGCCCACGCATTTTTTTACAACAAATTTAATTAACCCCTACATGTATGAAATTTTGCACACATACACTCATGTAATTGTTAGTGAAAACATTGTATCAAACTACATGAAATGACATGGTTAACTGTATGTAAACTATGTGTCATTTCATGTCGGGTTCTGTAATTTGCAGAAGCCGGCAATTGAATTAGCGGCTATTATACTATGTAGAAGTGTATGAACTATAACTATATGTATATTATATATATATATATATATATATATATATATATGTCTCAATGACATATATATATATACAGTATGTATTCTATGTGTATATATCTATTCTTTCTTTTGTGATTTATAAACTATCATTTGGATTCATTATATATGTCGGTTTTGCTAGCCACCGACAAAATCTCACCAGACGGATGTCAAGCGGATGTCAAACGTACGCTCAGATGCGAGAAAATCGCATCCTCGCATTCCAATCGGATGACAGACGGAGCAATGTTCAGGAAACATTTCTGCAATTATCGGCCGTCAAAAACGGTCCGATTTTTTAGACGGTGTGTGTGGCTCCAGCCTTATAAACAAAAACTTGACACAGACAATCAGGACTTAAAAATGGGTATATTTAGGGATACCTATAAAAAGAAAACATATCCTACCAGCAGATGTAAACAAGATGCAGTAAAGTATTAGTAAAATCATTAACTTGAGTTGCCACACAAAAAACAAGCCCTTACACAGCACCATTGACTACAAAAATAAAAATATTATGTGAAAATCGCGACTCAAAACCAAATATTTTTTTTTCATCACTTTAAAAAAAATGTACAGGTTTGCTATCACTGTGCTGACCCGGACAATCATGTTTCCAGGTCCTTTTTACCATACAGAGAACGCCGAAAAAACAACAGCAGAATTTCATTTTTTCACCATTTCAACATAATTTTTTTTCTTGGTTTTCAGTGCACTTTGTGGGAAAGTGAATGTTACCGTTCAATACTACAACATGTCCTCATACTGTTATGTTGACAGAAAAAAAGTTATAGGTCTAGTAAAAAGGGGAGGAAAAATAAAAGCACAAAAACGAAAAATCATTCAGGACTTGAGGGATTAATGACAGAAGAGTTTCCTGACAATTGTTTAAAGGGAACCTATCACTGGAATCATGCTGCATAAATCACAGGCAGCGTGAATGTGGCCTAGCTGCTTGATTGATACCAGGTTTGTCTATAGCATGGTTTGAAAATCCATCCGGGGACTATAGGCAGAGACATGACTTGTCCAGCAACGCCACTGGCTGTCTTTTCCATACTCTGCTTAGGAAGATTGACAGGACTCTCCCTATGTACACTGAAGACAGTGGATGCTCTTGCCTGTGGGGCCGGCTGTCTTTAGAACGACCTCATGGACCAGGGCTCATACTACTGAATGGTCTCTTTTCCCATGGGCAGAACACTCAACACTACTTAGACAACACAGGGTGAGGGTAAAACAGTGTGGCAATAATTTATTGAACCACCAACAAACAATAGCATAATGAACAGTCCGAGCAAAATACCCCAGATGGTGCAAAGTACAGAGTCACACCTTTCTGCTGTCTTACCAGGATAAAAACAGCTGAGACTTCAAGGCATTCAGGACGAATTACTCTACCTGTGGCAAGCACAGAGAGGAGGTAACGACAAGCTTAGGAAGCTGACAGTACATTGAGGTACAAGGCCAGGTGACCAGAGGCTCAGCTTCTTCGAACATCTCCTTGGAGCCAGGTGACCGGTGGGTCCCAATCCTGGCTTTCCAAAATGTATCCATGAGTCTCAGGTGACTGGTGGGGTCCAAATCCTGACTACTCCAAACGTATCCATGGTTCAGTGGTGGTAAATGGAACAGGTCTGTATTCTTTCAGTCGTGGTCCTGTAAGGGAGGGCCTGGACTGTAGTCGTAACCTGGATTACCGTAACATCCATGCCCAGCCCTTTCCCTACATGAAACGGTGTTCTTTCCTCTGGCGTACCTGCATCTCCAGATTCCATTCCTCCTGGGCACCTCCCAGGCATCCACGGTCCCTCTTCCTTGAAACCCCCAGTAATGGAGACACAGTCCAGAATAACTTGAACACATTTTTTACTTAACTCTTCACATGTTACATCCACAGTTGGCACAAAAGGTGTTAAATTAGTTTCCTTTTCTCTCCCCCGGTGAAGCATCCGGCCCATCTGTACCGAACTCGTCGAAGCTCCAGCTCCCTTCAGTTCCTTAGTCCAGCCAACTTCTGCCCTAAAAACATTGGCCCAGGCAGTAAGATGCCACATCTTTCCTCTCTGTTTAGGCCCACTGTGAGACTATGCAGCGGCCGTGGGTAACGTGGGTTGCTGTCCTTTAACGTTGCATGGCTGCCGGTTGTCTGGGCCTAAGCCCTTATGGACACTTGGGCACGCTGGCCCCATCTGAGCTAACTTCCTAAGAACCTCTCCTACACTTAACCCTATCTGAAACTACCCAGCAGCTAAACTTAACAAGGCCCACTAGTATGTATGCCCCCACCTAGTGGCCCGCAACAGTACTACACTTACCCATATACTGTATATAGACTATATACTAAAGTGCCCTCCTCTAATGTCCCAACAGGATGCACTTAACTTTCACTAAGCAATACTTATGTAAAGAACATCACATAATATAATGTTATACAGAAAAACAGTAAAAACATATGCACACAATGGTAACACATCATGAATGTGGCAATACCATTACTATTAGCAGTAGTACATAATATTATGTAGCAATACCACCAAACGTTTATATTTACAAAATTACTATTTACATGAAAAAACATTAAAGACACTTAAGGGGTGGGGCGAAACAGGAATACTCCTTCACCCCCTTACAGTCCCCTAAGCTGGCATCCTGTAGAATGTCAAATCTGTGTCCCTCGTGGTGGAGCTATGATCTGGCAGCTAACCTGTACAGTGTTCCTGGCTGTGGTATTGTAAAGAGTTTCTGGTTCTTTGGAGCTCTGAATCTCTTCGCTGTCTGAATCTATCTTTTTACAGAGGCATATATCCCTTCTTATAGTTCACAACTGTTGTCCTTCAAGCCATTATCCACACCTCATTTGGATGTGTTAATGAGGCTAACCTACATTGTTTGATTATTTATAGTTTATCCTATCCTTCAATGTTTGCAAGTCAACAAACTGCATTAACCGGTACAATGTGTAATCAACATATCAGTAAATATCATTGTTCAATTATCCTGCCTCTTTGTCATCCAGAATAACAGCATAATATGTTACAACAAATGTCAGCTTAAAAGTCAATATTACAGGCACCTAAATTCAAAAGTCAACATATAGATAACAGTCTATTCCTCCTGGCTTACTGAAAATAGATGTCTGGTTAATTTAAATAAAATGCTGTGCCATCACATACACATGTGGGAGAAACCTGTTAACTAGAGCTGTGTGGTTCCCAGATGGCTCATAAGGAGAGACCTGACAATCATCTCTAGGTGCAGGGAAGAGCCTGCCAGGGGAGGACCTGGACTAGTCTGTTGTCCGGCTATGGTTCTCCAGCTGTATCTTCAAAGTATACTTTCACTGAGATGCTGGAGCATTTTCAAAAGAATATGCCTGGCTACAATCATGCAGCCTGCGATTCCTGCTGCACAAGTTTTTGGGCAGCATTAATCACAAGACGGGTTCCCTTTAAATTGACAGAAGGTAAGTGAAGGATTAATTACTGTGAATTGTTCCTAAGTGAGGAAACGCTGTAAATTGTTGCACTTTTTTCCGTCAATGACATCTTTACAGCAACTACTGTAAACATGAGAAAATGACTTGTTCTATGTTCAGTTATAAAAATATATTATTTGACATGTTTTCCACTGGGCTACATGTTTTTCATTTTACAACTGAAGTCAATACAAGTCTAGGAGACAAGCCGGCCCTTGTAATCAGTGATAAAAACGCTGCTTCTTAGAATAAGTTAGAAATCCTGGGAATGGGTTTTCTTGTTAAAGCAGCCCTGATGTTTTAATGGCAGATCCAAGGGCCTAGCAATGACCCGTAATGTTTCTCCAAAGCCCCAGCTTCACTTCCACCAGCGTTTAATAGACTGGTGCGCAGTGAAGTACGGCCATTCATCCGTACAACTTCTTCTCAGGACATTTTTAAGGGTTTTTTTTCTAATCCTGAGTACTTGAGGCATTTACATTTCCTTTTCATTCCTTTCTCATGGGTTTTATCTCCTTAGTCCTCGATCTTTTATTTTAGGTATATGTGCACCGCATTGACTGCTACCAGTTTATTAGACACGTTAAATGAACTTTGTACTTCTATACCTACGCTTTTTGCCCATTGATTTTTCATTGAAAAAATAAGACTATGTGGACACAAGTAAGATATAAATCTTTGTGCCATGTTAGCTCATAGATGGAAAAATATTAAGATTTGAGAGTCCTCAGTGGCTGATGCCTTTTAACGGCTCAGGCCGGGATCACACATGCGACAAAGTCGTCTGACACTTGCATGTGAAATCCCAGCTCTGGCGCCGGCACTCGGGAGTGGAGCAAGCGGCTGTATAGAACTACATGCAGCCGCGCACTCCACTCCCGTGTGCCGGCGCCAGAGCTGGGATTTCACATGCGATTGTCGGACGACTTCGTCGCATGTGTGATCCCGGCCTAACTGAAAAGATGGTAATAAATTGCAAGCTTTCAAGACTGAACTGAAGAATCACATATTTATGCACAACAGGGCTCAGAAATAATGCGATAAGACAAGTGACGTGAAGCAGAACTATCATTATGGGAGAGGAATAAACAATTGTGGCCTTAAATATTGGAACAGTTCATAGATGTGGACCTTGCACTCAAGCCAAAGTTTTCATCAGGAATATTTCACGACGTTTGTTTCCACTTCTAAAGGCTCATTTAGATGTACGTTTTTCTTGTAGGAGTGCTATCTTTTTTCCTCAGACTCAGTTTTGTGGGAGTGTTCCCCCCTGTAATGCAAGCTGGATATTTTCTTTTCTTGTTCATTCCTCCTTTTCAATAGCCTGTTTTTTTCTGCCTTCCCGTCGATACTTTCTCCCCTCTCCATGCATTGTCAGGGTGAGTTTCCACGGTCAGGAAACGCTGCGTGTTTGGCGCTGTGCGCTGGCGCAGCGCCAAACACGCAGCGTCCAGATGTTACAGCATAGTGGAGGGGATTTCAAGAAATCCCGTCTCCACTATGCGTAACAATACGCAGGTGGCAGACCTGCGTAAACGGACATGCGGCGCGTCTTTTTAGACCGCAGCATGTCCTCGCGTATTGCGGCGACGGTGCGTCGCCGCAACAGAATTTAACACAGGGCTATGTAGCCCTGCGTTCTTTCCGGAAAGATCGCGCGTCATAAAGGGGGCGGGGCTTAGACGGAGCGGAATTTCCGCTCCGTCCAAAGCGCTGTGGTTCCGGACCGTGGAACCACAGCCTCAATCTGTGTACAGATTCCAACATGCTGGTATTTTTAATGCTAAATTCACATTAGAGAAATAAAAAAAATTGATTCTCGTACAGAAAAAAAGTATGATTTTTTTAATTTATTTTGTCTTACAGCAATCATTTTTATACATCAGCAGTAAGGATGGGTGGACCAGTGGAAGTTCTGGTACCTAAGGATAGGTCATCAATGTAAAAGTAGTGGACAACCTCTTTAACTTTGCCTTTTTAGAAGCAAATGAACAAAAAATTTTCTGTGCGAAGGTGTACATAGCATTTAGGCGGGGTTCAGATGACTGGAAGAAAAATTGTCCGATTTTCATCCAGAAAACTAGGTCGCCTTTCATCTGTATTGTCATTTATGTGTCCATATTTTACGTCTGTGTGGCACATTTTTACATACGGTATATATTTTCGCCACAATATATAGTGAATTCGGAAATTTGCTTTTTTTTTTAATTTATCTTTTTCACACTTTGTGTGAAAAAATGGTCATGGACTGTGCATAAAAGATTGAATAACATTGTCAGTGCGTTTTTGATCTCTACTCAGACAGCTCACATCCATATCATACACTTGACAGAACGAGACTTTGAATCTGTAATGATAAACATGTGTCTAACAATTTAATCAATAAGAAGTTACTTGGATAAAACATTTGCAATTAAGTCAGATCTGGACTCTCAACTGTGTGCATGTATACACATGCCATCTTAAGTTGAAATCCCTCTCCTTGTTCCTAAGGGGCACATGTCAGATGCATCCTGGTAACTATCAATGAGACCTTATCCCTTTTAAGATGAAGCTAAAGGACCAGTGAACCGTTGATGTCCACAGCGCTAAGACGTTAATGGAGCGAAGTTGTGTTTTATAAACATTTCTGAGCTTTTCCCGTGAGACACATTGCCTGGAGCAGTTAGCATCTTGTCAGCATTAAGTGTTCCTAGCTTTGGACTCCTAAATAGGATTTGAATGAGGTCAATTAGAAAGACCCTGAAAAAAAAAATTAAAATGCTTCTCCATTTTTCTTCCCTGGCTTTAGCTTCTAGAAGGCCTTACCAGAAGCCTGAACTCAATAGAAATCTCGTGTACAGCTGACTATGCACCCCAGGGATCCCGTTGGCTTTTCATATGTCACATTTATCAACTGCTTGATTAAATTTGTCAACAATTAGTTGTATGGAAAAAGCAGAAGACTGTATGTATACAATTCATTAAAAAAATACAGCTTTGCAATCCATTTTTATAATTGATTCAATGCAGTTATCAAATAAAATTACCCAGCTTATCTGGAAAATAGTCTGAGTATAATTGTGTTAAAAATGCTATAACACAAGAATGACTACTATAATACTGCTCCATGTACAAGAATATAACTACGGCACTATAAATAGTGTCCCCATGTACAAAAATATAACTACTATAGTATAATACTGCTACCTATGTACATGAATATAACTGCTATAATACTGCTGCCTATGTACAGGAATATAACTGCTGTAATACTGCTATAATACAGTCCCCTATGTACAAGAATATAACTATTATACTATAATACTGCTACCTATGTACAGGAATATAACTGCTATAAATACTGCACCTATGTATAAGAATGCAACTACTATAATACTGCTCCAATATATAAGTGTATAACTACAATAATACTGCCTCTATGTACAAGAATATAACTACTATAATACTGCACCCTGTGTACAAGAATATAACTACTATAATACTGCCCCTATGTACAAGACTATAACTACTATCAGATTGCCCCTATGTACAAGAATATAATTACTATAATACTGCCCCTATGTACAAGAATATAACTACTATAATACTGCCCCATGTACAAGAATATAACCACTATAATACTACCCTTGAGTACAAGAATACAACCATTATAATACAGCTCCCTATGCACAAAAATATAACTACTATAATACTGCCCCTATGTAAAAGAATATAACTACTATAATACTGCCCCATGTACAAGACTATAACTGATATAATACTGCCCCTGTGTACAAGAATATAACTACTATAATACTGCTCTCTATGTACAAGTATGTAACTATTATAATACTGCCTCATATGTTCAAGAATATATCTACTATAATACTACCCCTATGTACAGGAATATAACTACTATAATACTGCTATGTACAAGAATATAACTACTATAATACTGCCTCTATGTACAAGAATATAACTACTATAATACTGCTCCTATGTACAAGAATATAACTACTATAATACTGCCTCCTATGTAGAAAAATATAACTACTATAATACTGCCCCTATATACAAGAATATAACTATTATAATACTGCCCTCTATGTACAAGAGTATAGCTACTATAATACTGCCTCCTATGTATAAGAATATAATGACTGACAGGATAAGTGATTAACATTGTCCTCATTGCATTGCTAGTCATCATTCTTTTGGCAGAAAGTTAACAATCAATTCTTGAAGATGATGTTTTGGAAACAGGAACACTTGGCAAACTGAAAGGGAATCTGTCGGCAGGTTTTTGCTATGTAATCTGACAGCAGCATGAAGTAGGGACCCAGCCCCTGATTTCAGCGATGTGTCACTATGTGCAGCAGTTATGATAAAATCACAGGTTCCACTGCTGTAGATCTAGCAGAGCTCAATTGTTGAGCTGTGTAGAACCCGGCTCACACCACTGATTGATAGCTTTCTGTATACATTGTTTAGTGACAGAGAACTGCTAAAGAGTGCTAATTGGACAAGGAGGCATGAGTCCAGTTGTCCTCTAGTGATAATCTCCTGCTAATAAAACGTTCATTGTATGGAAATGTTCCGACCACGCACCACAATTGTGGATACCAGGGCTATGGGGTACTCGGAGCCGAGCCCATGGAAGTCTATGGGAGTTGTCACTGGTAGCGGTGGCTCGGTCCGTGGCCCTGGCGGTCGTGCAATGGGGGATATTTACAGGGGATTATTAGGTAGGTAGTTCGTGACGCCACTGTGGTATCTGGTTAATTGGACCAGCGCTGCTATAAGGACTTTCACAGGGGATGTTATGGGGCAGCTTGGTAGTAAGTCTCCCACAGGTGAGACGGGTCCCTGGAAGTCTATGGTGATGATGCAGGGTGTAGATAATAATTCAGTCGCACACAATGCAGCTTCTTTTCATACCTTTTACTGGTAGATGGTTCATCAGATCCCAGGGAGCTGGTTGGGGTGGAGAGTGCACATTCGGGTAACAGCTGAGCAGGTTAGAGGCCTCCTTTACTTCGAATGTAGGTGAGTCCAACTTGCGTGAAGCGAAGTTAACTCTGAAACTCCAGCTTTCTCTATAGCTGTATTGCCCGGCCAACGTTGTGGTGGAGCCTTCTAAGTGATGAAACTAAGTCCTTACTTTTGCATGGCCTTGCTCAAAGTCCCTGTTCCACCTGACTCCGGTTACGTATTTACACTTAGGGCTGCTCTCTGCGACCTGTAGTCCAGATGCCTCCGGTTTTCTTGTTACTATGCTTGAAACACTAGCAACGCTTCGGACCCCGGTGTCCGGCAATTTAGTGCAAGTAATCCAATACCTGTAGCACTTCTATATCTTCTCCACTGCGCCCTTCGCCCTGCTTCACGCTCTTAACATAAGCACTTGTAGATTTCAATGGCGAGGTCAGCTTTCTCTAGGACTCGCTGAGCAGCCCTCAGTATCCTCTAAGTCCCGACTGGACTGACACTGAGCTGATCCGTCCGAAGACAGGAAAACAGATTCCACTACTCTCCCTCCTAGGTTGGCTGACTGACTAACCACCTATCCTACGTGTCACTCCCTCCTATATCTCAGATGGGTGTGTCTGCAAGAGTGAGTGACAGTGAATGAATATCAAGCGTTGCTGTTACCTTCCTGTGCACTCTCCTGGATTTTTATGTGTGCCTGCGTAGCTGGGCTACACATCCCCCCTTGGTAAAACACAGCACTCCCGGGCTGTAAAAGACAAAAAGAACATTTTGTTTTGCATTAACACTAACATTTTAACTCATCCCATCGGGAGGTACGACTTCTTGAACGTTACAATTTGTACAATGGAAAAAATACAAAAGTATCAAAACATTTTTCTCATAAATATTCACAGTATAAGACAATATTTTTGTGGAGGACCCGCACCAAAAACCTCCCACGTGGGTCCTGGGTGGGCTGCAGGACTTCTGACTGCAGACCTCACTCTAGGCCCACCATACGGGTTTTTCTTCAGAGGTAGATTAATAGTAGTGGTTTTGTGTAAAACCAAGATAATGCACCGAAGCGCAACTATTTACAAAGATAAGTTCTTGGGCCGGCAAAGTCCACAGCCTCTCAGTCCATGGGCATGGTTAAAACACATATATTAACTTCAATTTTCAAGTATACTCAATATAATTCAACTGGATTTACCCAACCGGGGTATTCTATGCAAATAGGCAATCATTACATTACTTTTTAATTTTTCAAAATTCCTTTTCCTTGTACCCAGCCGGGTATTCTACTCAATATGTAAACACTATACATACACAGTAATAAAGTGCAAAAATGGCAAATATTTCTTCAAAACTTTTTACAATTTCTAGAATGCGGTAAACCCCTGTCTGGGTCCTACCGGTCTTCACTTTTACAAACTTTCAATGACGTCTTCCGCTCCTGGGGCTGGAACGACGCGATGCTCTTTGGATCTCATAACAAATAAGTCATGGCCCGATATCAGTGTTTGCGTGGCCACAGTCCTTGTGCGAACCACTCGGGACGCAACGGGTGTCTCAGGCAAATGTTGACTTTTCATCAAAGATGCAGGCTTAGGCTGTGCTTTAACTGTGGTCGCATCATCCGGTTGCGATACAAAATGAGTCGCAGGTTGCGTTGCGGGATACTTTGCTGAAGGTGATGCCGAATAGGTCGCTGATTGCGATGTAGAGCAGGTCGCTGTTTGCGATGTAGAGCAGGTCGCAGATTGCGATTTAGGGGGCGATGCCGGGGCACGGCCTGGTTCGGTGGGAGCTCGGGACTGAGATGCTTCGGCACCGGCGTCGGGGACGGGGTCACTAACGATGGAGACGTTCAGGGCATACCACCCCTTCATACCCCAGTGACGGGTGTAACTCACAATGTCCCCATTAATCAGATCCCTCCCAGGATGACCGATGGGCAGGTGGGATTCTACGTCCCTGCGGCTTACAAAGACCCCTGGATAGAGGCCTGGCTCGCGGATGAAGCCCCAGCCCTTGCGGAGCTGGAACTCTGTGACGCACCCCTGCCGCCGCGGTTCCCGTCGGGTACCTTTTTCTCGGCGTACGCTTTCCTTGTCAGCTATGAACTCCTCATGCTGCTTCTGTCGGGACCGCTGGATGTTTCTTTCTTCCTCCTGCTGTTGGCGTCGCTGCTCTTCTTCACGACGGCGCCACTCACTTTCCCACTGAACGGCATAGGTGACGTCATCTAATCGCTCCATCTCGTCCCAGTCGACTTCCGGCAACGATGGCTGGGACCCCTCCGGTGACCTTACCGGGGAGCGGTGCTCTGCTGTGGCCTCCTGGCCTGACTGGCACTCCGGTCCGGGCAATACCTCCTCAGCCTCCTTCTCCTCCACCTCCGCATCGGTGGGATCAGGTACAGCACTTTCGGCGGTAACCTCCGGTCGTCCCTCAGCCTTCTTCAGCAGCGAGTTCAGGAATTCAGGAGACGGCATTATGCTTGTAGGAGAGAACACTGCGTCCCACAGCAGCCGCTGTGTCTGGGCGCGCCAGCGTCTCTCCGTCTCCTGTAGATCAGCACGACCCTGGAGCTTCCTTCTTAGCTCCTCATTCTCCTTCTGCAGCTCCATCATGGCGGGGTCGGTGTCCCTATCTGGGGACAGCTCCGGCACAGGTAGGAAATCTTCCGGTCCTCGGCACAGATTCTCCTGTCCTTCCGCCATCTCGTCCCAGGCCAGAGTGTAGTTTCCATCAGGAACAATCTGGTCCCTTCCGTGGAGGCGGGATTTGCGTCTCCTCCTCTTCGCATAGAGGATGAAGAGGAGGCGGATTTCTTTAGCAGTGGGGCAGGACCGCACATTATAGTAGCATTTGGAGAGGGCGGCCATATCTTTCGCGCCTCAGGGGGGGTACACGCCCACAAGTGCACGCCCACCATCTTCACCAGCGCCTCAGGGCGCCAACCTGGCGGCAAAATGGCGGTATTTGGCGCCAAAAGTGACACACAGTCTTTTTCACCAAACAGTTCAATATAGGCACACAGGACTCACAATTGCAAGCTTCGCATCCTGTTCGTGACGCCAAAGTTGTTCCGACCACGCACCACAATTGTGGATACCAGGGCTATGGGGTACTCGGAGCCGAGCCCATGGAAGTCTATGGGAGTTATCACTGGTAGCGGTGGCTCGGTCCGTGGCCCTGGCGGTCGTGCAATGGGGGATATTTACAGGGGATTATTAGGTAGGTAGTTCGTGACGCCACCTGTGGTATCTGGTTAATTGGACCAGCGCTGCTATAAGGACTTTCACAGGGGATGTTATGGGGCAGCTTGGTAGTAAGTCTCCCACAGGTGAGACGGGTCCCTGGAAGTCTATGGTGATGATGCAGGGTGTAGATAATAATTCAGTCGCACACAATGCAGCTTCTTTTCATACCTTTTACTGGTAGATGGTTCATCAGATCCCAGGGAGCTGGTTGGGGTGGAGAGTGCACATTCGGGTAACAGCTGAGCAGGTTAGAGGCCTCCTTTACTTCGAATGTAGGTGAGTCCAACTTGCGTGAAGCGAAGTTAGCTCTGAAACTCCAGCTTTCTCTATAGCTGTATTGCCCGGCCAACGTTGTGGTGGAGCCTTCTAAGTGATGAAACTAAGTCCTTACTTTTGCATGGCCTTGCTCAAAGTCCCTGTTCCACCTGACTCCGGTTACGTATTGACACTTAGGGCTGCTCTCTGCGACCTGTAGTCCAGATGCCTCCGGTTTTCTTGTTACTATGCTTGAAACACTAGCAACGCTTCGGACCCCGGTGTCCGGCAATTTAGTGCAAGTAATCTAATACCTGTAGCACTTCTATATCTTCTCCACTGCGCCCTTCGCCCTGCTTCACGCTCTTAACATAAGCACTTGTAGATTTCAATGGCGAGGTCAGCTTTCTCTAGGACTCGCTGAGCAGCCCTCAGTATCCTCTAAGTCCCGACTGGACTGACACTGAGCTGATCCGTCCGAAGACAGGAAAACAGATTCCACTACTCTCCCTCCTAGGTTGGCTGACTGACTAACCACCTATCCTACGTGTCACTCCCTCCTATATCTCAGATGGGTGTGTCTGCAAGAGTGAGTGACAGTGAATGAATATCAAGCGTTGCTGTTACCTTCCTGTGCACTCTCCTGGATTTTTATGTGTGCCTGCGTAGCTGGGCTACACAGAAACAGCAAAACACAGCCCAGTAAGTGACACATCGCTGTAATCAAAGTCTCTGCTCTCAGATTTCACAGCTAAAACATGCTAACAGATTCCCATTAAAAGGCTTCCTAGAGGAATTAAGTTTATTTTTTCCTAGTAGCTGCACTTTCAGTAAGGCCGCCGGGCAGCTTTGTAATGCTATTAACCTTATATTTGCAAAACATTTTTTTAAAAAAACTCTGATGTATGGAGAGTAGAGATGGGCGAAACCGAACAGTAAAATTTGGTGTCTGTACTGAACACCTACTGTTCGGGCATGGATACTGAACACGGACTTCTCCAGGAAGTCCATGTTACTGTTCAGGTCCAGCTGGCCGAACACCGGGTGTTTGTCGCGCTGTCATGTGCTTGGCAGCGTGGCAAATACTGCTTCTGATCGCCGGTGAAATCATCCCCGCCGGTCAGAGAGCCACGGTTCCCCCGCTGTCAAAAGACAGTGTGAGTGCCCAGCTGTGATCGGAGGTAAAAAAGTTTACCTCAGGTCACTGGTGTCAGCTGATGGGACTACTGATCCCATCATCCGACACCTGCTGCCGCTAATAACAGTGAGAGCAGGAGCGGCGGATGAGAGTATTCATCAGCCGCTCCTGCGCTGTAAAATAATTTTTTTTTTTAAATGGCATGGGTTCCCCTGTATTTTTGATAACCAGTAAGGCAAAGCTAACAGCTGGGGACTGCAACCCTAAGCTGTCAGCTCCAACAAGGCTGGTTATCAAAAATAGAGAGGTCCCCACACTGTTTTTTTAAAAACAAATTTTAAATAATTTTTAAAAACGGTGTTGGATCCCCCCATTTTTGAGAACCTGCCTTGCTAAAGCAGATAGCTGGGGGCTGATATTCTCAGGCTGGACATGGATATTGGCTAATCCCAGCCTAAAAATA
The DNA here is from genome assembly GCA_033576555.1 of Oophaga sylvatica. NCBI lineage: Eukaryota > Metazoa > Chordata > Amphibia > Anura > Dendrobatidae > Oophaga > Oophaga sylvatica. Next base: position 100,266,614 of record JARQOD010000003.1, read on the forward strand.
GCAGCCCGCAGCTGCCCAGAAAAGGCACATCTATTAGATGCGCCAATTCTGGCACTTTGCCCGTATCTTTCCACTTGCCCTGTAGTGGTGGCAAGTGGGATTGATGTCACCTTTGTATTGTCAGGTGACATCAAGCCCATGGCTTAGTAAGGGAGAGGAGTCTATAAGACACCTAGCCATTAGTAATCCTATAGTTGTATGGTAAATAAAGACACAGCCAGAATAAAGTCCTTTATTAGAAATAAAACAAAGCACAGTTTTCCATTTTATTTAAAAATAACAAACGCAGTTATACTCACCAAACGCCTATTCCACCGAAGCCCTCGTTCTCTGGTAATAAAAATAAAATTAAAAACAACAATATACCATACCTGTCTGTCGTTCTGTCCCACACAGTAATCCATGTCTGGGAAATAAACAGTTATCAACCTGGACAGTGCCAAGATGCGACCATCCAGGCTGAAAACCACTGGTGACTGAGTGGCTGCGAGCGCAGCCTTAGTGACTGGTGGTGACACCATTGAGGTTACCTCAGGTCACTGAGTGTCATGATCCAGACCGGGTTTTGAGTCCTGTTTTCCCTTTTCCCCGGTCTGGTCATGTCAGGGGTTAACCTTGTTGTCATATGCAACAGATCAGAACTTATTATATATGTGTAACAGGAGGACTTTATGCTGACCTGACAGTAGATGGCGATGTTGTGTAACGTTTCCTTCTTTAATGTATTGTATAAGAATTAGTCTCTTCTCTAGTTTCACTTTCGTTTTGTTCCTGTTTACTGATGCAATGCTGTAATGACTGTGCATTATTCTTTAACCTCATGTTCAGAGAAGTAAACGCTTGTTATCCCATGCAACTTGCTCTGTGAAGTTTCCTCTGCAAAGGTGTGGATTCAGAAGCTGTGCAACAAACCTTGCTCAGCCTCAGCCTGAGTTGAGGTTGGCTATTTATCGCCGCTGCTTCCTGCAGGCGGTGTCGGTTGTAGTTTTTGTCTAGGGCTGCTGTAGCTGACTCTGATTGCTCTGATTTGTCCTCCTGCGTTTGCTGTCTGCACCCGTGTCTGTTTTCCCCCATTCCCGTTTTGACTCATTGTTCCCCTTTAGTGTATTGATCTCCCGGTTCTGACTTGACTTGTATGCTGACCTGCTTCTGTCTTTTGGCTCCGTTCCCAGTCGGGCTGAACTGCCGTGACCTCGGTGAGATCCCCTCTAGCAGAGTTAGAGTTTTTTCCATGGTGCTAGCAGGGATCTCAACGAGGTCACAGCAGCTCAGCCCCACTGGGAACGGAGCCTCAGTGACCAGAGGTAACCTCAATGACGTCACCACCAGTCACTAAGGCTGTGCTCGCAGCCACTCAGTCACCAGTGGTTCTCAGCCTGGACGGTCGCATCTTGGCACCATCCAGGTTGAAAACTGTTTATTCCCCAGACATGGATTACGGCGTGGGACAGAATGACAGACAGGTATGTATATTGTTGCTTTTTTATTTTATGTTTATTACAGGAGAACGAGGGCTTCGGTGGAATAGGCGTTTGGTGAGTATAACTGTTTGTCATTTTTAAATAAAATGGAAAACTGTGTTTTGTTTTATTTCTAATAAAGGACTTTATTCTGGCTGTGTGTTTATTTACCATGTAACTATAGGATTTGTAATGGATAGGTGTATTACAGACACCTCTCCATTAGTACGCCGTGGGCTTGATGTCACCTGACAATACAAAGATGACATCAACCCCCACAAATATTAACCCCACTTGCCAATGCTACAGGGAACGTGGGTAAAGCCGAGCAAAGAATTGGTGCATCTAATAGATATGCCTTTTCTGGGCAGCTGCGGGCTGCTATTTTTAGGCTGAGGGGCCAATAGCCATGGCCCCTTACCAGCCTGAGAATTCCAGTCCCCAACTGTCTGCTTTAGTAAGGCTGGTTGTCAAAAATGGGGGGGACCCCACGCCGTTTTTTTTAAATTATTTTAAATAATTTAAAAAAACAGTGTGGGGACCCCTCTATTCTTGATAATCAGCCTTGTTGAAGCTGACAGCTGAGGGTTGCAGCCCCCCAGCTGTGAGTTTTGCCTGGCTGGTTATCATAAATGTAGGGGAACCCACGCCGTTTTTTTAAATTATTTATTTACAGCGCAGGAGGGGCTGATCCCATCCGCCACTTTTGCTCTCACTGTTATTAGCAGCAGCAGGTGTGAGATGATGGGAGCAGTATACCCATCAGCTGACACCAGTGACCGGAGGTAAACTTTTTACCTCTGATCACAGCTGAGCACTCACGCTGTCTTTTGACAGCGTGGGAACTATGGCTCTCTGACTGTCAGGGATTATTTCACCGCTGATCAGAAACGGTGTTTGCCGCGCTGTCATGCATGTGAGAGCGTGGAAAACACAGGATGTTGGGCCCCCCATTCAAGTGAATGGGGTCCAGGTCCGGGTACTGTTCTGGTACCTGAACCCAAACTTTTTGTAACTGTTCAGCCGAACCCGCCGGTCCCGAACATCCAGGGGTCCGCCCATCTCTAATGGAGAATACAAGTCACAGGACAGGATCTGCTGCTAACAACTTGGTGCCATAAACCACAGGAGACCTCCAGGGATATTGTGAAGTCAGATGGGTTAGAGCTTTTTTAAGAGTTTGAGGGACTGACAATATTGGATATTTGGTTTTAATGTTCTGGTTGATCAGTCCTGGAAAGGGAAGTGTTTTTTCACAGATGTGTCCGCACTCTTGTGCACAGGTGAATGATCTTCTGGATATTCTGTAGAGGATGTGTTTGTTGAGCTCCTTAACATAGTTGTTGTGTAGTGTCTCCATGTTCCCTGCCCTGTGAAGGAGAAAACAGTCCGTTTTAGTAATTTTTAGTTAAGAGAGAACAAGCTTTTGATCATTTTTGTCTGGCAGCCAAACACTTGACTTTCCAGTCAGGGAGAAAAAAAAAACAACAGATGACAGCATTTTATTTTCAGCTCCTATTACCTCTTTATTATATGTTACCATCCAGCCTCAAACACAAACCAGCTGTGTCCTCCTCTCATTTAGCAAATGTAGCCCAGAATCCCAGATACTGTACCACGGGGTGCTGCAACAGAACAGGCCAGCAGAAGCCCTTCCTGATACAAGCTGCAGCCCCCATTAGGCCATGGAACTGGTTCAACATGAGCCTGCTGATTGTGGCTGCTTTTATGTAGTCTAGAGGAATTCTTCCCCTCTGTTATCACACAGCAGTTTACATTGATTAAAGGACCATGCCGAAAACGAGAAAAAGAGATATTCTGCACTCATGATTATTCTGTTAAAGGGAAACGACACTCCAAAGTCGAGGTAGAATTTCTTTTAGGCCAGGATCATACCATTTTTCTCTCATCCAATAAAATCGGTCCAATTTTGATCAGAGTGTGATCTGATTTTTTCAGAGGTGGAGGGGAAAATTTTTTTCTCCACCTTCTCCATTCAGTCTGTCCCTGAAAATCGGACTGTGCTCTGATGTCATTTGAGTGCAGTCCAATGTTTTCTACAGATCCATAGATTTGAATGACAGAGTGCAATCTGATTGTCATGGACAAATAGTGCATGCTGCGTTTTTTTTTTTTTCTTGAATCATTCGCTCCAAAGTAAAAAAAACATAGATGTGCACGGTCTCATTGAATAACATGGGGACAAGGGCTATCCATCAAGATGACAGCTGACAGTCTTCCCTTTGAAGTAATGCCCATCGGAGTGCCCACTTTAGTTGTCCACTGCAGTAAACATTGCCAATCAGATAATTTCTATCAACTATGCACAAAAGGACTTCCATAAAAAGTGCCAAAGACGGCACCTCCATTAACTGTACAGGTTCTTCCATAATTCTTCTATAGGATTTTCTTACGTAGTGACAGCCTCTCCGTAGTCTGTGACTGAGCCTTTCAGGAAATAATTCACGGAGTTCCCCGTAAACAGTATCAGGCCAGTTTCACACGTCCAGATATTTCCGGAGATATCCGTGTCCGTGTGTCCATGTAAATACTTGGTATATCTGGGTGGCACACATGTTGCAACCGTGTGCCGCATAAGGACCACACGGACGGCCGCAGGGGAAGAAGCGCTACAGTAAGCGCTGTTCCCCTGATTGTGGTGCTGAAGTCGGCTGTCATTATTCTCCCTGCTCTGCCGGCAACAGCGAGCAGGGAGAATGAAAGAAAACCCAACGTGGGGGTCCCACTTTGTTTTTGAACCAACCCGGCAAAACTATACAGGTGCGGGCTGCTATTCTCAGGCTGGTAAGGGGCCGTGAATATGGGCCACCCCAGCCTAAAAACAGCAACTTGCAGCTGCCCAGAAAAGGCGCATCTATTGCCCTGTAGCAGTAGCAAGTCTGGTTAATAAGGGGTTAATTTCACCTTTCTATTCTAAGGTGACATTAATCCGGGCTTAGTAAAGAAAAGGTGTCAATAAGACACCTCTTCATTACTAATCCTATAGTAAGTAAAGGGTTAAATAAACACACAATAAGAAGAAAGTATTTTAATGAAAGAATACACTACACAGTTTTAATATCTTTATTATACTCCTAATCCCATAGCGAATCCCTCCATCTCCTGGAAAAAAAGTAAAAAAAATAAACCAACAATATACCCATACCTTTCCAGCGTACAGTCAAGTCCCACAGCGCAATCCATCTTGGGGGATTAATCAGTTTACAGCCGGAGCGCTGCTAATGCAGCCTCTCCGACTGTAAACTACTGGGGAATGAATGGAAGCAGCGTGCACAGGCTCAGTGACTGGGGGTGACGTCACTGAGTCTGTGCTTGCTGACAGCAGAACTCCTGGAACCTCAGCACCGTGGGGAAATTACAGTGCTGAGGTTACAGGAGTTCAGCTGTCAGCGAGCACAGACTCAGTGCTGTCACCGCTTGTCACTGAGCCTGTGCGTGCTCCTTCCATTCATTCCCTAGTAGTTTACAGTCGGAGCGGCTGCATTAGCAGTGCTCTGGTTGTAAACTGATTAACCCCTTGAAATGGATTGCGGCATAGGACTTGACTGTACGGCAGACAGGTATGGGTATATTGTTGCTTTTTTATTTTGTTTTTTTTTCCAGATCGTGGGCTTCGATATGGAATTAGGAGTATAATAAAGATTTTAAAACTGTGTAGTGTATTCTTTCATTAAAATACTTTCTTCTTACTGTGCGGTGTTTATTTAACCATTGAATAACTCTAGAATTAGTAATGAATAGATGTCTTATTGACACCTCTTCATTACTAAGCCAGCTTAATGTCACCTTACAATAGAAAGGTGACATTAACCCCTTATTATCCTTACTTGCCACCCCTGTAGGGCAAGTGGGAAGAACCCGACAAAGCTCCAGAATAGGCACATCTAATAGGTGTGCCTTTTCTGGGCAGCTGCGGGCTGCTGTTTTTAGGCTGGGGGGGCCTAAATATCATGAATATCATGGCCCCTTTCCAGCCTGAGAATAGCAGCCCCCACCTGTATAGTTTTGCTGGGTTGGTTCAAAAAATAAGGGGTATCTCACGTCGGTTTGTTTTTCATTCATTCTCCCTGCTCGCGCTCTAGCAAGCAGAGCAGGGAGAATAATGACAGCCAACTTCAGCACCACAAGCAGGGGGACAGCAGCTTACAGTAGCAGCTTTTTCCCTGGTGGCCTTCTGTTCCCACAGTGGACAGTGTGAACGGACATGTCAGCGTATTTTACACACGGACGCATGGTCTGTAAAAACACGTTGACATGTACATAGACCCATTCATTTTAATGGGTCTACATGTATCAGTGTCTCCGGTACGTGAGAAACTGTCACTACAAATACCGGAGCCACTGACGTGTGAAACTGGCCTCAGTCAGAGTGCTTATTAGTTAGAATTGGATCCCGAGTGACGGAGCCACTAAGTCTTCAATGCAGCAATACAAACCTACAATCATTAGGCTTTCTGTGTAATTTCTAGGGTGCAAGCTGGGGTCCTGAAACCTTATGTATTAGGGTACGCGCCCAGAATCCGGAAGTAGCAGCGCTTTGGACGCAGCACATGTTCGCTGCGTCCAAAACGCTTCTATTGAACCCAGGTAAATCCCCATGTGTTCACTGAACCATGTGTATTTACTGCATTCAATACATTCTATTGATTAAAAGTCTGTTGCAGAGACGCTAGTTTCCACAAGAAAAATAGACATGCTGCAGTCTGGAAAGACGCGCCACATGTCAGTATCCATGGGTGATCTGCAGGCAACTATGCACACATAGTGGATATGGAATTTCTAGAAATCCCATCCAATATGCTGTAACATCTGAATGCTGCGGGTTTGATGCAGCATAAGTACTCAGCGTCAAATCCGCACCAATTCCTGATCGTGGGCACCTACCCTTAGGCTGGGGTCACATTTGCGAGCGCAATGCGACAAACTCATGCGAGTCTCTCTCTTCCATACTCGGCACTGCCACCGGCACTCGGACTGGAGCATTCAGCTGCATAGAAATACATGCAGCCGCACACTCCGCTCCCGAGTGCCGGTGGCAGTGCCGGGTATTGAGGTGAGAGACTCGTGCTAGTTTCTCGCATTGCACTCGCAAGTGTGACCCCAGCCGTACTTTCAAAATCTCTAGGACTGTGAGCCTCCATCATAGTATGTTCTCACATCTAGTAATGTGTTCAGGGGTGTAACTATAAGGGTATGTTTCCACGGTCAGTAAACGCCGCGTGTTTGACGCTGTGTACAGCCGCAGCATCAAACACGCAGCGTCCAGATGTTACAGCATAGTGGAGGGGATTTCATGAAATCCCGTCTCCACTATGCGTTAAAACACGCAGGCGTCAGACCTGCGTAAACGGACATGCGGCGCGTCTTTTCAGATCGCAGCATGTCCTTTTACCTTGCGGCAACGCTCCGTCGCCGCAAGGTAAATAACACAGGGCTATGTAGCGCTGCGGTGATTCCAGATGTGTTCAATGAACACATCCGGATTCACCGCGCGTTCAGAAGGGGCGGGGCTTTGGGCGGAGCGGGATTTCCGCTCCGTCCAAAACGCCTGCCATCCTGAATGTGGAGCCATAGGTGCACCCGAACCCTGGAGCCTAAGGGGCCCAAATTGTCCTTTTGGCCCATATTAGAAGATTAATATTATTTCAGAGCCGTGAAAGTTAGGAGCCCTGTTGGAGATTTTGCATTGGGCCATCGGGCACTAAGTTACATTACTGAACATGTTCTATCACCAATAGCACTTTGGTTCTTGAAGACAGTGACTCGGGTGAAAATACCATCGGCGTAGCCTGCGTAACCGCATAGGGACCCAAGAGGTACGGGGGCTGCTACCATCTCCAAAGCAAGTGAATTGTGCATTATGGGGACTCGTATTAGACTACACAGGGGTAGTGTTGAGCGATACGATACCGCAAGTATCGGGTATCGGCCGATATTAGCTCTATCGGACTTTCGATACTTAGTTCCGATATTTTCGTCATATCGAATACCGGAATCGGATTTGTCACTGTCACTGTCAGTGTCCGTCGGTCGGGTCTGTCACTGTCAGTGTCCGTCGGTCGGGTCTGTCAGGAGTCAGCGGCACTTACCTGGCAGAAGATCTCTGGCTGGTCACGGCCTGGACTGCTTCATGGCCGCCATCATCTTTCCCCAGCGGTCACATGCAGTTTCTCGCGATAACTGCAGTGACTGCTGGGTAATCCCGGCCGTAAAGCAGTCAGTCCGATGACGTCACCGCCGGGGAAGCAGGTAATTGTGTAGCCCTGGTACACAATACCAGGAGGATGAGTGGAGAGGTAACAGTTAAGGTCTCTTCATGACATCATGTACACTTCTGACACACCCAGCAGGGGTGTGGAAGGGAGTGATTTTCTAGTCAGTCAGTTTCCTGTCCTTGGACAGAGTAGACGTGTCCAGTTTAAGTCTGTCATCAGTTCAGAACGTGGAGGCTGGTACAAGTGGTCTAATTCACCTTAGTCTAGTCAGAGCTGTGCCCCACTGGAAGAAAGACTGAACTAACTATTAAGAGTCGAGCAAATCGAAGGGCAAAGTGGAAGGAAGATTATTGGAAAAGTGCGTTTGGCTTGGAAGAGTCCTGCACATTGCTACCGGTTACTGGGGACCGAAGAATCACTATTGTTACAAGCATAGTGAAGAGAAAACCAGAGATTTACCGGACCCTAGGTCGCGGCAAACAAGCCCCTTATAGTCAGTACGTAACTGGGGTCAGGGGAAGTGAAGACTTTGAGTCTCTGCAGGACAAAAATAAGGATTCAGCTCCCTCATAGAAAGGCTCCTAACACTAAACTGACTGGGAAGCACAGCTTTGGATAAGCTGGAATCATAGAGGAGACTACGCTTCAGGCTGGTCGTACTCATCTTCATTGGACAGTAAAGGAGGCCCCTAACTTGCTTAGCTGTTGCCTCAAAGCTCATCCTCCATCAACCCCATCAGCCTCCCTGGGACCTGCCTTACCATCTTGCAAGTAAAGGTATGGAAAGACGCTGACCGTGTGAGACTGAGTTATTATTGCATGCCTGCACAATCCCTACCTAACTCCCGATCTGAGGGACCAGTCCCACCTGTAGGGGACCCGACATCTAGCTGCATCACCATCCCCTCAGAGATCTACAGCAGCGCTGGTATAAATTACCAGAAGACTACAGGTGGCGTCACGAACTGTACATAAATCAATCCCCTGTAAATATATCCCCAACATACGCCAGACCGCCAGGGCCACAGACCGAGCCACAGCTACCTGTGACAAAAACCCCATAGACTTCCATGGGCTCGGCTCTGAGTACCCCATTGCCCTGGTAATCCACAATTGTGGTGGCGGGTCGACACAAATTGGCGTCACGAACAGGATCCGAAACTTGCAGCATTGCGAGCCCTGTGTGCCTGTGGAGTGTTTTGGCGAAAAAGACTGTTGCTGTTGTTTGGCGCCAAATACCGCCATATTTGCCGCCAGATTCGCGCCCAAGGCGTTGGAGAAGAAGGTGGGCGTACCTGAAAGAGCGCGCAGAGTCTTGGACACGCCCCCGGCTCTGACTCAGCGGCAGGTCCTGCAACAGGAAGTAAACGCTCTGACATCAGAGCGCCAGCGACGAAGGTCCTGTTCCCACTGCGGTGCCTGTGAAGTAGCAGCGTCTGAAACCGGTAGGCTCCGTTTAACCAAGGGGGCGCTAAGATGTCACAACAACCGGCTGACAGTGCGGCCCCGGCCGGAGGCCCCAATCCCGCACCGTCTGGTATTGTAGCGCCAGATGGGGGCGCAGGCCCTGCACCCAGTCCGGTAGTCCCGATCATGCCACTAACGCTCCCATATATGCCTGGGGCGAAATGGCTTCCCCAATACAGCGGTGAGCCAGGCACATTAGCAGGCTTCAAGCGGAAGTTATGCAGCATCTTAGAAATGTACTCCATGCCTGAGAGACAAAAAGCTGCTGTGCTAATAGGGCAGCTAACTGGCGCTGCTGAGAGGGAAGTGGAGACCTGGGATACCGTTGATCAGGAGTCGGTACCTGCGATCTTCCTGAAGCTACATGCCATATTTGAAGACCGCACAGAAACGGATCTCCGGATGGCCTTCTATCACTGTTCACAACAGCCAGGTGACAGCATCCGGGACTACGCTTGCCGACTACAGGGAGCCCTGAAAGCACTCAAGCAAATTAACAATTTAAATGCTATCGACGAGAATAAAATGTTGAAAGAACAATTTATACAGGGATTGAGATCCCCAGAGGAACGCAGAACTGTAAATTGGTGGTCCTTAGATCATCCGGATGCTACCTTTGATGCCCTAAAGGACATGGCAATAAAAGGGCTGCGGCCCCTGGGCAAACCTGAGGTGGCCACCCAACATCATCAGGCTGAAGTCACTCCGGAACCGGCAGTAACCCCCTTTTCCCCGCTAGTGGCTGAAGCCAAAACGCAGGTGACACCTCCTAGTGAATTGGACTGTCTGCGCTCAGAGGTGCGCCAGCTGACTAAAAATCTGGCCGCTGTGATGAGTGCCCTACAGCTGCGGAAAGAAGAGGAAGGGAAGATCTTGTTAGCTGACTGCCCAGAGGACGTTCCGTGGATGCACCGGAGAAGAAAGAAGAAAGAATCTTCTGGAACATCATGGAGGCAGGACGTGTGCAGCCGAGCTGGGAAGCGGAGGAAGGCAGGCCCCGTGCCCCAGCCAAGCTGCCACCAACACCGGAGTTATCCGTGATCCTGCACCTGAAGCAGGCGTTGCTAGAGACAAGAGAAGAAAATGCACGCCTGAAGAAAATGGTCCAGCACCAACCTGGTTTTGAAGAAATCGAGAGACGCCGGCGTACCCTGGAACAGCGGAGGCTGTGGGACACGGTGGTCTCTCCCCTCAACGACCCCCCACGATTCCAGATACCGAAGAGTCTGCTGCCCAAGGCGAAGGAGCAACCGGAGGCTGCCCCCGAAAGTACCGATCCCGATCCCACCGGTGAAGCGGTGGAAGCGAAGGAGGTTGAGGAGGTACAGCCAATCCCGGAACGCCCGCCCGGCCAAGAGGCCGCAGCAGATGATCGGTCCCCGGCAGGGACACCGGAGGGGTCCTGTCCGTCACTACCAGATGTGGACTGGGACGAAATGGCGCGCCTGGATGACGTCGCCTACACCGCCCAGTGGGAACAGGAATGGCAGAGTCGTGAGGAGAAGAAGAAACGCCAGCAGGAGGAAGAGCGGGAAACTCAGAGGAACCGTGAGCGACAATATGCCGAGCTGATCGCGGACAAAGAGAGTGTCCGGAGAGATAAAGGTACCCTGAGGGAACCGCGGCGGCAGGGTGTGTGACTGAGTTCCAGCTCCGGAAGGGCTGGGGCTTTATCCGTGAACCGGGCCTCTACCCAGCGGTCTTTGTCAGCAGGCGTGACGTAGAATCCCACCTGCCGCAAGGCCATCCCGGGAGGGACTTAGTAAATGGAGATATCGTCACATATACGCGGCACTGGGGAATGAAGGGATGGTATGCCCTTAACGTCACCGTCGTCCGTGACCCCGTCCCAGACGCAGGTACCGTCACCATTACCGCAGCGTCCCTGTCTCCAGCTCAAGCAGAATCCGGCCGTGCCCCAGCATCGCCCCCTGCAAATTCATCGCAACAAGCGACCCAGATTTCATCGCAAATTAAAGCCACCGCTACATCGCAACATGCGACCCAGTCTCAATCGCAATCCCTAACGCGGTCCATATCGCTAACTGTGATTGAAACGCAATCGGTGTCACGTGAAGAAAATGTACCCGTTGCGCCCCTAGAGGTTCGCACCAGAACTGTGGCGACTCAGACCCTGATCGCAGCACATGATTTGCTGGTCCTGGGTTCTAGGGCCCATTGCATCGTTCCAGCCCCCGGGGTGGAAAATGTATTGGAAAGTGTATTTGCAGAGAATGAATAAATAAGTAAAGTAGAATTGGTGAGATCCCTATCGGGTCTATCAAAAGTAAGAAAGTTTGAAATGTTTTTATAAAGTTTTGCACAAAATTATATAGTGAATATATATATTTCTACTGTAGAATGCCCGGCTGGGTAAATGATAAATAGTAACCAGAAAAGTTGCACTTTAGTATTATGTGATATTATATAATATGTCTTTGGTTTTACATTGGACTTGGAGGTTAAGGACTATGCCAACCCAGAACTTACTTGTAAATAGTTGCGCTTCGGTGCTTTCTCTTGGTTTTACATAAACCAGTACAACTACCTCTGAAAACAAAACCCGTGTGGTGTGGCACTGAGTGAGGTCTGCATTTGGATGTCCTGCAGCCCACCCAGGACCCACGTTGAAGGTTTGGTGCGGGTCCTTCACAAGTATACCGTATATTTATTGAATGCTATTTAATACTTTTGTATTTCTATATATAATGTTATTGTTTGCAACGTTCAAGATATCCTCACCTCCCGGATGGGACGAATTACTGTTATTGTTAATGTTTTCATGCATAAACAAAAATGTCTTTTTATATTTTACAGCCCGGGAGTGCTGTCGTTTACCATGGGGGAATGTGTAGCCCTGGTACACAATACCAGGAGGATGAGTGGAGAGGTAACAGTTAAGGTCTCTTCATGACATCATGTACACTTCTGACACACCCAGCAGGGGTGTGGAAGGGAGTGATTTTCTAGTCAGTCAGTTTCCTGTCCTTGGACAGAGTAGACGTGTCCAGTTTAAGTCTGTCATCAGTTCAGAACGTGGAGGCTGGTACAGGTGGTCTAATTCACCTTAGTCTAGTCAGAGCTGTGCCCCACTGGAAGAAAGACTGAACTAACTATTAAGAGTCGAGCAAATCGAAGGGCAAAGTGGAAGGAAGATTATTGGAAAAGTGCGTTTGGCTTGGAAGAGTCCTGCACATTGCTACCGGTTACTGGGGACCGAAGAATCACTATTGTTACAAGCATAGTGAAGAGAAAACCAGAGATTTACCGGACCCTAGGTCGCGGCAAACAAGCCCCTTATAGTCAGTACGTAACTGGGGTCAGGGGAAGTGAAGACTTTGAGTCTCTGCAGGACAAAAATAAGGATTCAGCTCCCTCATAGAAAGGCTCCTAACACTAAACTGACTGGGAAGCACAGCTTTGGATAAGCTGGAATCATAGAGGAGACTACGCTTCAGGCTGGTCGTACTCATCTTCATTGGACAGTAAAGGAGGCCCCTAACTTGCTTAGCTGTTGCCTCAAAGCTCATCCTCCATCAACCCCATCAGCCTCCCTGGGACCTGCCTTACCATCTTGCAAGTAAAGGTATGGAAAGACGCTGACCGTGTGAGACTGAGTTATTATTGCATGCCTGCACAATCCCTACCTAACTCCCGATCTGAGGGACCAGTCCCACCTGTAGGGGACCCGACATCTAGCTGCATCACCATCCCTCAGAGATCTACAGCAGCGCTGGTATAAATTACCAGAAGACTACAGGTGGCGTCACGAACTGTACATAAATCAATCCCCTGTAAATATATCCCCAACATACGCCAGACCGCCAGGGCCACAGACCGAGCCACAGCTACCTGTGACAAAAACCCCATAGACTTCCATGGGCTCGGCTCTGAGTACCCCATTGCCCTGGTAATCCACAATTGTGGTGGCGGGTCGACACATAATCAGCTGTGCTGCGCCGGGATGACAGGCTCTGCCTGTCATTGCGATGTAGCAGAGCTGGATCGTCGTGGGACAATCGTTACTATGGACTGCGTCGGACAGGTGGTATACTGTTGTTTTGTTTTTTTTCTTTTTTTACAGGAGATCGATGGCGTCGCAGGAATGAGAGTATAATAAAATTAATGAAAACTGTGTTGTCTCTTTTATTTCATTAAAATACTGTTTTCTTGCTGTGTCTTTTTTTTTATACATTTAAAAACTTTGGGATTAATAATGGATCGGTGTCTTATTGACACCTCTCCATTATTAACCGGGCTTATTCTCACCGTGCAATCAACGGTGACATTAACCCCTTATTACCCCACTTGCCACCGCTACAGGGCAGTGGGAAGAGCCGGGTAAAGTGCCACAATTGGCACATCTTTTGATGCGCCAAATGTGGCGCTGCTGTAGCCTGGTATTATCAGGCTGTTGAGGGCCAAAATCCATGGGCCTTGACAGTCTTTTAATACCAGGCCGCAGCAGTCTGCATTTTACTTGGCTGGTTAACAAAAATAGGGGGACCCCTACGCCGTTTTTTTTTCGAGGGGATCCCCTATTTTTGTTAACCAGCCAAGATATGCAGACTGCTGTGGCCTGGTATTATCAGGCTGGCAAGGTCCATGGATATTGGATCCTTACCAGCCTGAAAAACCAGGCCTCAGCAGTCTGCTTCATCTGGCTGGTTAACAAAAATAGGGGGGACCCCACGCCAAATTTTTTTCGAGGGGATCCCCTATTTTTGTTAACCAGCCAAGATATGCAGACTGCTGTGGCCTGGTATTATCAGGCTGGCAAGCAGGGTCGGACTGAGGCACCGGGACACCGGAGAAACCTACGGTGGGCCCCAGCTCCTGCGTGGTGGGCCCTGATTTGAAAGGATAGGTCGCAGGGCAGAGGGGGCGGTGGCCCCGGGGCCCGCGCTCTGAGGGGGCCCACCCGGAGCTACGATACAGTTACATTCTGCGGCAGAGCAGGGAGAATCGCTCTCCCTGCTCTGCCGCCCGGAAGCTATGGGGCCTGAACAGGCGTTGGGGGGGCCCGGTGCCAGCAGTGGGCCCCCCACCCGTCATCGGAGGGTCAGCTGTATCGGCATCCAGCCGATAAAGCTGACCGCATGGAGAGAGAAGGAGCGAGCGCTCCTTCTCTCCCATAATCCCCCTCTCAGCGTATGACAGCGGGCGCAATAACATCACCTGCCGGCGCCCGCTGTCAGACGCTGAGAGGGAGAACAGTGAGCAGCACAGGAGCCGGGAGGTGAGTTTTTTTTTTATTTTTTTTTTAATGGGGGTGCAGTCGAGTCCTGGCTGGAGAAGTCGTCATGTCGGTGTGGGCTAGATGTAAAAGACATTAAAAGTGAACAATTCCATTAGAAAGAACATCAGCGGTAAGTCATTATCTGTACCTGTGCTGTAATCTATTATATGTTCTGTAGGACTGGTATTATTTAACACAGACCATATGGCGGTAATATCAATATTGGTCTTTTTATATATAGATTATTTTGGCCAACAGCGCGGTCATTTGCTGAGGTTCTCTGATGAAGGGCCCACTTAGAAGTTTTGCCCCCACTAAACCAAAACCCTAGCTACGCCTATGGCTCTCTCTCTAGTCTTTCTTTCTCGCTCTCTGTTCTTTCCTTCTCGCTCTCTGTTCTTTTTTCTCTCTGTTCTTTCTTTCTCTCTTTTCTTTCTTTCCTCTCTTTCTTTCTCTGTTTGTTCTTTCTCTCTCGCTGCTCTTTCTTTCTTTTCCTCAGTACCAGCCACTGTGCCCTCATTACCAGTCAGTGTGATCAGCAGTGCTAAATGGTTACGCTTGGGGCGAGGATATGGGTGTGATTAGCTGTGAAATGGGTGTTGTCGGGGCGTGGCCTAAAATTTTCAGCGGCGCGAAACACGCGCCGCAGCCTTTAATCCTCTTTCCTGTCTTCCAAATTTGGGAGGTATGCTGTATGACCTCCCTACAACTTCTGGCCATGCTCCTGATGAGCGCGACGGATGGTCTCGTGAGGGATCTCCTCCCACACCTGGACTAAAGCATCCACCAACTCCTGGACAGTCTGTGGTGCAACGTGGCATGGCCTAAAATTTGCTGCAGCAGGCACAGCGTGCCACAGCCTTTGTCCCTCTTTCCCTTCTTCAAAGGTTGGGAAGTATGATGGTGGGCCCCAAGAATAATTTTTCTCTGGTGGGCCCAAGGTACTCCAGTCCGACGCTGCTGGCAAGGTCCATGGATATTGGCTCCTTAACAGCCTTAAATACCATGCCTCAGCAGCAGGGGCGTACATATAAATCATGGGGCCCCATAGCAAAAGTCTGAATGTTCCCCACCCCCCCAAAAAAAAAACCCAGAGGCATTGTAAATGTAAAGTGCCAGCACAGTGAGGGAAGTTGAGTCGCACAGAGACAGGGGTTTTGGTGGTACTCGGCACCGATCACGTCGACTTCTATGGGGATGTCACGAGTAGCACAGCTCGGTCCGTGACCTGGGCGATCACTGGAATGTGGGATATTTCCAGGGGATGATAGAATGTTCGTGTAGTTTGTCGTGACGCCACCTGTAGTACCTGGTCAGGGTGTCCAGCGCTGCTGTGCAGGTCCTCTGGAAGGGATGGTGTAGTGCAGGTAGGTGAAAAGTCTTCTACAGGTAAGACGCTATCCTTCCAGGGCAGATAGATGTGAGATAGAGCAATGGTGCAAAGTGATGTAGCAGAGTGGACTATGCGACATAGTAAGAAAGCAGGAAACACTTCAAGTTAAACGTTGCATAATAAAATTTTTAATAATAACATTACAAAAGTGCAAATGGCTTATATTATGTGACATGTTTTGTTACTGTTCATACCCTTGATATGTGTTATACATGTGTGTTAATAAATACATATTCAACAAAAGTGCAAATAGCATTAGTGCCGAAGTTCGTGGAGACTTCTTAGGACTACAACCCCACCGGGGTAACTTCACAGTGTCCTTTACTTGTGCTTGTAGAGGACCCGCTCCAAACCTCCAACTGTGGTCTTGGGTGGGCTGCAAGACTTTCCTTGAGCAGACCTCACTTTTGGCCACACCAAACGGGTTTTTAGTTTCTGAGGTAGTTGAAAATAGTGCACAGTAAAGTTTTTTGTAAAACCAAGATGGAGCACCGAAGTGCCAACTATTTACAGAAAAGTTTGTGAGCCAGTACAGTTCATGGCTTCAAAGTTCAACATTTTCATTACAGTGAAACACCATTACCCAACCTGGGTATATTAAGGCAACAATAAACTTGTTCTTCTGAACATTCACCCGTCCGGGTACATCAAACCATTACCCAACCTGGGTATATTAAGGCAACAATAAACTTCTTTTTATGAACATTCACCCGTCCGGGTACATCAATAATTTAACTATTTACATACAGAGACCCTGTCCGGGTTATTTAGACTTCTTTGGCTGGCCTCTTCCAGGTACCACCTGGTACTCTTCTGGAGCTTGCCAAACATCCGTGACAGGAGGGTCCACCCTGACCTGATGACGTCGTGTGGCCTGTACAGTGACGTCGTGACCCGCTATCTGGGTCTGTGTGGCCACCTCTTTCGTCTCCCTCCGGGTCTGGAACCCTATGTCCCGGACTGTACGAACCCCAGGGGGCCTAACAGGCGCCGGGTATGGGCCAGCTATCATTATCATGTCCATAGCTGGGGCTGCTGAGGAGACCACTGAGGGAGGCTGGGGAGATTTACGGCATGGGGTGGGCACTTGTGCAGAGGCCTGGTTGGGGGAGGCTGAAGGCTCGTAGGGTCTGTCAGTTTCCTGACACTCTGGGGAGTAGGGGTCGCACCTGGTAACATTTAGGGCGTACCATCCATTGTAACCCCAGTGTCGGGTGTAAGTCACCAAGTCTCCTGGCAACAGGTCCCTCCCCGGGTGTCCTTCTGGGAGGTGAGCCTCCACGTCCCGCCGGGTTACAAAAACTTCTAAATAAAGTCCAGGCTCCTGGATGAAGCCCCAACCACCTTTTAACTTAAAGTTCCGTACTGCACCCTTACGCCGCGGCTCCCTCACCGTACTTTTATCCTTTCTCATACGTGCCTTCTCTGCCAGGTCCTTCTCCAGGTGACGTTGCCGAAGCTTTTGGGATTCTCGCTGCTCCCTTTGTCGCTCTGCTTCCCGCTCCCGACGTCTCCAGTCTTCCTCCTGACGCCGGTTGTAATTCTCCTCCACCAGCAGCTCCATGTCTCCAACATCAAACGCCAGCTTACGATGTCCGGTTTGCGGCAGCTCTCCTGGCGCCCGCCAGTCCTGGCGGCGCTCACTTGTGGCGGAAGCAGCCGGCTCTGGAACAGATGACGGTCGGGCTCCGGTACAGGCAGGTAGAGCTCTGGTGCCTGCGCGGCCTCCTCCATGAGGACGAGTGTCGCTTCTTCTGCCTCAGCGACGGGGGCAGACAGCGGGATCTGGGGTGCTGGTGCGGCGTTTTCAGCAGGAACGGGTGCCTCCACTGTGATACTGGCAACCGGTTCAGATTGCAAGGGCTGGGATGCCCGCACGGCCTCCTCTACTGGAACGGGTGCCTCCACTGAGATACTGGCAACCGGTTCAGATTGCAAGGGCTGGGATGCCCGCACGGCCTCCTCTACTGGAACGGGTGCCTCCACTGAGATACTGGCAACCGGTTCAGATTGCAAGGGCTGGGATGCCCGCATGGCCTCCTCTACTGGAACGGGTGCCTCACCTTCCGGTACAGACACTTCAGGGGGTAAGAGGGATTGGCGCCGTTCCAATTGTAGTTTTAGGGCCCGCCAGCTCGCTTCCATCCTGGCGACCTCCTCCCGGTGCCGGGCCAGGTCTCTCAGGGTATCCTCCGCTTCTTCCAGCGTAGGAGGGTTTCCAGGCCGGGTGCCAAACGGTGGCTCCGTGGTGATCGGGTCGCTTCCATGGGGGGAGAGCTCTGACTCCTCCATCCCTTCCCACTTCTGCTCACGTCCATTCGCCATCTCTGCCAAGTCACATGTGTCATTAGCATCAGGAGAGGCGACATCTTTTGTAGGGAGGCGGGACCTTCGCGTTCGTTTCCGCCCACTGAGGAGGATGAGGAGGCGGAACTCCAGAGCTGTGGGGCACGATCTTACATTGCAGTAACATTTAGAGTGTGCGGACATCGTTTTCGCGCCACGGAGTGAGTGTACGCCCACGAGAGCACGCCCTTATTCTTCACCTGTGCCTCGTGGCGCAGATATGACGGAAAAATGGCAAATACAGTCTATGATGATTTTTGCAATTCTCAAGCAAAAAAACAGTTCAATTAAGGCACACAGGACTCGCTTATAGCGAGCTTCTGAATCCTGTTCGTGACGCCAAAGTTGAGTCGCACAGAGCCACAGGTTTTGGGGGTACTCGGCACCAAGCCCATCGACTTCTATGGGGGATGTGACGGGTAGCACAGCTATGTCCGTGCCCTGGGCGATCACTGGAATGTGGGATATTTCCAGGGGATGATAGAATGTTCGTGTAGTTTGTCGTGACGCCACCTGTAGTACCTGGTCAGGGTGACCAGCGCTGCTGTGCAGGTCCTCTGGCAGGGATGGTGTAGTGCAGCTAGGTGATAAGTCTTCTACAGGTAAGACGGTATCCTTCCAGGGCAGATAGATGTGAGATAGAGCAATGGTGCAGAGTGATGTAGCAGAGTGGAGTATGCGACGTAGTAAGAAAGCAGGAAAGGAAACAATTCTTACTACAAAGACATGCAGCATAAGGCTGCCTCAACCCCTCCCATCCAACTAGCTACACCCTGTTCTAACCAGCCTGAGCTAGACCATCCCATTGGGTCCGCCTACACTCAGCTGGCATAGTGTACTGTTGAATGCAGTGGTTGGAGTCAATGGGGTGTTTCCTCCTTACCTGAGAGTAAGTTGTCACACCGCTGGGTGCGATGCAACATCTCTGTGGCGACTGGACCCTCGGGTGCTTCTGTCTTTTCACAAATGCCGGCTTTACCCGGCAATTGAATCAGAGGCTATTTTACTATGTAGAAGTGAATAAACTATAAATATATGTATATATATATATATATATATGTCACAATGACATGTATATATATATATATATATATATATATATATGTATTCTAAGTGTGTATATTTTGTGTTTACAAGGAAAGAAAGTGTTTTTTTAGTTGCGATATTTTGTTCCCATAGACTTACATGGGACTTCCGGTATCGGAATCGGATATCGCCGATATTTAGTGATATCGGCGATGCCATTCCGATCCGATATTTTTAGATATCGAGCAGTATCGCTCAACACTACACAGGGGCTCTTATACTGTTCTTGCACAGGGACTTTCTGCTGTCTGTGTTGGCTCCTGCACTGACTGCTGGTGCTTTCTGCTATATACTGTCCTAAAACTGTATACACCGTCTTCAACGAACCCCAAATAAGAGCCGAATGGAAACTTTCAGTCAGTCTTTGCTCATGTCCAGGTCCAGACAACTCATGCTGCAGATTTATTCTTACCGAAAAGGGAGTGTTGCCCATCTTTTTTTAAAATTTTTTTACTGCAGCACAATGTTACATTACAAGTAGAAAGTGAAATGTTCAACCCCATAAAGGAAGTCTGCATCACTTATAACGTGCATGTCGAATTGGTAATTGCTGCATTTGCTTTTCAGATGGGAAAGATTACCCACGGATCCTGCAGAATGACTGCTCGCCTGAAATAAAAGCAAAAGGCCAATTAGAAATTAAAGAGGTCAGAGGCCGAGGGCAGTTTAATAAACAGAAGCCCGAGTGGGTGAATTAATCTAGCGCAAGTCATTTCAACAAAAACGGCCAATAGTTTTCAGAACACTGAGCTAAAGAGGCAGGTTTCCGAGGATTGAGTAGTATCTGGAGAAGGGTAGAAATGAGTCCTTTCCATAAAGATGCAAGTATGGTGAGGAGACGGACCTATTTCTTTGGCTATGTGCACACGTTGTAGATTGGTCTGCAGAATTTTCTGCACAGAATCTGCATCTCTTGGCAGAAACTGCAGGTCAAAATCCAAGCAGTTTTTATCCTTTTTTTGTCCTTTTTATCTGCAGATTTACTGCAGTTTTTGTGCAGATTTCCCCTGCCTTTTGAGACCTGCAGATTCCTATAATGGAGCAAGTGTAAAACCGCTGCAGTTCTGCACAAAAGAAGTGACATGCTGCAGTTTTAAATCCGCACCAAATCTGCGCAGAAAAATCTGCAGCATGTGCACTGCATTTTTTGATTTCCATTGACTAGAATGGCACTGTACATCGCTTGCAGTTCTGCTGCAGATCTGCAAGGCAAAATCTGCTGCAGAACTGCAACAGAATCCGCAACGTGTGCACATACCCTTTCAGTAGCAAACTATGCAAGTCATTGCTGCAGGATGTTGCACAGAACTTTCTCACTCTGCTAACAGAAAAAGAAAGAATCGGAAGATCAGCTGCACAAATCTTTCACCTGTCCCAATAGTCTGAGACATTTAACATGCACCGATACTTTGTATCAGGGCTCGTGCGACCGATTTTCTCATATGGGCTCATACTCACATGAGCCGAAAACGGATGATTTTCAGCCGATAAAAAAATCGGATTCAAATCGGACCAATGTTATTCAATAGATGACATCTCATTTGCGATTTTTTTTTCTCAGCCGAAATCGGTGTGAGAAAAAAATCGCAACATGCTGCGATTTGCTGCGATTTTGGCATGATAATCGCTAATGCAATAGATGGTGCTATAAAAAAATCGCATGCAAATCGCATGACAATTGCACATAATCGGACCATCCTGAAAACTGACCGTTTTTTTTCCAGCAAGTGAGTATGAGCCCTATGAGTGTAATTTGTGGTTTTCACAGATAGTACTCGTACCTGTAATATTCTGTAGGGTTATGCACATGTCCAATTTTTTTTTCAAGCGGAAAAAATCGACATGTACAATTTTAATCCGAGTGTCAGATCAAAATCAGCAATGCAAATCTATTTGCCTATGGAAAAAAACGATTCACACTCGGATGTCTGATTTTCAAGGACAATCAGAATGGAGAACGTGGAGAAACTTTTTTCCTCGTCATTTTTCTCAGATATGGAGAAATCGGTCGTGTGAACCTGCACTCTGAGGCTGGTGTCACACTTGCGAGTGTGATGCGAGAAACTTGCGCATCAATACCCGACACTGCCGCCGGCACTCGGGACCGGAGTGTGCGGCTGCATAGAAATACATGTAGCAGCACACTCCTGTCCGAGTGCCGGCGGCAGTGCTGGGTGTTGATGCCTGAGTTTCTCGCATCACACTAGCAATTGTGACCCCGGCCTGAGGTTCAGACTTTTTAGCTCCCAGAGGATTAGACTAGGTACAGTTGTAGCAAATTCTGGTCTGTGAGAACTATTCGGTAACTGAAGATTTTCATCCTCAGAATATACGAATGAATAATCCTCATTACTCTCAAGCAGAGATCTTGAGAAGTATGAAGAAACGTCTAATAGAAAGTGACAAAATTGTCCATTATGTGACAACTAGATGGAGGCCCGATGCTATCGCATCGGGAGGGCGGTAATGTCACGATGGGGGCAGGCTTTGCAGCGTTGAGAATCTCTCCCCTCTTGTACTCACCCACCTATCCACTCTCTCTTTCCCCATGTGCTGACTTCTCCCACTGTGCTCTCTTCTTTGACCTGTCTACCCCATGTGCTATCTATCTATGTGTGTGTGTGTGTGTGTGTGTGTGTGTGTGTGTGTGTGTGGTGCGTACGGTGTATACAGTGTGTGTACGGTGTATACAGTGTGTGTGGTGCGTACAGCGTATACAGTGTGTGTACAGCGTATACAGTGCGTGTGTGTTGCGTACGGCGTATACAGTGTGTGTGTGTGTGTGTACAGCGCATACAGTGCGTGTGTGTTGGGCGTACAGCGTATACAGTGTGTGTTTGTGTGTGTACAGCGTATACAGTGTGTGTGTTGCGTACGGTGTATACAGTGTGTGTGTGTGTGTGTGGTGCGACGGTGTTCCGCTGGTGGTACCGCGCAATAGGCTGGTACCACCAACAGTTTCCATATTAAGACACCCATCACTTGGGTGTCCCAATATGGCAGTCGGTGAACTTCCGCCGCTTGGAATTCTGGGATCCGGACACATCTGGACGGAACAGGATGTGAAAACATTACAAGTTAAGTATATATTAGATTAGAAGGGTATTTCCATACAATTAGGCTAGGCTTACTTTTGCGTATATGTGCGCAGCTTATCATCTGCATACGGAAACGCATGCAAACGCATGTTTACGCGGTTATTCTTATCTGCATCATCTTACGCATGACGCAAAAAAACGCTTGTGTGTGAATGCGTTTGTATGAGTTTTTTGCATGCATTTGCGTTGTTTATGTGCATGCATTCGATATGACAGACACGAAAAGGGCGTGTCTCATAAAGAACGCCTGCATATCAAACGCATCCGTATGCATGTCCTTGCGTACCAATGCGTTCCAATAGACAGTAATGAGTTGTTTTGATGCATTCATCCGCATGCGCATATTTGACGGATTTTTGACGCATCAAATAATGCAACATGTTGCGTTCGTTGGACACCGCCGCACACCGCAAAATGATGCATGCGTACGCGTTTGCATGCAAACACATGTCTCTGCGTACACCATGTTAAAGATATGTAAGCATGACGCATGCGGATCTATGCAGATGAAACGCTGCGCACACAGACGCAAATGTGAAACCAGCCTTAGGAAATACCATCATATTTCTATTTCTATCGACCTCTGGGGTAATAAAGAAGCCGCTGCACTGGATCTTTTTGTAAGGATTCATTCACATGACTATATTTTCGGGGTGCGGTTTGTTAAAATACAAACACACAGACGGTACACAGACAGCACTAGAGTATATACACACAGTATATTTGGATATACCGTATATACACATGACAAAAGGGTATTCGAGTCTCCTTCCGAGCTTCGACTCTCCCCCTCACCCCCATTCGAACAACCAGAAAGGGGGAAGGGTGAGGGGTACTTCTACCTGCCTTCAGTCCTAACCCCCTCCCCTTCCCCTACTCCCCCAAGGGGCGAAATAAAAGAAACCATCACGCACAATATTTTTTGGATAAATTGGCCACAGCAGCCATTTTATTAACAAACATTTACAATTATAACAGCCCGGAGGGGCGGTCCTCGAAGCCCCAAACCAATACCCCCATGACGTTAATAAACCAACTTGGCCCCAGGTCGAGTCTTGCCTCCAGCCGTTAAGCACCAGCTCAGACGCACCAAGAACTACCCACCTGGCCAGAAACCATTGCTGCAAAGCCCGGGTCTCCTTTATCTCTTCCTCGGGATACTTAACATACCCGTCCACTTAAGTCCACGATGGAGGGAGTCCAGGACCTCTTCGGATCCCCACCGCCCAGAGCCGCCATCTTCACCAACTTCGAGGACCACCCCCACGCCCTACTGCCGTGACAAAAGGAAAAAGACAAGCAAGTAATATTATGCATTTACCATCTTATCTGAAACTTCCTTTTCCGAAAATAAGAGAAATTACCAATACTACCCGGCTAGCCTAAAAAAATATAAAGGGAGGGTGGGTGGTAGATTCTCTCATCTACTATGGGGCACCTAAAATGGTTGCCCCACCAATATGGCTTCCCCTATTTATATCCCAAGCTCCCCCCCATTGTCCCTCCCTCTTACCAGTCCTCAAGCCCAGCCCCGCTCAGCTCATCCATTTAAACCGTACCGTGCCTTGCCCTAATACCTGTCCGCCCGCTTCTTCTCTCCCTCTCAACCCTGTCATGTCGTCCTCCCTGCTATGGCCTGTGGCCCAGTACGGCCTCACTTATATTTTGTTTGTTCACTGACCAAATCTGCTTGTGAAAAACAACACAGCATGCACTAGTCTCTTCCTTAAATCAGATGAGACACTGCCCAGAGAAGAAATCTTTTTTTTTTTCTTCATAGACCCCCAAAAATTGCAGCATGCACTAGTTTCTTCTATAGGCCGGGATCACACATGCGAGTAAGTCGTCCGACACTCGCATGTGAAATCCCAGCTCTGGCGCCGGCACTCAGGAGTGGAGCGAGCGGCTGCATGTAGTTCTATACAGCCGCTCGCTCCACTCCCGAGTGCCGGCGCCAGAGCTGGGATTTCACATGCGAGTGTCGGACGACTTACTCGCATGTGTGATCCCGGCCATAAGGTCAGGATCACACATGCGAGGAATACGGCCGAGTCTCGCATGTTAATACCCGGCACTGCTGTCAGCCTCAAGAGCAGAGCGTGCGGCTCCATGTATTGCTCCACTCCCGAGGCCGGGTATTGCCATGCGAGACTCGGCCGTATTCCTCGCATGTGTGATCCCGGCCTTAATCAGATGAGGCTCTCCCATTCATGTCTATGGGTGTGCAAAACAAAAATGGATGCCATAAGGAGTTGCTTCATCTTTTACGGATACATTGCAATTCTGTAACATAGGAAACTGTAAATGGTCTTGTAGATTATTATTATTATTATTATTAACTATAAAGAAATGGACCTCACACGAATGACAAAGTGAGAAAAATCGTTCAGGTTTTCTGGCTGAAACTTATGATTTTTTTATATGGTTGAGTGAAAGTGGCCTAAGGCTATTTTCCCACGATAAGTATTTTATGCATTTTTGATATTGCAGATTTTCTTCGGCATTACAGCACCAATTAGCTAAATTAGGTTACTTGTGCTTTTTGATTGCATTTTGAGTACTTTTTTTTAGGGTGGGGGTTTATCTGCATTTTTTCTTTTTTTTAAATGGCAAAGTCATGTGCAGATTACGTGTTTTTAAGGCTTTTTAACTGTGGAAATACGATAAAACTGCATATGCAATTTCTATCTGCATTTTTTCCCAATCTTATTCAAGTATATGGGCAAAATCTGCAAATAAAATGCAAGAGAGATTGCCAAGTTTCAAAATCACACTGCCAAAAAATAGAATGCACAGTGGTCATGAGACTTACCGTATATAAATCCCATACACCGTACTGTTATATGCTGCATGTATGGTGCATAGACATACACATCAAAAAAATGCACCAAATAATTATAGTGGGAAATTAGTCTAAGGCCTCATACTCACTGGTGCCGATAACGGATGAAAATCAGACGATAAAAAATCGGATGCAAATCTGACCAATGTTAGTCAATGGGTGAATTCTCATTAGCGATTTTTTTTCTCATCAGATATTGGTGTGAGAAAAAAATCGCAGCTTGCTGCGATTTGATGCGATTTTGGGATGAAAATCGCCAATGCAAGTCAATGGGTGCGATTAAAAAACGAACAGCACTCGCACCATGCACGTGCTGTCCGATTTATACGCACCAGTCTCCTTTGAAAAGCCGGTAATTCATCCCCGGCTACTGTAAAATCACACTGACAGCTCACAAAACAGTAGATACATACACATAGAATACATATATATATATATATATATATATATATACATGTCATTGTAACACATACATATATATATATTTATAGTTCTTACACTTCTACATACTGTAATAGCTGCTAATTCAATTGCCGGCTTTTGTGAAATCACAGAAGCCGACATGAAATGATACATTGTTTCCACACAGTTAACCATGTCATTTCCTGTATTTTGATATATAGTTTGAACTTACAATTACATGAGTGTATTTGTGCTAAATTTCAGACATGTAGGGGTTAATTAAAGGTGTAAATTCGTTGAAAAAAAATGCGTGGGCTCCCGCTGTATTTTCTCCACCAGACAGACAAAGCAAGCGAGTGGGGCAGATAATAATAGCCTAGGGAGGGTACATTTTTTTTGTGCCCCCCCTGGCTACTAACATCTGCCCCCAGACACCCCAGAAAGGGCAAATCTATAATTAGATTCGCCCTTTCTGGCACTTTGCCCGTCTATTCCCATTGCCCTGTAGCGGTGGCGAATGGGTTAATAAGGCGTTAATGTCACCTTAGGATTGAAAGGTGACCTTAAAGGTACTGCCACACTAAACAATCCCGCTAGCGATCTCGTTAGCGTTGCATACTAATGAGATCGCTAGCGGGATCGTTTCTATATCGCTAAATGCGGCCACATTTAGCGATATAGTTAACGACGCTATCGCCGTTAGCGATCTTCTTAACGACTTTAGCGGTACAAAAGTACCGCTAAATCGCTAAGAAAAGGTGCCACACAGCGATAAGATACTTACCCAGCGGGAGCGCCAGCGATGAAATAGGGTCCGGAACGATTCCAGCGACGAGCGAGATCACAGCAGGAAGCTCGTCGCTGGAAGCTGCCGCACTGAACAATATCGCTAACGGGATCGCTAAATAGTGACGTTTTTTAGCGATCTCGTTAGCGATATTGTTTAGTGTGGCATACCCTTTAGGCAGGTTAATAATTGAGAGCTGTCAATTAGACAACTATCAATTATTAATCCTATTGAAGTAAATAAAAAAACACAAACACACTTTAAGAATAAATAATTTTAATGAAATCAAAACACATATTTTTGACCATCTTTTATTTCACTCTTAATCCGTTTGAAGCCCTTGTTCTTCTAAAATAAATATAAAATAATAAAACAACATTATTCTTACCTATCTGGCGATCTGTCACGTCCCACGATGTAATCCTTCACAAAGGGTTAACTAGCAATCAGATAAGCAGCGCAAGTAATCCTGTGTGCTCATCTGATAGCTCCTGAATGAATGAGCTTATCTCCTGCCGACAGGAGAGGATGTGATTAATGAATGAAGCTTAATTGATTGTATCCACTTTCACGTTAGGTCAGGTCACTGAAGTGAAAGTGGCAATAAATCAATTAAGCTCCATTCATGAATCTATTCCTCTCCTTTCGCTGGGAGAGTAACTGATTCATTCATGGGAATACAGCTCGGAGACAGCATTAGCTCACTGTTAACTGTAACCTGTTAACCCTTTCTGATGGATTACACCGTGGGACCTGACTGTACATCGGATTGGTAAGAATAATTTTGCTTTTTTATTTTATTTTTATTACAGGAAATGGTTTTAGCAGGAAAATAAAATATGGTCAAAAACTGTGTGATTATTTCATTAAACTTATTTTTTATTAAACTGTGTGTGTTTGATTTTTGTATCATACAATAGGATTAATAATTGATAGTTGTCTAATTGAGAGCTCTCAATTATTAACCTGCCTTAAGGTCACCTTTCAATACTAAGGTGACATTAACGCCTTATTAACCCATTCGCCACCGCTACAGGGCAATGGGAATAGACGGGCAAAGTGCCAGAAAGGGCGAATCTAATTATAGATTTGCCCTTTCTGGGGTGTCTGGGGGCAGATGTTAGTAGCCAGGGGGGGGCACAAAAAAAATGTACCCTCCCTAGGCTATTATTATCTGCCCCCACTCGCTTGCTTTGTCTGTCTGGTGGAGAAAATACAGCGGGAGCCCACGCATTTTTTTTCAACGAATTTACACCTTTAATTAACCCCTACATGTCTGAAATTTTGCACAAATACACTCATGTAATTGTAAGTTCAAACCATATATCAAAATACAGGAAATGACATGGTTAACTGTGTGGAAACAATGTATCATTTCATGTCGGCTTCTGTGATTTCACAAAAGCCGGCAATTGAATTAGCGGCTATTACAGTATGTAGAAGTCTAGGAACTATAAATATATGTATATATATATGTCACAATTACATATATATATATATATATATATATATATATATATATATGTATTCTATGTGTGTATATGTATTGTTTCTATTCTTTATTAAAGCTGTCAGTGTGATTTTACAGTAATGCCAGGGATGAATTAGCGGCTATTATACTATGTAGAAGTGTATGACCTATATATATATTATATATATATATATTAGATGTATATATATATATTATATATATAATTATTTGCTTTTTGTGTAAATTTTTTTTTACAATGTGATTTTTACATGACTTTTTACATAGAGATAACTGCTCTATGTAAAACTTCATGTTAAAATCGCATTGCATACAGATGGAAAACTGATGGAAAACTGACAGAAAACGCATGGTGCGATTTAAAATCGCATCAAAATCGCATGCCTTTTTACAACAAATGTACCGTTTTTTTCCTGCAGAAAACGGACCGATTTTTTTCCAGCCAGTGAGTATGAGGCCTAAGAGCAGTTGCAGATTGCTATAGATTCTCTCATCCGAGAGAACTGGGCCGATTATGCATATGACACTCTGATCAAGCTCTGATCTGAATGTGAGCATAGTGTGAGCCAATTTTCTTGGATGAGGAGAAGATAGAGGAAAAAAAGGTTTCTATCTTCTCCATTGTGTCGGTGTATGTAAATCAGACCGCACTCAGATGCCATCTGACTGCAGTCCGATAGTTTCCACGTACTCATTGTCTTGGATTATCTGAATATCAGATCAAACTCTTGCATGCAACAATTTTTTTTCCCTTGGACAGATTCTGTCTGAGGAAAAAAATCAGACATGTACATAACCCCATAGACTAACATTGGTCCAAGTGTAATCCGATGTTTTGTCTCATCGCACTTGGACGGAAAATACGGTGGTATGCGTCCGCTCTCAGCAACGCTCTCAGCAGTAAGGCTGGGGTCACATTAGCATATAGCATCCGATGTGAGATGCTAATGACACTTAGCTCAAACTCTGCTGTGAGCGTCAGCCGAGAGTCATGCTATGGTGATCCGAACCTTTCACATGCGAGAATCGGATCACAGGTGAGGAGAAGAAGAGGTTAATATCAGATATGCACTTGGATGACATCAGAGTGTTTTGCATGCACCCATTGACTTGTATGGGTGCATGCTGTACGGGATACACTGCCAATCGCAACATGTTGTGATCTTTTTCTGATGCCAAATCGGCATGAGAAAAAAATCGCAGATCTGCTCTGCCTCATTGAATAACACTGGTCAGAGTGCAATGCGAGATTTTCTCATATTGCTCTCCTTCATATTTTACGCCAGTGTGAGCCTTGTACGTCCCATTTAAAGAGTAACTTACGTTTTGATTTCTTTTTCATAAACCAATAGTACACGTGAAAATAAGAAACTTTGTAGTATATCTTATCAGAAAAATCTGCTTATTTCTCCTCCTGGACTGATCATTTATCCTAAAAATTCTCAATTCGCAGGTAAAATGTGTCTTCAGTGAACACAGATTTTCCCATTACTGAGATAGGAAATGGCAATTGGTGCTCATAAAGTTCCATGGAGAACTGTTACTGTTGTTTCAGCAGAACTTGCAGTGGAATGTGTGTGCCTTCCTCTAGCTCCTCCCCATCCATGGAATTTTAAAAGCACCAATTGACATCTATCTTTTTTCTGCTGAACACAAATTTTACAGGTTTTATCAGTGAATTGAGAGACAGAGAGCAATCCAGAAGGTGGAAAAGAAAGCAAATTTTCTGATAAAATATATTACAAAGTTGCTTATATTCATGTGCACTATTGATTTATGAAATAAAAATTAAAACATGTTATTTTTCAGCATTATTCCAAGAGCTACTTTAATTTTTGGGTCACTTTCTATAACTGTTCGCTATTGGTCAGCCAGTGGAACGGCTCAATTGCGGAGCTGCTCCATCTTCTGATAATAGCCGCGGCTGGGTACCTAACATCTGCCTATTGATCTGAATAGGAGGCGCGGATGTGCAGTTCCCTGCTGCGACCACTATCAAATATGGAGCAGATCCGCAATTGAGCATTTCTGGCTGCCGACACCGAGAACAGTTGATCAGCAGGGTGCCGGGTGTCAGATCCTAACCAATTAGACATTGATGACCTATGCTAAGGACCAGTCATCAATGATAAAGTAGTGGACAACCTCTTTAACCCAGCTCCTCTCTGTGATGTCTGAAAAGGGCTCAGATTGATGACAATTTAGAGCATTGACCAAACTGGTCTGGTGTCACATCTTGTCACTGCCCTGGTCCTTGTGTGAGCAGCACCGCTCACTAGCGGCCTTAGATCGTCTTTTGATACTGTATCCAGGTATACTGTACTCCACGCCTAGGAGGCCTCTTATTTGGCAGATACATTTTTCCCCTGCTCTGCTGTTATTTTTCTTCCTTTTCCATCAAAACACAATTCTGCACATAAAACCCGCACCACCTTGTAATGCTAATGGAATTCGACCACATTCATCCTAAAGAGATTAGACAAACATTTATCAATGGCTCGCAGTGTCTTTATTTATTCTGTCCATTAACGAGCCCAGAGAGGATTACCAGCCAGAAAAGAGAGATTTAACCAGGCCAAGACAACCCTTCTCCTAATGGTAAAGTGCTTCTTGGCAGATATATGAACAGCATGTCAGACGCTTTTGCTACAATTTATTATAACACTGAACACAAGATATTATTTTTTTCACTTGAAGGGTAGCAAAGTTATGTAATAGAGAATGTCAGCTGCAATGTGAACCTTCAAAGGGATATATACATAGTAACCACTTCACTGTAACTTTATTTTGTGCATTTGTTTTTAAGGAACAATCCATTCAAAGCTGATTTGCAGTGTTAGGCCGGGATCACACATGCGAGTAAGTCGTCCGACACTCGCATGTGAAATCCCAGCTCTGGCGCCGGCACTCAGGAGTGGAGCGAGCGGCTGTATAGAACTACATGCAGCCGCGCGCTCCACTCCTGAGTGCCGGCACCAGAGCTGGGATTTCACATGCGAGTGTCGGACGACTTACTCGCATGTGTGATCCCGGCCTTATGTCTAAAGTTGTGTCCCATGGGGCTTTACATGATGCAGAAACTCTAAAAAAATAATTACTTGTGTCACACACCACTTTTGTAGCACAGGACAGGTAGTTGTTCCAGTATCCGATGATTGTAGAGAGCCTGGTGAGAATAAAGAGTATAATACAGGATGCAACATTGGATGTACAGTATGTACACCGTGACGCCACCAGCAGAATAGTGAGTGCAGCTCTGGAGTATAATACAGGATATAACTCAGGATCAGTACAGGATCAGTAATGTAATGTATGTACACAGTGACTCCACCAGCAGAATAGTGAGTGCAGCTCTGGAGTATAAACAGGATGTAACTCAGGATCAGTGCAGGATAAGTAATGTAATATATGTACACAGTGATTCCACCAGCAGAATAGTGAGTGCAGCTCTGGAGTATAATACAGGATGTAACTCAGGATCAGTACAGGATAAGTAATGTAATGTATGTACACAGTGACTCCACCAGCAGAATAGTGAGTGCAGCTCTGGAGTATAATACGGGATGTAACTCAGGATCAGTACAGGATAAGTAATGTAATGTATGTACACAGTGACTCCACCAGCAGAATAGTTCAACTCTGGAGTATAATGAGTCGCACAAAGTACCAGGGCTATGGGGTACTCGGCACCGAGCCCATGAAAGTCTATGGGGTTTGTCACTGGCAGCAGGACTCGGTCCGTGGCCCTGGGCGCTCATACAATGGGGGATATATTTACAGGGGATTGAATAATAGATAGTTTGTGACGCCACCTGTGGTATCTGATCAATTGGACCAGCGCTGCTATATGGATCTTCACAGGGGATGTTATGGGGCAGCTAGATGGTAGGTCTCCCCACAGGTGAGACTGGTCCCTGGAAGTCTATGGTGGTGCAGGGTGTAGGTAATAAAGCAGTCTCACACAAGGCAATCTCTTTCCATACCTTTACTTGTAGATGTTTCAGGCAGGTCCCGGGAAGCTGGTCGGGGTGGAGAATGCACATTCAGGATAACCGCTGAGCAGGTTGGAGGCCTCCTTTAACCTTGTATATGTGTGAGTACAAACTTGCATGAAGTCAAGTTAACTCTGTTAATCTCCAGCTTGTTCAATAGCTGCTACGCCCGGCCGACATTGTGGTAGAGCCTTTTGCCTAATCTGGTGGCCAGATATGGTGACCAGATATTGGAAAGAACTAAGTCGTTTGGGCTGATCAGGCCTTGCCCGTCTTGTTCTCCCTGACTCCATTTACGTATCAGCGCTTTGGGCTACCTACTGTGACTTGAAGTCCAGGAGGATTCCGGTGTTTCTTATTACTAAGCATAAAGCACTAGCAATGTGTAGCCCTGGTACACAATACCAGGAGGATGAGTGGAGAGGTAACAGTTAAGGTCTCTTCATGACATCATGTACACTTCTGACACACCCAGCAGGGGTGTGGAAGGGAGTGATTTAGTCAGTCAGTGTTCGGACTTCAGAGTGAGAAGTCAGTTTCCTGTCCTTGGACAGAGTAGACGTGTCCAGTTTAAGTCTATCATCAGTTCAGAAAGTGGAGTCTGGTGTAGGTGTCTGTATACACCTTAGTCTAGTCAGAGCTGTGCCCCACTGGAAGAAAGACTGAACTACCTATTAAGAGACAAGCAAGGCGAAGGGCAAAGTGGAAGGAAGGTAATTGGAGAAGTGCTTTTGACTTGGAAAAGTCCTGCACGTTGCAACCGGTTACTGGGGACCGAAGGATCACTATTGTACAGCATAGTGAAGAGAAAACCAGGAATCTACCGGACCCTAGGTCGCGGCAGACAAGCCCCTTTATAGTCAGAACGTAGCTGGAGTCAGGGGGTGTGAAGACTTTGAGTTGTGCACGACAGGAAAAGGATTCAGCTCCCTCGCAGGAAGGCTTCTAACACAAATCTGACTGGGCAGGTACAGCTAAAGATTAGCTGGAGATTTGAGAGGATTACGCTTCAGGCTGGTCGTACTCATCTTCATTGGACAGTAAAGGAGGCCCCTAACTTGCTTAGCTGTTGCCTCAAAGCTCATCCTCCATCAACCCCATCAGCCTCCCCGGGACCTGCCTTATCATCCTGCAAGTAAAGGTATAGAAAGACGTTGACTGTGTGAGACTGAGTTATTATTGCATGCCTGCACAATCCTCACCTAACTACCGACCTGAGGGAAGAGTCCCACCTGTAGGGGACCCGACATCTAGCTGCATCACCATCCCCTCAGAGATCTACAGCAGCGCTGGTACTAATTACCAGAATACTACAGGTGGCGTCACGAACTGTACATAAATCTATCCCCTGTAAATATATCCCCAACATACGCCAGACCGCCCGGGCCACAAGACCGAGCCACAGCTACCTGTGACAATCCCCATAGACTTCTACGGGCTCGGCTCTGAGTACCCCATTGCCCTGGTAACCCACAATTGTGGTGGCGGGTCGACACAAAAACTTGGCGTCACGAACAGGATACGAAACTTGCAGCATTGCGAGCCCTGTGTGCCTGTGGAGTGTTTTGATGAAAAAGACTGTTGCTATTGTTTGGCGCTAAAATCCGCCATTTTGCCGCCATATTCGCGCCCTCAGGCGCTGGAGAAGAAGGTGGGCGGACCTGAAAAAGCGCGCAAAGTCTTGGACACGCCCCCAACCTGCACCCCAAACTGCATAGCAATCTGCGTCGCAAACCGCATCGCAAACTGCATAGCAATCTGCTTTGCAAACCGCATCGCGAACTGCATAGCAAACCGCATCGCAAACCGCATCGCAATCTGCATCGCAAACCGCATCGCAAACTGCATAGCAATCTGCATCACAATCCGCATAGCAAACTGCATCACAATCTGCATTGCAATCCGCATCGCAAATTGCATCGCAAAATAGAGCTGCAGGTCCTGCGACAGGAAGTGAACGCTCTGACATCAGAGCGCCTGCGACGAAGGTCCTGTTCCCACTGCGGTGCCTGTGAAGTAGCAGCATCTGAAACCGGTAGGCTCCGTTTAACCAAGGGGGCGCTAAGATGTCACAACAACCGGCTGACAGTGCGGCCCCGGCCGGAGTCCCCAATCCCGCACCGTCTGGTATTGTAGCGCCAGATGGGGGCGCAGGCCCTGCACCCAGTCCGGTAGTCCCGATCATGCCACTAACGCTCCCATATATGCCTGGGGCGAAATGGCTTCCCCAATACAGCGGTGAGCCAGGCACATTAGCAGGCTTCAAGCGGAAGTTATGCAGCATCCTAGAAATGTACTCCATGCCTGAGAGACAAAAAGCTGCTGTGCTAATAGGGCAGCTAACTGGCGCTGCTGAGAGGGAAGTGGAGACTTGGGATACCGTTGATCAGGAGTCGGTACCTGCGATCTTCCTTAAGCTACATGCCATATTTGAAGACCGCACAGAAACGGATCTCCGGATGGCCTTCTATCACTGTTCACAACAGCCAGGTGACAGCATTCGGGACTATGCTTGCCGACTACAGGGAGCCCTGAGAGCCCTCAAGCAAATTAACAATTTAAATGCTATCGACGAGAATAGAATGCTGAAAGAACAATTTATACAGGGATTGAGATCCCCAGAGGAACGCAGAACTGTAAATTGGTGGTCCTTAGATCATCCGGATGCTACCTTTGATGCCCTAAAGGACATGGCAATAAAAGGGCTGCGGCCCCTGGGCAAACCTGAGGTGTCCACCCAACATCATCAGGGTGAAGTCACTCTGGAACCGGCAGTAACCCCCTGTTCCCCGCTAGTGGCAGAAACCAAAACGCAGGTGACACCTCCTAGTGAATTGGACTGTCTGCGCTCAGAGGTGCGCCAGCTGACTAAAAATCTGGCCGCTGTGATGAGTGCCCTGCAGCTGCGGAAAGAGGAGGAAGGAAAGATCTTGTTAGCTGACTGCCCAGAAGACGTCCCGTGGATGCACCGGAGAAGAAAGAAGACGTCGCCCCCCCGGAGGAGGACAACGCCACCCCCAGGAGCAACCTCTGATCAACACCCTTCTCGTCGAGAGATCATCTGTTACCGCTGCAACCGGAAAGGTCATCTGTCTACACAGTGTCCTTTAAACGGGCAGAACCTGGGTCCAAGGGCCAACACCCAGGAGAATACCCGTCAGGCCCCCTAGACTGGAACCGCAGGTATGTGGGCGGGCGACCCTACCTGTCTATTATTCTAGATGGTATTGCTGTTCCAGCATTGTTAGACACTGGGTCCCAGGTGACCCTAATACCTGATGCTCTATATACCAAGTACTGGTCAATGGACAGTCTTAAACCTCCGAGCCTTGACTTTACTGTGTATGCTTCGAATGGTCTTCCTGTAGAAGTACTCGGAACAAAATGTGTAGATGTAAAGGTGGGCAGAGAGGAGTTGAAAGACCAAGGGCTTCTGGTAGTAAAGACTGTAAATGAGGAGAACGGTTTAAATATCATTTTGGGTACTAACATTATCGGTAATTGTTTGGGAGAAGTTGTGTTCTTGCTCCAACAGCTCGCTGAGATTGCCCGACCAAGGCAGAGAGGAGTAATCCAAAGAGAGATCCGGGCCCTGGTGTGTCAGCAGCAAGCGAAGCTTACCGACGGCGAAATTGGTAATGTACGGGTCACTGACTCAGATCCTATTGTGATACCCCCAATGAGTGAAATGATCATTTGGTGCAGGGCAGCCATAGGTCTGAGGGGACAGAATTACCAAGCTGTAGTAGAACCCCACCATTCAGAACATAGACCTACACTTATGACTGCTAGAGGAGTAGTAGAAGTGGTGAATGGAAGAGTACCGGTACGGCTTCTCAATTGGGGAGATGATGAGGTAAATTTACCCCGTTATGCAACCATTGCTAAACTTCATGCTGTTGATAATAATTCTATTCTCCCGGCTGAGTCCTTAGACTCCTGTCAAATAGAGGAGGACAATGACCCAGCAACCCAGGTGGCGGAATGGTGTCAGCAACTCCATGTTGGGACGGACACCACTCCCGCTCACCAGAAGCAAGGGGTATTACGGGTGGTGCAAGAGTACGCCCAAGTGTTTAGCAAAAATCCACTTGATTTTGGGACAATTAAGGGAGTACAACATCATATCCCTACAGGCAGTCATCCTCCCATCAAAGAGCGGTATAGGCCTATACCTCCAGCTCATTATCAGAAGGCTAAAGAAATGTTGAATGATATGAAGAAAGCTGGGGTGATAAGGGATAGTTGTAGTCCCTGGGCAGCCCCTCTAGTTCTGGTTAAAAAGAAAGATGGTAGTATGAGAATGTGTGTGGATTACAGGCAGGTGAACCGCATAACACACAAGGATGCATACCCGCTACCACGCATAGAGGAATCATTAGCTGCTCTGAAAACGGCTAACTACTTTTCTACCCTTGATCTGACTAGTGGTTACTGGCAAGTGGCTGTGGCTGAGGAGGATCGTGAGAAAACGGCTTTCACCACCCCAATGGGGCTCTGTGAGTTCGACAGAATGCCGTTTGGGCTCAGTAGTGCCCCAGGAACATTTCAGAGAGTGATGGAAAACTGTCTGGGACATCTCAATTTTGAAACCGTGCTGCTATACCTAGACGACGTTATCGTGTATTCCAAGACATATGAGGACCATCTGAAGCACCTGGCAGAAGTGTTTGAGTCCCTGTCCAGGTACGGGATGAAGTTGAAACCCTCAAAATGCCATCTACTCAAGCAGAAGGTACAATACTTGGGGCACATCGTCAGTTCGGAAGGAGTAGCGCCGGACCCAGAGAAAGTCACTGCCATCCAGAAGTGGCCGGAGCCGAAGAACCTTAAGGAAGTGCGACAGTTCCTGGGACTAACGGGTTACTACAGGAGATTCGTGAAAGATTACACGAAGAAGGCAGCTCCTTTACAGGACCTCCTGGTAGGACAATCTTTAAAGAGCAGAAACCCTCCTTTCAATTGGGGTAAGGAACAGGCTGAAGCATTTCAAAAGATGAAAGAGATCCTGACAGGTGATGAGATTTTAACCTATCCTGATTACAGCCAACCGTTCCTGTTGTACACCGACGCCAGTAATGAAGGGTTGGGAGCCGTTCTCAGTCAGAAGCAGAATGGACAAGAAAAAGTCATCGCATATGCTAGCAGAAAACTCAGGCCAACTGAAAGGAATCCGGAAAATTATAGCAGCTTCAAGCTAGAGTTTCTGGCGCTGGTCTGGGCCATTACTGAAAGATTTAAGCACTATCTGGCCTCCAATAAGTTCACGGCGTACACAGACAACAACCCGTTAACGCACCTGGAAACCGCCAAGCTGGGTGCCATGGAGCAGCGATGGATGGCTCGGTTGTCCAATTACCAGTTTACTATCAAGTACCGGGCAGGTCGAAAGAATGCTAATGCTGATGCGTTGTCCCGAATGCCGCATGACTCTGATACGGAAGAAGAATCGGACGACCTGGAAGAAATTGAGCTACCCGCGTTCCATCGAAATGGGGTAGTCCACGAGCATCAAGTCCACAGAAAGCAGAAAGGTGCAACATTAAATCCTTTACCCCATCATAGTTGGAAAGAGACTCAGGACAGTGATCCAGTGGTCAGCCGCATCAAGGAGTTGTTAAGACAGGAAGGCTCCTCTCTGGAAAAGGATGCACCTATGTCAGCCAAGCTCCTGTGGAACGAGAAAAGCAGGTTGTTCCTATACCGTGAGAAGTTGTGCAGAAGATACGTCAACCCCAGAACCCATGAAATGGTCTGGCAAATCGTGGTCCCCAAGGCAGACGTCCCAATGGTGTTGGAAGCGTACCACGATCAAGCAGGACACTTTGGCTGGAGGAAGCTGGAGACCCTGTTGAGATGCCGGTTCTACTGGGTAGGGATGCGCAGCTCTGTCGAGAGGTGGTGTCGGAACTGTGGACCCTGTGGTCTCAGAAGAAAGGACTACGGTAGTCAAAAGGCCCCCCTGCAACCTATTCGGACGACTCGTCCCCTGGAGATTGTGGCCCTGGACCACGTCAAACTGTCGCCGAGTAGATCTGGATACTCATACGCCTTGACCATGGTGGACCATTACTCCAGATTTCTGGTAGTCGTTCCAGTGAAAGACCAGACCGCAGTGACGGCCGCGAAGACCTTTCAAGCAAGCTTCTGCAGACCGCATGGGTATCCCGAGCAAGTCTTAACCGATCAGGGACCTGCTTTCGAAGCTGATTTATTCAAGGAATTCTGTCATATGTACGGGTGCAAGAAAATAAGAACAACACCATATCACCCTCAAACCAACGGTCTTTGTGAAAAGATGAACCATATTGTCCTTGACTTGTTGAGATCCATACCGTTGGAAGACAGGAATCGATGGCCGGATTTACTACCTGATTTGGTTGATTTGTACAACCATATACCTGTAAGCTCAACTAACTGCACTCCAGCCTATCTTATGAGAGCAAGGCCCGGAAAACTACCAATGGATCTAGAACTTGGAGTGGTAGAACCGGAGGCAGACGACGCTGTTGAGAACTGGGACGTCAATCGGCAAGAGCAATACAGAAGAGTACAAATCTGTGTGGAGGAAAGTCTTAATAAGGCACGGGAGAAACAGGAAGATGTTTACAACCGAAATGCTCCTGCCAAGCCTCTGATGCCTGGAGAGGTAGTATTAAAAAGAAAAAGAAAGATGCATAAACTGGATAATCAGTGGGAGCAAGAACCCTACGTCATACAAGATTCTAAATACGACAACAGAAAAGTTTGTGTCGTCAGTAAAGACGGAGGAAGAACAACGACCACTGTGTCCAGAGATCATTTGAAGTTGTGTCCAGAACACTTAAAGAGTTGTGAAAAGAACCCTGTCCTCAATCAAAGAGAAAGAAAGGAAGAGGTCATACACACCGATCTGGGAGATTTTCCTGCGGATTGGCCCCGACTGGGAGATGCTGTGATAATTCCAGTGTTGCAGTTTTATCAGCCACAAGAGGAAGTTTTACCTCCAGTTGTGCCTGTGGTGCCAGTTGAGCCCGTCCAGGAGTTACCCATTCCAGCAACACCTCAACCTGTGGAACCTCAAGATGGATCATCTGAAGCAGCGCCCCATACTATGGGATCTCCTGGTGAAGCTGACTCACACCGCCCAGCCATCAGTACGCTTGCCAGATCCATAGAAAGGTTAAGGCAGTTCTATAGTTTGCCGTTACGCAGTGCAGACAGATCGCAACTTGTTATACCTGAAACTACACCACGTAGATCAGAAAGAATCACAAAAGGGAAATTACCCATTAGATATCAGCAGTGATTATAACGAATTTATGTGAACATTGTAAAAGTCTATATATATATGTGTTTTTTCTCTATTATGTCTTCGTTTAACAATGGACTCAGAGGCTGAGGACTGAGCCAGCCCAAAAACTGTATCCTGTAAATAGTTGCACTAAAGTGCCTTCTTAATGGTTTCACATGAACCCTTGACTCACCTCTGAACCAAAAACCCGTGTGGTGTGGCACTGAGTGAGGTCTGCATTTGGATGTCCTGCAGCCCACCCAGGACCCACGTTGAAGGTTTGGTGCGGGTCCTTCACAAGTATCTTGTATATATATTTATTAAATGCTATTTGATACTTTTGTATTTCTATATGTAGAATGTTATTGTTCGTAACGTTCAAGGTGTTCTCACCTCCCGGATGGGAAGATGTTATTGTTTAATGTTTATTGTATGAACAAAAATGTCTCTTTATATTTTACAGCCCGGGAGTGCTGTCGTTTACCATGGGGGAATGTGTAGCCCTGGTACACAATACCAGGAGGATGAGTGGAGAGGTAACAGTTAAGGTCTCTTCATGACATCGTGTACACTTCTGACACACCCAGCAGGGGTGTGGAAGGGAGTGATTTAGTCAGTCGGTGTCCGGACTTCAGAGTGAGAAGTCAGTTTCCTGTCCTTGGACAGAGTAGACGTGTCCAGTTTAAGTCTATCATCAGTTCAGAAAGTGGAGTCTGGTGTAGGTGTCTGTATACACCTTAGTCTAGTCAGAGCTGTGCCCCACTGGAAGAAAGACTGAACTACCTATTAAGAGACAAGCAAGGCGAAGGGCAAAGTGGAAGGAAGGTAATTGGAGAAGTGCTTTTGACTTGGAAAAGTCCTGCACGTTGCAACCGGTTACTGGGGACCGAAGGATCACTATTGTACAGCATAGTGAAGAGAAAACCAGGAATCTACCGGACCCTAGGTCGCGGCAGACAAGCCCTTTATAGTCAGAACGTAGCTGGAGTCAGGGGGTGTGAAGACTTTGAGTTGTGCACGACAGGAAAAGGATTCAGCTCCCTCGCAGGAAGGCTTCTAACACAAATCTGACTGGGCAGGTACAGCTAAAGATTAGCTGGAGATTTGAGAGGATTACGCTTCAGGCTGGTCGTACTCATCTTCATTGGACAGTAAAGGAGGCCCCTAACTTGCTTAGCTGTTGCCTCAAAGCTCATCCTCCATCAACCCCATCAGCCTCCCTGGGACCTGCCTTATCATCCTGCAAGTAAAGGTATAGAAAGACGTTGACTGTGTGAGACTGAGTTATTATTGCATGCCTGCACAATCCTCACCTAACTACCGACCTGAGGGAAGAGTCCCACCTGTAGGGGACCCGACATCTAGCTGCATCACCATCCCCTCAGAGATCTACAGCAGCGCTGGTACTAATTACCAGAATACTACAGGTGGCGTCACGAACTGTACATAAATCTATCCCCTGTAAATATATCCCCAACATACGCCAGACCGCCCGGGCCACAGACCGAGCCACAGCTACCTGTGACAATCCCCATAGACTTCTACGGGCTCGGCTCTGAGTACCCCATTGCCCTGGTAACCCACAATTGTGGTGGCGGGTCGACACAGCAACGCTTCGGACCCCGGTGTCCGGTGAATTAGTGCGGGTAATCCGGTACCTGATGCACTTGTCTCTATCTCTCTCCACTGTGCCTCTCGTCCTGCTCTTGCTCTTAACATAAGCACTCGTAGCAATGATGTGAATGCCAGCTTTTCTCCAGAGCTCACTGAGCAGTTCCTAGTACACTCACTGTTGTAGCTCCTGTGGTTCCCTTCTTTCTTTCCTTTCTCTGACCCTGTCCAGAGCAGCACACAGGTACTCTGTCAACTGTGTAAATGCTGTAGCTCCGAGAGTCACCTTCCTCAGACCCTGTCCAGAGCAGCGCACAGGAACTCTGTCAACTGTGTACACGCTGTAGCTCCGAGGGTTACTTTCCTCCTTCCAACGAATACAGGTAGCTTGTGCTGAGGTACTGTTTCACTTGCTTCAATTGCAGCTCTGACTAGGCTAGAGTGCCTCTCTTGTCCACTCTTACTAGCCTCCACTTCTGTATGAGGTGAGCTACAGGAGCTCCTTCAGATTCCAGTCTTATCTCCTCTCCCTCCAAGACTTGAATTGAATGGCTGAACTTGCACTGTCTTGAGACAGGAAGCTGACTGAACACTGAACTGAATGTGCCCACTCCTCTCCTCCTGCACAGACTGAACTGTGATTGCTACGTGTCACTACCTTTTATACCCCTAGTGAGTGTGTTGGGAAATGTGAGTGACGTGAATGAATATCAAGCCTCACGGTTACCTTCTTGTGCATTTTCCTGGAATTATGTGTGCCTGGCGTAGCTGGGCCACACATCCCCCCTTGGTTAAACACAGCACTCCCGGGCTGTAAAAGAGAAAAGAAAAACATTTTGTTTTGCATATAACAACAACATTTTAACACATCCCTTGTGGGAGGTAAGAATTCTTGAACGTTACAATTTGTACATAGAAAAATATAAAAGTATCAAAACATTTTTCTCATAAATACAAGATACTTGTGGAGGACCCGCACCAAACCTCCCACGTGGGTCCTGGGTGGGCTGCAGGACTTCTCTGTTGCAGACCTCACTCTAGGCCACACCATACGGGTTTTTCTTCAGAGGTAATTAGGTTTTGTGTAAAACCAAGATAGGGCACCGAAGTGCGAACTATTTACATTGAGAGTCTTTGGGCTGGCACAGTCCACAGCCACGCAGTCTTTTGCATGATAAAACACATTTCACATATCAAGAGAAATCACATTAGTACTTTAACTTTCACTTTACCCAACTGG
The DNA here is from genome assembly GCA_033576555.1 of Oophaga sylvatica. Classification (NCBI taxonomy): domain Eukaryota; kingdom Metazoa; phylum Chordata; class Amphibia; order Anura; family Dendrobatidae; genus Oophaga; species Oophaga sylvatica. Next base: position 100,308,575 of record JARQOD010000003.1, read on the forward strand.
GGTATTCTATGCATACTATGCAATCATCATCACATTTACTCTTTACCTTTTTAACTCTGTACCCAGCCGGGTATTCTACTTAAATATGTAAACATCATCATACATATTAATAAAGTGCAAATCGGCAAAATTTCTTCTTTAAACTTTTTACATTTTTCAGTTGCAGTAAACCCCTGTCTGGGTCCTACTGTTTTCCATCTTTGGTTGGAGTAACATTTACTTTTTCCATCCCTGGGGACAGAATTACACGATGCCCTTGGGTACCCATTACCAGGATATCATGTCCTGCGATGTAGGTTTGGGTAGCTACAGTCTTCATTCTTACTATGGTCCCACCGGGTACTTCTTTCATGTACGACGCTAGTTGCGTTGCTGCAGGTGCCGCAGTTACTTGCGATTCAGGACAGGTCGCAGATTGCGATGCAGAACGTGACGTAGGTTGCGGTGCAGAAGTGCACGCAGGGTACGATGCTGGACAAGATCTAGGTGTAGAGGAGGACGCAGGTTGCAATGCGGTATGAGACGTAGATAGAGAGGTGTACGCAGGGGCAATGCTGGTGCACGGTCTGGTGCTGACGCCAAAGATGACGCTGCTGGGGCTTGCGATTCCGAGTAGGACGCAGGTGCGCGCAGTGGCTCAGTTGGGAACGCACTAACCTGCTGCTGTCGCTGCTCCCAGTCGTTTTCTATCGCTGACAGTTGGGTCTCCTCCGGTGTCCCTACCGGGGATCGGCATTCCGCTGCGGCCTCCAGGCCTGGCTGGTACTCCGGAACGAGCAGGGCCTCCTCAGCCTCCTTCTCTCCCGCCGCTTCATCGGTGGAGTCGGGATCAGCACTTTTGGAGGCGGCCTCCGGTTTCTCATCAGCCGCTGGCACTGGTGCCACAGGTAATGGTTGCGCTCCTGGAGGGGAGAGTGTTGCGTCCCACAGCAGCCGCTGTTTCAGGGCACGCCAGCTTTTCTCAATCTCCTTCATTCCTTTGCGGTGGCGGGCCACATCTTCCAGCACCGCATCCACCTTCTCCATGACATAGAGGATCAGGTACAGCTCTTTTTGGGGTCGGCCATAACTTTCGCGCCACAGGGGGGTACACGCCCACGAATGCACGCCCACCTTCTTCACCAGCGCCTCAGGGCGCGAATATGGCGGTAAAAATGGCGGTATTTGGCGCCAAAAGTGACAAACAGCAAACAGTCTTTTTCTTGCGTAAAACAGTCAATATAGGCAACACAGGACTCACAATTTGCAAGCTTCGTATCCTGTTCGTGACGCCAGAAGATGAGTCGCACAAAGTACCAGGGCTATGGGGTACTCGGCACCGAGCCCATGAAAGTCTATGGGGTTTGTCACTGGCAGCAGGACTCGGTCCGTGGCCCTGGGCGCTCATACAATGGGGGATATATTTACAGGGGATTGAATAATAGATAGTTTGTGACGCCACCTGTGGTATCTGATCAATTGGACCAGCGCTGCTATATGGATCTTCACAGGGGATGTTATGGGGCAGCTAGATGGTAGGTCTCCCACAGGTGAGACTGGTCCCTGGAAGTCTATGGTGGTGCAGGGTGTAGGTAATAAAGCAGTCTCACACAAGGCAATCTCTTTCCATACCTTTACTTGTAGATGTTTCAGGCAGGTCCCGGGAAGCTGGTCGGGGTGGAGAATGCACATTCAGGATAACCGCTGAGCAGGTTAGAGGCCTCCTTTAACCTTGTATATGTGTGAGTACAAACTTGCATGAAGTCAAGTTAACTCTGTTAATCTCCAGCTTGTTCAATAGCTGCTACGCCCGGCCGACATTGTGGTAGAGCCTTTTGCTTAATCTGGTGGCCAGATATGGTGACCAGATATTGGAAAGAACTAAGTCGTTTGGGCTGATCAGGCCTTGCCCGTCTTGTTCTCCCTGACTCCGTTTACGTATCAGCGCTTTGGGCTACCTACTGTGACTTGAAGTCCAGGAGGATTCCGGTGTTTCTTATTACTAGGCATAAAGCACTAGCAACGCTTCGGACCCCGGTGTCCAGTGAATTAGTGCGGGTAATCCGGTACCTGATGCACTTGTCTCTATCTCTCTCCACTGTGCCTCTCGTCCTGCTCTTGCTCTTAACATAAGCACTCGTAGCAATGATGTGAATGCCAGCTTTTCTCCAGAGCTCACTGAGCAGTTCCTAGTACACTCACTGTTGTAGCTCCTGTGGTTCCCTTCTTTCTTTCCTTTCTCTGACCCTGTCCAGAGCAGCACACAGGTACTCTGTCAACTGTGTAAATGCTGTAGCTCCGAGAGTCACCTTCCTCAGACCCTGTCCAGAGCAGCGCACAGGAACTCTGTCAACTGTGTACACGCTGTAGCTCCGAGGGTTACTTTCCTCCTTCCAACGAATACAGGTAGCTTGTGCTGAGGTACTGTTTCACTTGCTTCAATTGCAGCTCTGACTAGGCTAGAGTGCCTCTCTTGTCCACTCTTACTAGCCTCCACTTCTGTATGAGGTGAGCTACAGGAGCTCCTTCAGATTCCAGTCTTATCTCCTCTCCCTCCAAGACTTGAATTGAATGGCTGAACTTGCACTGTCTTGAGACAGGAAGCTGACTGAACACTGAACTGAATGTGCCCACTCCTCTCCTCCTGCACAGACTGAACTGTGATTGCTACGTGTCACTACCTTTTATACCCCTAGTGAGTGTGTTGGGAAATGTGAGTGACGTGAATGAATATCAAGCCTCACGGTTACCTTCTTGTGCATTTTCCTGGAATTATGTGTGCCTGGCGTAGCTAGGCCACACAATAATACAGGATGTAACTCAGGATCAGTACAGGATAAGTAATGTAATGTATGTACACAGATGTGTGGCCCAGCTATGTCAGGCACACATAATCCAGGAAAATGCACAGGAAGGTAACCGCAAAAGCTTGATATCCATTCACGTCACTCACACTTTCAGACACACCCACCAGGGGTATAAGAGGTAGTGACACGTAGCAGTCAGTGTTCAGTGTTCAGTCAGATTATTCAAGCCTTGGGAGACTCAGGAGTGAGTCATTCCCAGACAGTGCAGTTCAGTGTCAGTTCAGTCTGGACTTGGAGGATACTGAGAGCTGTTCAGTGAGCTCTGGAGAAAGCTGACATTTCCATCAAAGCTACAAGTGCTTATGTTAAGAGCGAGAGCAGGGCGAAGGGCACAGTGGAGAAGACAGAGAGAAGTGCTTCAGGTACCAGACTACCTGCACTAATTCACCGGACACCGGGGTCCGAAGCGTTGCTAGTGCTTCACGCCTAGTAACAAGATAACCGGAGGCTTTCTGGACTACAAGTAGCAGAAGGTAGCCCTAAGCGCTGATACGTAAACGGAGTCAGGGAGAACAGGAGTCTAGCCTGATCAGCAAATATAGACTTAGTTCTTTCAACATCTGATAATCAGAGACATAGAAGGCTCTACCACAATGTCAGCCGGGCGTTGCAGCTATTGAAAAAGCTGGAGATTGCAGAGTTAACTTCGCTTCATGCAAGTTTGGACTCACATACATATGAAGTAAATGAGGCCTCTAACCGGCTCAGCGGTTATCCTGAATGTGCATTCTCCACCCCGACCAGCTTCCCGGGACCTGCCTGAAACACCTACAAGTAAAGGTATGGAAAGAAGCTGCATTGTGTGTGACTGAATTCTTAACTACACCCTGCATCATCACCATAGACTTCCAGGGACCAGTCTCACCTGTGGGAGACTTACCACCCAGCTGCCCCATAACATCCCCTAGGAAGACCCATATAGCAGCGCTGGTCCAATTGATCAGAAACCACAGGCGGCGTCACAAACTATTCTAATCTACAATCCCCTGTAAATATCCCCCATTGTATGAGCGCCCAGGGCCACGGACCGAGTCCCACTGCCAGTGACATCTCCCATAGAAATCAATGGGCTCGGTGCCGAGTACCCCATAGCCCTGGTACTTTGTGCGACTCATCTATCTGGCGTCACGAACAGGATACGAAAGCTTGCAAATTGTGAGTCCTGTGTGCCTATTGAACTGTTTTGTGAAAAAGACTGTTTGTTATTTTTGGCGCCATTTTTCCGCCATTTTACCGCCATATTCGCGCCCTGAGGCGCTGGTGAAGAAGGTGGGCGTGCATTCGTGGGCGTGTACCCCCCCCTGTGGCGCGAAAGTTATGGCCGCCCTCTCAAAATGCTACTATAATGTGCGAGCCTGTCCCACTGCTAAGGAAATACGCCTCCTCTTCATCTTCTATGCAAAAAGGAGGAGACGCAAATCCCGCCTCCACGGAAGGGACCAGATTGTTCCGGATGGAAATCACAGTCTGGCCTGGAGTGAGATGACGGAAGGACAGGAGACTCTGTGCGGAGGAGCGGAGGCGTACAAACCCTGCTCCCCGGAGGATTTACTGCCTGTGCCCGAGCTGTCCCCAGATCGGGACGCTGACCCCGCTATACTGGAATTAAAGAGAGAAAATGCGGTGCTCAGAAGACTAATCCAGCGTCATGCCGACTTGGAGGAGACCGAGAGACGCTGGCGGACCCAGACACAGCGGCTGCTGTGGGACGCAGTGTTCTCTCCCACCGACATCACCCCATCACTTGGTTTTCCAAAGTCCCTGCTGAAAAAGGCTGAAGGACAACCGGAGGCCGCCCCCAAAAGTGCTGTACCTGATCCCACCGATGGAGAGGTGGAGGAGAAGGAGGCTGAGGAGGCCCTGCCCGCTCCGGAGTGCCAGCCAGGCCAGGAGGCCGCAGCAGACTGCGATTCCCCGGTAGGGACACCGGAGGGGTCCCAGCCATCATTGCCGGAGATAGACTGGGACGAGATGGAGCGATTGGATGACGTGACCTATGACTTCCAAACTAGTAATGCCTGGCAACGCTGTGAGGAAAAGAGACAACGGCAGGAGGAAGAGAGGGAGATACAACGGAACCGACAACAACAGCATGAGAAGTTCCTCGCCGACAAAGAGATGATCCGTAAAGACAAAGGTACGCTACGGGAACCGCGGCGCCAGGGGTGCATCGTAGAATTTCAGCTCCGCAAGGGCTGGGGCTTTATCCGGGAACCGGGCCTATATCCGGGAGTCTTTGTAAGCCGCTGGGATGTGGAGTCCCACCTGCCCATCGGTCATCCGGGAAGGGATCTGGTAAATGGGGACATCGTTAATTACACCCGGCACTGGGGTTTAAAGGGATGGTATGCCCTAAATGTTTCCATTGTCAGAGACCCCGTTCCCGACGCCGGTAACGCACATAAAACCGCAGCGTCCCAGTCCCGGGCCCCAACAGCACCAGGCCGTGCCCCGGCATCGCCCCCCTGCGTACTCCTCTCGACCTACGTCGCCCTTCGCATCGCAGCCAACGTCACAGTCAACACTGCCGCCTATGCCCCAACCTGCATCGCAATCTGCATTGCAAACTGCATCGCAAGTTACCGCGACATCTTCAGCAACGCCACTTGCATCGTACCTAAAAGAAGTACCCGTTGGGACCACAGTGAGAACTGTCGCTACCCAGACCTACATAGCAGGACACGATATGCTGGTAATGGGAACACAAGGGCATCGTGTTATTCTGTCCCCAGGGATGGAAAAGGTCAACGTCGCCACTACTAAGAAGGAAGATAAAAGCCAGTAGGACCCAGACAGGGTTTACTGCAACTGAAGAATTGTAAAAAGTTGATGAAGAAGTTTGACAGAATTGCACATTATTTAAAACGTTTAATAATATGTATGATGTTTACATAACTTAAAGTAGAATACCCGGCTGGGTAAAAGAATTAAATAATGAAAGTTAACAGGTTAATGGTTAAGGGTATGCCACACTAAACAATATCGCTAACGGGATCGCTAAAAAACGTCACTATTTAGCGATCCCGTTAGCGATATTGTTCAGTGCGGCAGCTTCCAGCGACGAGCTTCCTGCTGTGATCTCGCTCGTCGCTGGAATCGCTCCGGACCCTATTTCATCGCTGGCGCTCCCGCTGGGTGAGTATCTAATCGCTGTGTGGCACCTTTTCTTAGCGATTTAGCGGTACTTTTGTACCGCTAAAGTCGTTAAGAAGATCGCTAACGGCGATAGCGTCGTTAACTATATCGCTAAATGTGGCCGCATTTAGCGATATAGAAACAATCCCGCTAGCGATCGCATTAGTATGCGTCGTTATCGTGATCGCTAGCGGGATTGTTTAGTGTGGCAGTACCTTTATTGTATAAAGTTTTACAAAGAAGATTTTTGCACTTTAATAGAAGTTAAAGTATTAATGTGATTTCCATTAATATGTCTTGAAATGTGATTACTTGAAATGTGTTTTATTATGCATGGACTGCGTGGCTGTGGACTGTGCCAGCCCAAGAACTTGTATTGTAAATAGTTCGCACTTCGGTGCCTTATCTTGGTTTTACACAAAGCCTTGAACTACCTCTGAAGAAAAACCCGTATGGTGTGGCCTAGAGTGAGGTCTGCAATGAAGTCCTGCAGCCCACCCAGGACCCACGTGGGAGGTTTTTGGTGCGGGTCCTCCACAAGAATATTATCTAGTATTTATGGAAATGTTTTGATACTTTGATACTTTTGTATTTTTCTAATGTACAAATTGTAACGTTAAAGATTCCTCACCTCCCGGATGGGATGAGTTATTATGTTTATGTTTAATGCAAAACAAAAATGTTTTTCTTTTTCTCTTTTACAGCCCGGGAGTGCTGTGTTTAACCAAGGGGGGATGTGTGGCCCAGCTATGTCAGGCACACATAATCCAGGAAAATGCACAGGAAGGTAACCGCAAAAGCTTGATATCCATTCACGTCACTCACACTTTCAGACACACCCACCAGGGGTATAAGAGGTAATGACACGTAGCAGTCAGTGTTCAGTGTTCAGTCAGATTATTCAAGCCTTGGGAGACTCAGGAGTAAGTCACTCCCAGACAGTGCAGTTCAGTGTCAGTTCAGTCTGGACTTGGAGGATACTGAGAGCTGTTCAGTGAGCTCTGGAGAAAGCTGACATTTCCATCAAAGCTACAAGTGCTTATGTTAAGAGCGAGAGCAGGGCGAAGGGCACAGTGGAGAAGACAGAGAGAAGTGCTTCAGGTACCAGACTACCTGCACTAATTCACCGGACACCGGGGTCCGAAGCGTTGCTAGTGCTTCACGCCTAGTAACAAGATAACCGGAGGCTTTCTGGACTACAAGTAGCAGAAGGTAGCCCTAAGCGCTGATACGTAAACGGAGTCAGGGAGAACAGGAGTCTAGCCTGATCAGCAAATATAGACTTAGTTCTTTCAACATCTGATAATCAGAGACATAGAAGGCTCTACCACAATGTCAGCCGGGCGTTGCAGCTATTGAAAAAGCTGGAGATTGCAGAGTTAACTTCGCTTCATGCAAGTTTGGACTCACATACATATGAAGTAAAGGAGGCCTCTAACCTGCTCAGCGGTTATCCTGAATGTGCATTCTCCACCCCGACCAGCTTCCCGGGACCTGCCTGAAACACCTACAAGTAAAGGTATGGAAAGAAGCTGCATTGTGTGTGACTGAATTCTTAACTACACCCTGCATCATCACCATAGACTTCCAGGGACCAGTCTCACCTGTGGGAGACTTACCACCCAGCTGCCCCATAACATCCCCTAGGAAGACCCATATAGCAGCGCTGGTCCAATTGATCAGAAACCACAGGTGGCGTCACGAACTATTCTAATCTACAATCCCCTGTAAATATCCCCCATTGTATGAGCGCCCAGGGCCACGGACCGAGTCCCGCTGCCAGTGACATCTCCCATAGAAATCAATGGGCTCGGTGCCGAGTACCCCATAGCCCTGGTACTTTGTGCGACTCACAGTGACTCCACCAGCAGAATAGTGAGTGCAGCTCTGGAGTATAATACAGGTTGTAACTCAGGATCAGTACAGGATAAGTAATGTAATGTATGTACACAGTGACTGCACCAGCAGAATAGTGAGTGCAGCTCTGGAGTATAATACAGGATGTAACTCAGGATCAGTACAGGATAAGTAATGTAATGTATGTACACAGTGACTGCACCAGCAGAATAGTGAGTGCAGCTCTGGGGTATGATACAGGATGTAACTCAGGATCAGTACAGGATAAGTAATGTAATGTATGTACACAGTGACTCCACCAGCAGAATAGTGAGCGCAGATCTGGAGTATATTACGGGATGTAACTCAGGATCAGTACAGGATAAGTAATGTAATGTACACCGTGACTCCACCAGCAGAATAGTGAGTGCAGCTCTGGAGTATAATACAGGATGTAACTCAGGATCAGAACAGGATAAGTAATGTAATGTATGTACACAGTGACTCCACCAGCAGAATAGTGAGCGCAGATCTGGAGTATAATGCAGAGGTGACACAGGATCAGTAATGTAATGTATTTACACAGTGACTCCACCAGCAGAATAGTTCAGCTCTGGAGTATAATACAGGATGTAACTCAGGATCAGTACAGGATAAGTAATGTAATGTATGTACACAGTGACTCCACCAGTAGAATAGTGAGTGCAGCTCTGGAGTATAATACAGGTTGTAACTCAGGATAAGTAATGTAATGTTTATACGCAGTGACTGCACCAGCAGAATAGTGAGTGCAGCTCTGGGGTATAATACAGGATGTAACTCAGGATCAGTACAGGATAAGTAATGTAATGTATGTACACAGTGACTCCACCAGCAGAATAGTGAGTGCAGCTCTGGAGTATAATACAAGATGTAACTCAGGATCAGTACAGGATCAGTAATGTAATGTATGTACACAGTGACTGCACCAGCAGAATAGTGAGTGCAGCTCTGGAGTATAATACAGGATATAACTCAGGATCAGTACAGGATCAGTAATGTAATGTATGCACACAGTGACTGCACCAGCAGAATAGTGAGTGCAGCTCTGGGGTATAATACAGGATGTAACTCAGGATCAGTACAGGATAAGTAATGTAATGTATGGTGATTGCACCAGCAGAATAGTGAGCGCAGATCTGGAGTATAATGCAGAGGTAACACAGGATCAGTAATGTAATGTATGCACACAGTGACTGCACCAGCAGAATAGTGAGTGCAGCTCTGGAGTATAATACAGGATGTAACTCAGGATCAGTACAGGATCAGTAATGTAATGTATGTACACAGTGACTCCACCAGCAGAATAGTTCAGCTCTGGAGTATAATACAGAATGTAAATCCAGATACTGGATAAGTAATGTAATATATGTACTCTGACTACAAGAAAAAAATATTGAGTGCAGCTTTGGAGTACAAGATGATTTATTTAGTAATTATATAACTGTTTATGGAAATTCTATGTACGGTATATAAAGAATAAATTAAGGTTTTCAGATGAGTTTAGACTTCAAAGTTAAGATTTATACTTTCAAGTATCCTAAAAGTGGTTAATACTCATAAATATGGGTCTATGTTCTAGGCAGAAATATGCCATTTCTGTACCTGCAAATCAGACGCGCTGGCTGCCGTCCGATGTTCGCAAAGTCAGAAAAGATTCTTTTTCTTTCCTACTATGTCTGTAAAATCCATTATCCTTAGCTCATATGTTCTCTAAATCACCCTATATAAGAACTGACCCACAGACAATGGCTCTGCTCACACAGAGACATCTCTGCTCCATTTACAGACTGCAATCAGCGACACGAGGAAGCGAGCTGCCGTCTGTGCAAACATTATTATAAACGTTATGTATACATTAATGTGTCTGATCTGCCATGAATCTCCCAGCACTGGCCCATAAAGGGGGTCAGATAGTCTTGTAGGGAGAGTAGATGAGCAGCTCCTGCAGCCCTCTAGGAGATAACTGCTGGAGCCACGTTTTTTAGTAGTTTGTAGCACTGAAGATACTACAAATTAGCAGAGACCTTAAAAGGGTATTCTCATAATCATAGGAACTTTGCAATTTACTTCTTATTAAGGCCTCTTTCACACATCCGGCGGGCGCCTAAACGGCGCCCCGGCATTTTACCGCAGCGCCGCATGTGAAAAGCTTTCACACTTCCGGCGCCCAAAATGCGGTTTTTTGCCGGATGGTTTCTGATGCTTGGAGAGATAAGAAACCATCCGGCAAAAAAAAAAAAACGTTGCATGCAGCGTTTTGTCCGGCCGCCGCAATGTACATTTGCGCCGCATCCGGACAAAACCGCATGCAACGCATTGACATGCGGCGCCATGCGGCGCTAATGCATGTCAATGCGAAAAAAGCCGCATGCGCCGCATCAGATTTTCAGATGCGGCGCTGCGGGAAAATGCCGGGGGCGCCGCAAGGGGAAAAACGGATGTGTGAAACCAGCCTAATAATCATCTCAGTTCTCAAGAACAAAGATATTCTTTTGATTCTATAGTTTACTGCTCGAAGCTCAGGTTATTGGCCACTTCTGCATTCGATTAGCTGTAGGCAAGGAGCACGCGGTTACAAGCTTTTTGGTGAACAGATTGCAAGCACTTCCTTGAAATTGGCCAGATTACTTGTTCTGATCAGCTTCATAGGCATTGCCCTTCTCTGACACTGAAGAGGCAAAGCTTCCTCTGCTTGCAGCATCGGAGAGCGCACAATTCCGTTGGATCAACCATGTTGCTGGTCCGACTTGTCTGTGTTCAGGAGCGAACCGCTCGTTGGCAAGCGGAGGAGAGGCGTGATCCTGAAGACAAGGCGACAATAATGCATTAAGAATGCAGTGTCGATTGTTAAGTAGCACTATGCCACCCTTACACCCCTCTCCTCAAGAAGTAAAATGCTTGAAGCTATTGCCCCTTCTCTATAGATTATACATTGTCTGAAGCTGGTATAGTAGCAGGTCTATAAAAGAAGGATTTATGATTTGATCCTTATGCCTGTAGCCCCCTCTAGTGTTTAATTAGTAAAACTATCGTACTAAAAATTAGAAAATAGACTTAAGGTACTGCCACACTAAACAATCCCGCTAGCGATCACGATAACGACACATACTAATGCGATCGCTAGCGGGATTGTTTCTATATCGCTAGTAGCAGCCTAATTTAGCGATGTCGTTAAGGACGCTATCGCGGTTAGCGATCTCCTTAACGACTTTAGCGGTACAAAAGTACCGCTAAATCGCTAACAAAAGGTGCTACACTCAGCGATATATACTTACCAGCGGGGCGCCGACGATAAAAATAGGGTCCGGAACGATGAGAACGACGAGCGAGATCACAGCAGGATCTCAGCAGGGGCCACGTCGCTGGTAGATGCCGCACACAACAACATCGCTAACGGGATCGCTAAATAGTGACGTTTTTTAGCGATCCCGTTAGCGATGTTGTTTAGTGTGGCAGTACCTTTAGAGCAGCACAAAAAGCAAAAAAGAGAGTCCGGGTGCAATGTCGCTCCCAAAGGCAAATACCAAACCTTAATGTAGTACAAATTATAATTTTTTTGTCAGTAAAATATGAACATTGTATTTTAGGACAATGCAACATCAACAATTTATAGCCCTCCGCTCTTTAGAATGTAAGCTCTTATGTCCAGCATCCGATCACTTTGCCTTTTTGCCTTCTCGTTGTAAAGCACTTCACATTGTCAGCTGGAGTTACTGTAGATAAAACCAGCAAACCGAACTCCAGAGAGAAAAATCACAATTCAGCCCTACAGCAGACTGATGGAGGAATACGTGGACATTGACTGCGTCATATGTACAGAGAGAGAATGCACTGCGTTTTCCTGATGTTTTATCATTTTCTTTGTGTTTTTTCTTTGCAGGTTTCTACATGGCTTTTGTACAAAGTCCTGATTTCTTCCACTGCGTAGATGAGCACCGGGCGTCCCTGCTTAGGGCCATGCAGAGAAGTGAAAGACAAAATCCAGAAGTAAAAGAGATAAAGCAGGAACCTATTACAAGGTATGAGAATCAGATATCACTGCAACTGTGAACATGCAGGTTAGATTATCTTTGTCTGAGCCTGACTTTTCCAGCTTGACTGGCCAACAATTTTATGAGTATAAGTGTGATTAAGGTCTCTCTTGACATCTGGTGTCGAGGGGAATGAAGGATCGGGCATATTGGATTTCAACTTGCTAGACGCTTTGTTCTTAAAGAAGACAAGCAACCAGGGACAGAGGTGGCTGGCACCAGCCTATTTCCATCTCATTGAGGTCATTTGCACACTTGGTCAAATTGAGCTTGGACTTGTGAGGGGCGAATCAGGAAAATCTGTCAACTGAAAGAACTTTTTAGGCTATGTGCACACGTTCGGGAATTGCCACGGAAATTTCTGCGGCAATCCCGCACCTCCCTGCCGCGGGAAATACGCATTTTATTGGTATGCGTATACCCGCTAAAAACTTGCGTTTTGAAAGCGTAATTAGCTTGCAGTATGCTAGCGTTTTCCAAGCGATCTGTAGCATCGCTTGGAAAACTGATTGACAGGTTGGTCACATGAGTCAAACATAGTGTTTGACAAGTGTGATCAACTTTTTACTATTGATGCTGCCTATGCCGCATCAATAGTAAAAAGATCTAATGTTAAAAATAATTAAAAAATAAAAATCGTGATATTCTCACCTTCCGGCGGCCCCCGCAGCCTTCTTGGTCCTCGCGATGCTCCCAGCAACTCCCGTTCCCAGGGATGCTTACCGACAATGACCCAGATGACGTAGCATCACGCGAGACCGCTACGTCATCTGGGGTCATTGTCGCAATGCATCCCTGGGAACGGGAGTTGCCGGGAGCGTCGCTGAGAGGCGGGAAAGCTGAGCGGGCCGCCGGAATGTGAGAATATCATTATTTTTTATTTTAATTCTTTTTTTAACAGTGATATGGTACCCGGTGCCTGGAGGAGAGTTCCCTCTCCTCCAGACCTTGGGTACCATCCGCACATGAACCGCTTACTTTGCGCATGGTGGGCATCGCCACATGCGGAAAATAAGCGGTTCAATGCATTCCTATGGCGGCGGGATCACCGCGATTCCGAAAAAAAAATGAACATGCTGCATTTTTTTCCACGATGCGTTTTTTTTGCGGAAAAAAATGCAGCATGTGCACAAAAATTGCGGAATGCATTCTAATAATAGGATTCTTAATGCATGCGTTTTTTCAGCACTTTTGCAGCGGAAAAAAAACGCGAAAAATCCTGAACGTGTGCACATAGCCTACAGGTGTATAGCCATCTTTAAGATGTATTCATGTTTTCATCAGTCTCTTTCTGAGCTCTTCTCTGCTGATTTACAGCCACAGATCATATAAAAGTTTAATGTGAAGATAAACTAAAGAGCTTATAAAAGCAAAATGATGCAAAATTTGAAATGAAAATTGAAGGGGCTAAAGTTAAAAATGACACATCCTCTTTTTTAACTTCAGCTTTTTTACAGATGGTTTTATGTTCACATCAAGAATTTGTTGAAATTTCATTGAATACATTCCTCCCTTTTCCTGTTAAATGTTCCCATGCCATTGGCTGCAACACAACCCCAAAGAATGATTGATTCACCCACCTTCTTAATGGTTGGCGAGATGTTCTTTTCCGGAAATTCTGTGCCCTTTTTTCTCCACAGATACCTGTGACCTGTCACCATGGACCATTGTGGCCAAAGAGTTGTAGTTTTCCTCATCAGTTTACAGGACTTGTTTCCATTTTTTTATTACATTTCAAACTGAGGAAAGGGCAACTTGGAAACGCTTTGCTATCTTCTTATAGCCTTCTCCTACTTTGTAGGCCTCCATCATTTTCATTTTCAGACTGCTAGGCAGCTGTTTAGAACTAGAAGAACCCATGGCTGCAGTTTTTTGGCACAATGAGGTTGAGATTTTATAAAGCTGTGACATTTTTGAAGATGAAATTATTTCTAAAAGGGCTAAAGTTAAAGATGACACATCCTCTTTTTCAACTTCAGCTTTTTTACAGATGGTGTTACGTTCACATCAAGAATTTTTCAGTTTTTCTTTGTTTAATAAATTTGCAAAAATGTCTACATTCTGGTTTTTTTTAGTCAAGATGGGGTGCAGAGTGTACATTAATGAGAAAAAATGAACTTTTTTGAGTTTACCAAATGGCTGCAATGAAACAAAGAGTGAAAAATTTAAAGGCGTCCGTACCTACTGTATATCTTTTGTCTTCCACTATCTGTTTTTGCATATCTCACCACTGTGTATGAGTAACCATCATGTATATAGAGAATTGACTAGTGTGCCCTAAGGCGATTAAATATATAATTTAACCTTGGGCTGCTCTTTTATGTCGATCCACGAATCCACATGTCTATTTCTCGGTTTAACTTTCCATGCTACTGGGACTGGTTTGTGGCCCCATATAATCCCGTTAACTGACCGGGTTTATATCTAACGAGTAACTGGTGGCAGTCCAACCGGGTTGGCAGCACTCTGTTTCACTGGTGCTAGTGAAGTGGGTCTCTCAGCCTGCCAGCATTGTGAACGAGTGTGGTGCCATGTCAGTGTGAGGGATCTCACAGGGAAAGGGGGGCGTCGACTTCGCTCACCTCTGGGGAGGGGAGAGAAGGACCCAGCAGGGATCGGCTCTCTGGTGCCACCACTTGCCCCAGGTCAGTCAGGGAACTGCACCGAGACAAATAGTCGTCTGAAAGGCTTCCCTTATAGGTACAAGTTATTGAGGCGCTCCCAGTGAGGGGGGGATATACACCACCAGTCCAGGCTGGGGATATATATATATAAACCTCCTGGCCGTCATTGCCAGAGCTCCTTACTAACACAGTACGGTATTCTGCCACCAGTTTCTCGTTCGAAATAAGCCCCGTCTGACAACAGGCTTATATCGGGTCAGAAACCAACCCGGGTAGCGTATAATTGACCAACCGAGCGTGCAGACATGGGAATTCGTGGATCGAGATAAAAGAGCAGCCCAAGAATAATTTAATTTAAATTTATGTAATCACTGCAAAGGCGCACTAGAAATATACAGGTATATATTTACAAGAACAATATACAGGTATATAGTCAGGAGTGTAGTACAAAGGATAGGGTATAGATAGATTGCAATTACCGTGTAATGTAGCATGTGACCACAGGGAGGCGCTGATGGATCACAGGTCCAAATCTTAGTTACGTGGTTCCCTTGGCCACGTCTGACAATGGGTGCTCCTGCCAGAAGAAAACTGAGCTCCAAATGAGGAGCTGCCACTTATCTCCTAGGCTGCTCCTCCCACATTCTGAGCCCACCCCTGGGCTTGTGCAACCTCTCTCCTCCCATGCCTGAGAATATGATTTTCAGTCCAAAACCGTGGATGCTCATAACTTTTCGCCTGATGCTCTGAATGGAATGGCAGCGGTGCCACTAGATTTGGCTGGATTTTATCAGTGCATAGAGACCAAATATGCCTATGTGGAGCCCAGCTGCGACTGGATCCATATCTTCCAGAAGGGTGCACTGAAAGAAGATACCACTAGAGGTCATTATTCACCTTCACACACGTTCATCTTATCCCCAAAGACCATCAGAGGGAGCTGTGTAGGACACATAAAAGAAGCTGACACAGGAAGCATCCAGGTCAGTTCTGCTCAGTCATCTCTGAGAGCAGTTCAGTGCAGCCACCTCAGAGGGCTCAGTCAGTCTGCAGTGAGGGAAGTGCAGAGCTGAGGTTAGAGAGGCTGCAGAGCTATTCAGTTCAAGAAAGCAAGTGGAGTCTAGTACAGAGTGACCAGAGATCACTCCAGCCTAGTCAGAGCTGAATCTAGGAGTGCAACTCAGTGAGGAAGCGTGCCGACGCTTAGAGAGCGGTGAAGAGGCAGCCCAGCAACTGCCAGTGTGTGATCGTGTGAGGATCCAGGTAGGCCGAAGGCGAGTGGAAAGTTATCAAGACAGAGGAGCCTCTATAGCTCATCTCAGCAAGCATTACCAGACACCAGGGTCCGAGCCTATAGGGATCTCCACGGCCCATTAGGAGAACACCGGAGTTCCTGGAGGACTACAAGTCCCAGGAGTACCACAGAGCTGATACGTAGCAGGATCAGGAGGACGGAGTCTAGCCGTGCACGGCAAATAGAGACTGTGTACTTCAGGAAGAGGTCCAACCACAAAGTCAGCCAGGTACAAGACGGAGACTAAGCTAGGCCCAGCTACACGCAGGCCAAGACTTCATTACAAAAAAGGCAGAGAACAGGAGGCCACACACCTACCAAGTGGAGGAATCTGGATGTGCACCCTTCACCCTACAGCGCTCCGGGAAGTGCCTGCAACATCTTCAGTAAAGGTACCAAAGTGACTTGTGTGTGTGTCTCCCTTATTGCCCCTGGCTGCCGGGTCCCCGTCTGTCCTGCACCCTTGCACATCTATCTGCCCTGGAGGAGAACTCAGCCTTACTTGTGGAAGGCTTAACACCTAGCTGCACAATATTAACCCTCCAGTGGATCTGCATAGCAGCGCTGGTCATCCTGACCAGATACCACAAGTGGCGTCACGAATCCCCATATCATCATTCAAGTCACCTGTAAATATCCCACATTACAGTGAGCGCCCAGGGCACGGACCGAGCTGTGCTACCCATGACATTCCCCATAGACATCAACGGGCTCGGTGCCGAGTACCCCAAAACCCTGGCTGTGCGACTCATCTGTTTCTGGCGTCACGAACAGGATCTCGTGCCCTGCAGCAACGGAGTAACTTGTGCCCGTTGCCACCGGGTACTGTGTGCCTCCCTAATAGACTGTGTTTTGTATGTGGCGAAGATTTCCCGCCATTTGCCCGCCATTTACAGCGCCACGGCGCGAAAACTAGTGGGCGTACCTGCAAAAGCGCGCTGAGTCCTGGACACGCCCCCAGCGCTGACGCGGCGGCAGGTCCTGTGGAGAGCTTCAGTGAACGCTCTGACGTCAGAGCGCCGGCGACGCAGGTCCTTCTACACATCGCTGTGCCCTGCAGAGCTGCAGCCTTCAGAGAAGGTAGGCCACGCTTAACTAGGGGGGCGCAGACATGTCGCAGCAGCAAGCCGACAGCGCGGCCCAGGCCGACGGCCCCAATGACTTACCCACCGGCGCTGCCGCACAGGCTGGAAATGCTGGCCCCTCACCTGGTCCTGTGGCCCCAATAGTACCGCTAACGCTGCCATACATGCCTGGAGTGAAGTGGCTCCCTCAGTACAGCGGCAAGCCAGACACCCTGTCAGGGTTCAAGCGAAAAATATGCAGCATAATGGACATGTACCTTATGACAGAAAAGCAGAGAGCTGCAGTGGTAGTAGGGCAATTGACTGGTGCTGCGGAGAGAGAAGTAGAGACTTGGACAGCTGCAGACCAGGAATCAGTGCTTGCAATTTTCTTAAAGCTACAGACTATCTTTGAGGACCGCACTGAAACAGATCTCCGGATGAGGTTTTACCAATGCTCCCAGAAACCAGATGACAGCATTAGGGACTACGCTTGCCGACTACAAGGGGCCCTGCGAGCTCTCAAACAAGTTAACCCTATGAGTGTCTCCAATGAGAATAAAATGTTAAAGGAACAATTTGTACGGGGACTGAGGTCCCAAGCTGAAAGCAGGACTGTGCACTGGTGGTCCTTGGATCATCCTGATGCTACCTTTGATGCCCTTAAGGATATGGCTATAAAAGGACTGCGACCCC
Source organism: Oophaga sylvatica (assembly GCA_033576555.1). Taxonomy (NCBI): domain Eukaryota; kingdom Metazoa; phylum Chordata; class Amphibia; order Anura; family Dendrobatidae; genus Oophaga; species Oophaga sylvatica. The sequence goes on from JARQOD010000003.1 coordinate 100,326,143, forward strand.
TGGAAACACCCGAGATGGCAACCCAGTGTCACCCGAGTGAAGCCACCCTAAAGCCAGCAGCATCCACCTTTTCCCCGCTGGTTGCGGAAGCCAAAACGCAGGTGGCGCCCCCTACTGAGCTGGACTGTCTGCGCTCAGAAGTGCGCCAGCTGACCAAAAACCTGGCCACTGTAATGAGTGCCCTGCAACTGCCGACGGAGGAAGAAGGAAAGATCCTGCTAGCTGACTGCCCAGAGGATGTCCCTTGGATGACCCAGAGGAGAAGGAGGACGTCGCCCCACCGGAGGAGGACAATGCGACCCCCAGGAAGGACCCGGACCAGCATCATCCTCGCCGAGAGATCATCTGCTACCGCTGCCACAGAGAAGGTCACCCAGCACGTTGGTGTCCTTTAAACGAGCAAATCCTGGGTCCGAGGGCCAACACCCAGGAATAGACTCCTCAGGCCCCTCAGACTGGAACCGCAGGTTTGTGGGAGGAAGACCATACCTGTCCATCATACTGGACGGGATCGCAATCCCTGCCCTGCTGGACACTGGATCTCAGGTAACCGTCATACCTGATGTTCTCTACAATAGATACTGGTCCAGTGACGGTCTCCAACCCCCAAACCCTGACTTTGCCGTATACGCCTCTAATGGCCTCCCTCTTGACTTACTGGGGGCTAAAAACGTAGACGTAAAAGTGGGTAGAGTGGAGCTAAAAGATCAGGGACTTCTTGTAGTGAAGACTGTTAATGAGGAATATAGGTTGAATGTGGTTTTAGGCACTAACATTATTAGTAACTGTTTGGAGGAGGTTGTGTTTTTACTCCAACAGCTCGCTGAAGTTGCCAGACCAAGGCAAAAGGGAGTGATCCGGAAGGAGATCCGGACCCTGATGTGCCAGCAGCAAGTGAAACTGACCGGTGGTGAGATTGGTAATGTACGGGTGACAGACCCGAACCCCATTGTGATACCCCCAATGAGTGAAATGCTTATTTGGTGTAGAGCAGCAATAGGTCTGAGAGGACAGAACTACCAAGCAGTAGTAGAGCCCCATTGTTCAGAACACAGACCTACACTCTTGACTGCCAGAGGGTAGTGGATGTACATAATGGGAGGGTGCCAGTGCGTCTTCTCAACTGGGGAGAGGATGAAGTCAAATTACCACATTATGCCACTGTTGCTAAGTTACATGCTGTGGATAATAACTCCATTCACACGACGGAGCCCTTAACCTCCCCACAACCAGTGGAGGATAACGGTCCGACCACCCAGGTGGAGGATTGATGTCAGCAGTTCCATGTCGGGACAGACACCACTCCAGCCCACCAGAAACAAGGAGTATACCGAGTAGTTCAGGAGTATGCACAGGTATTCAGCAAACACCCACTCGACTTTGGGAAAATTAAAGGGGTTCAACATCACATCCCCACAGGCAATCATCATCCCATTAAAGAACGGTACAGGCCTATACCTCCAGCACACTACCAGAAAGCCAAGGAAATGTTGCGTGACATGAAGGAAGCAGGGGTGATAAGGGATAGTTGTAGTCCCTGGGCAGCACCTCTAGTCCTAGTCAGGAAAAAGGATGGAAGCATGAGAATGTGTGTAGATTACAGACAAGTAAATCGCATTACACATAAGGATGCATACCCTTTACCACGCATTGAGGAATCCTTAGCTGCCTTAAAAACTGCTAACTACTTTTCCACCCTTGTCCTCACTAGTGGGTACTGGCAAGTAGCTGTGGCTGAGGAGGATCGGGAGAAGACAGCTTTCACCACCCGATGGGACTCTGTGAGTTTGACAGAATGCCGTTTGGACTCAGCAGTGCCCCTGGAACGTTCCAGAGAGTGATGGAGAGCTGCCTGGGACATTTCAACTTTGAAACTGTGTTGCTGTACCTGGACGATGTAATTGTGTACTCCAAGACGTATGAAGATCACTTGAAGCACCTGGCGGTGGTATTCGAGTCACTGTCCAAGTATGGGATGAAACTGAAGCCTTCAAAGTGCCATCTGCTCAACAAAAGGTACAGTATCTGGGACACATTGTCAGCTCAGAAGGAGTCGCGCCAGACCCCGAGAAGATCACCGCCATCCAGAAATGGCCGGAGCCGAAAAATCTCAAGGAGGTGCGACAGTTCCTGGGACTGACAGGATACTACGGGAGGTTTGTGAAGGATTACACCAAGAAAGCAGCGCCTCTGCAAGACCTCCTGGTGGGACAGTCCCTCAAGAGCAGAAATTCTCCATTCCATTGGGGTAAAGAACAGGCTGAGGCATTCAAGGAAATGAAGGAGATCCTGACAGGTGATGAGATCCTAGCCTATCCTGACTACAGTCAGCCGTTCCTGCTGTATACTGATGCCAGCAATGAAGGATTGGGAGCTGTCCTCAGTCAGAAGCAAAATGGCCTGGAGAAAGTCATCGCCTATGCAAGCAGGAAGCTCCGCCCGACCGAGAGGAACCCAGAGAACTATAGCAGCTTCAAGTTGGAGTTCCTGACACTGGTCTGGGCCATCACGGAGAGGTTTAAGCACTACTTAGCCTCCAGCAAGTTCACTGCCTACACCGACAATAACCCCTTGACGCATCTTGAAACAGCTAAGCTGGGAGCCATGGAACAACGATGGATGGCTCGGCTGTCAAACTACCAATTCACGATCAAGTACCGAGCGGGCCGCAAGAATGCCAACGCTGATGCCCTATCCAGGATGCCTCATGAATCGGACACAGAAGAAGAAGAAGTGGATTATCTGGAAGAGATTGAACTACCTGCCTTTCACAGGAATGGGATGATCCACGAACAACAAGCCTGCAGGAGGCCACGTGGTAAGACGTTAAATCCTTTACCTCACCACAGCTGGAAGGAGACTCAGGACAGCGATCCAGTTGTCAGCCGAATCAAGGAGCTGATAACTCAAGAAGGTTCCTCCTTGGAGAAGGATGCGCCTCTACAAGCAAAGCAGCTGTGGAATGAGAGAAGCCGGTTGTTTATCTACCGTGAGAAGCTGTGCCGGAGGTACGTCAACCCAAAGACCCATGAGATGGTATGGCAGATAGTAGTCCCCAGAGCAGACATCCAGATGGTGTTAGAATCCTACCACGATCAAGCGGGACACTTTGGCTGGAAGAAGCTGGAGACCCTGTTGAAGTGTCGTTTCTATTGGGTGGGAATGCGCAGCTCCATTGAGAGGTGGTGCCAGAACTGTGGACCCTGTGGCCTCAGAAGAAAAGACTACAGCAGTCAGAAGGCACCCCTGCAACCCATCAAGACGACTCGTCCCTTGGAGATCGTGGCCCTGGACCATGTCAAGTTGTCACCCAGCCGGTCAGGATACTCCTATGCCCTGACTATGGTGGATCACTACTCCAGGTTCCTGGTGGTCGCCCCTGTCAAGGATCTAACAGCAGACACAGCAGCAAAGACGTTCCAGGCGTATTTCTGCAGACCACACGGATATCCTGAGCAAGTGCTAACTGACCAAGGCCCAGCCTTCGAGGCCGAATTGTTTAAAGAGTTCTGTCACTTGTACGGGTGTAAGAAGATAAGAACCACACCATACCATCCCTAAACTAATGGTCTCTGTGAGAAGATGAACCACATCGTCATTGACCTGCTGAAGACTGTACCACTTGAAGAGAGAAATCGGTGGCCAGACTTACTACGTGATCTGGTAGATCTGTACAATCACATACCTGTGAGTTCTACCAATTGCACCCCAGCCTATCTCATGCGGGCAAGACCAGGAAAGCTGCCCATGGATCTGGAGCTTGGTGTTGTAGAACCAGAAGCAGATGTGACTACTGAAGACTGGGACACAAACAGACAGGAACAGTACAGAAAAGTACAGGCCTGCGTTGAAGATAGTCTCAATCGAGTAAGGGATAAACAAGAAGATCGCTACAACAAATGTGCTCCAGCTGAACCTTTCGCACCTGGTCAAGTCGTGCTAAAAAGAAAGAGGAGGATACACAAACTCGACGATCAATGGGAAAGAGAGCCCTACATCATACAGAATTCAAGGTTTGACAACAAGAAAACGTGCATAATTAGCAAGGAAGGAGGAAGAACATCTACCACCGTATCCAGAGATCACCTAAAGTTGTGTCCAAATCCGTTAAAGCTTCAAGAGGAAGAACCTGTTGTCAATCAGGAAGAGCGTGATGAAGCAGTCATACATACAGACTTAGAAGATTTCCCCGCGGATTGGCCCAGAATTGGAGAAGCCGTAATCGTTCCCGTGCTTCAATTCTATCAACCACAAGGAGAACCTCTACATCCAGTTGCACCAGTTGTTGCAGTAGAGTCAGTTCCAGAAGAACCTGCTCCAGCAGAACCCCAAGAAGCGGAATCCCAAGAAGTTGAATCTCAGGAAGGAGGATCCCCTTGCATAAGTCGAGCCGGTTCACCCAGCTCACAGTGTGCTTGCCAGTCCAGTAGCGAGGTTAAGGCAATTCTATAATTCACTTTCACGCAGACCAAACAGGGAAACTGCTACCTCACAGGTCACTGCACCACGCAGATCAGAACGTAGCACAAAAGGACACCTCCCTGCTAGGTTTAGAGATTAGTTCAACCCTTGGCAAATGTAAATAATTGTCTAGAGCCACTGTACATAAATGTATATATTTTTGCTTATAATATGTTTTATTACACTGTTATTTATTAATCTGTTTTCCTTTTTAATATTGAAACAAGTGAATGGACATTATTTTTACTTGTTTTCTCTACCCCTTTTTTGAGCATCCTTTTCCAAAAGAGACTGGGACTTTTATGGTTGCTCAATTCCTCAATCCCTCATTGTGCTAATGTATATAGTTGTTCATTTACCGCTATGCAACAGTTCAAGAGTGCCTTACCTCCTGTAAAGGAAGAGTTATTTATACAATGTTTATTGTTATCTGTTTTTGTATTTCAGCCCCGGAGTGCTGAGTTCTACTAGGGGGGAATGTGGAGCCCAGCTGCGACTGGATCCATATCTTCCAGAAGGGTGCACTGAAAGAAGATACCACTAGAGGTCATTATTCACCTTCACACACGTTCATCTTATCCCCAAAGACCATCAGAGGGAGCTGTGTAGGACACATAAAAGAAGCTGACACAGGAAGCATCCAGGTCAGTTCTGCTCAGTCATCTCTGAGAGCAGTTCAGTGCAGCCACCTCAGAGGGCTCAGTCAGTCTGCAGTGAGGGAAGTGCAGAGCTGAGGTTAGAGAGGCTGCAGAGCTATTCAGTTCAAGAAAGCAAGTGGAGTCTAGTACAGAGTGACCAGAGATCACTCCAGCCTAGTCAGAGCTGAATCTAGGAGTGCAACTCAGTGAGGAAGCGTGCCGACGCTTAGAGAGCGGTGAAGAGGCAGCCCAGCAACTGCCAGTGTGTGATCGTGTGAGGATCCAGGTAGGCCGAAGGCGAGTGGAAAGTTATCGAGACAGAGGAGCCTCTATAGCTCATCTCAGCAAGCATTACCGGACACCAGGGTCCGAGCCTATAGGGATCTCCACGGCCCATTAGGAGAACACCGGAGTTCCTGGAGGACTACAAGTCCCAGGAGTACCACAGAGCTGATACGTAGCAGGATCAGGAGGACGGAGTCTAGCCGTGCACGGCAAATAGAGACTGTGTACTTCAGGAAGAGGTCCAACCACAAAGTCAGCCAGGTACAAGACGGAGACTAAGCTAGGCCCAGCTACACGCAGGCCAAGACTTCATTACAAAAAAGGCAGAGAACAGGAGGCCACACACCTACCAAGTGAGGAATATGGATGTGCACCCTTCACCCTACAGCGCTCCGGGAAGTGCCTGCAACATCTTCAGTAAAGGTACCAAAGTGACTTGTGTGTGTGTCTCCCTTATTGCCCTTGGCTGCCGGGTCCCCGTCTGTCCTGCACCCTTGCACATCTATCTGCCCTGGAGGAGAACTCAGCCTTACTTGTGGAAGGCTTAACACCTAGCTGCACAATATTAACCCTCCAGTGGATCTGCATAGCAGCGCTGGTCATCCTGACCAGATACCACAAGTGGCGTCACGAATCCCCATATCATCATTCAAGTCACCTGTAAATATCCCACATTACAGTGAGAGCCCAGGGCACGGACCGAGCTGTGCTACCCGTGACATTCCCCATAGACATCAACGGGCTCGGTGCCGAGTACCCCAAAACCCTGGCTGTCCGACTCACCTACCGTATGTAATTCCTGGTGCCTAAGCTTTATAACTCCATAATGCAGGGTTCTCGAGGTGGCTAAATAATATGGGCGTATGGGGAAAGGAACTCCGATTCCTATAATGTGCTCGGCTAGGCTCAGAGATATTGCATTCTGTTATTATAGGTTATTTTCCAGATTCAATACCTCAGAGTCTGCTGTGACTTGTTGTATGACGGTGTATATCCATATGCTTCAAGTCAGACAAGAATTCAGTTTGCCTGTAGCTTGCAGGGGATTTCACACCTTTGTGTTATGAGCTTCAAAGGGTTTGTTCCTGGTTTCTAATTAAAGCAAACCTGGGGGGACGCAAGGGTGGGGGCATATTCCAGGAGTGGACGGAGATGTCCTATAATCCAAAATGGATTCTCCCTTGTCCCTCAAAGTCAGTGACTGTGTGGGCTACATCCTCTCACTCCCCGTGTTTTCCTGGGCCCGTGTGGACAGGGGGTGTCTGTGTAAAACTGTACCAAGCTGACCTTACTTGTAGAATGTCACGTTGGTCAAAGTGGGGAGACCGCATTACATAATCTGTCTGATGTAATAGTGACGTCAGGTGGGATCATCCCAAGTGGTGGCAGCACGGGGGTATAGAGATAGTGTGTATGTGTGTGACCCATACTCCCAGATACTAAAGACTACCAGCAGTAGCTTTTGCTGCTGGGGTCTTAAGATCAGCTCAGAACTAGACAGTCTGAGTGCAAATACCGTACTGTACTGTGTGTGGGTGCATCAGGTTGCAGCTCTGTGTCAGTGACTAAAGATTGCAAGGATCGCCAGGGGCAGATGGCAAATGCTACGGATGATGGGGAGGAGGTGAAAGACTATGTTGTACAATCAGAGGGGGAGTCTAGCCCAGGGTCCCCAAGGAGCCAGTCACCGATGGCCAGTCTCCAGTGGGCCACTTATCACCTGCCCATCCCCCCAGCCAGGCAGGCAGGCTCAGATACACTCTTGCAAGATGTCCTGGCCAGACTTAAGGAAGGAGACAAGGCCTCCTACGAGACCCTCATAGCAGCAGCAGAATGTCAAGAGACAGGGAAGCAGAGCATCATGAGGCAGAGACAGCAGCAAAACGTCACAAACATAAGTGGGAGTGTGAACACCAGTAACAAATACTTCAGCTCCAACTCAAGCTCCAGCTGCAGAACCCAGTCAGTCTCGAGTCCCCTGAGATCCAGGTCCCGAAGCTACGGGCAGAGGACTTCCCCTTGGACAAAGGAGGTGACTTGGACACCTTCTTGCTGGCATTTGAAAAAACTTGCCATCACTACCATGTGCCTGAGCGCCAATGGATCCGGTTCTTAATCCCTCACCTCAGGGGTAAGGCCCTGGAAATCTTTGGGTACTTGGCCAGCGAGACCACCCTGAGCTTTGATAACAATTTGACTCCTGAGACGTACCAGAAGAACCTCTGGATTATGCAGCGGGGTCCTGCAAACAGCTGGGCCAATCACATGTGGGCCCTACTGAAAGAATTTCACCAACGGACCACGGGAATGGAGCTCACCACCATCAATCAGCTGAAGGAGCTAATCGCAACTGAGCAGTTTTTGTGAAACTGCCCGGAAGACCTCCAGAGGTATCTCCATGACCAGAAGCCATAAGGTGCCTCTGCCAGTGAGTACTCAAACAGGACTGCAATGACCAAGAAAACTGCCAGCTGGAAAGGTAGTAAGATGAACGTGTTGTCTGCTGTCCCTGACCCAAGCCCAAGGGGGCACTTGCCCATGATTCCTTCTCCACGTCGGTGTGGGAACTCCGACTATGTCATCTCTGCAAACAGCCAGGACACTTCAAAGCCATGTATCCCCAGCGCCCGTCCCATCCCAGAAACCGTACACTGTATTGTGTGTGAGTTGGGGTGGTGGGAGGTCCCTTGATGACCTTCAGCCCGTCACCATATGTGTCGACCCGCCACCACAATTGTGGATTACCAGGGCAATGGGGTACTCAGAGCCGAGCCCGTAGAAGTCTATGGGATTGTCACAGGTAGCGGTGGCTCGGTCTGTGGCCCTGGCGGTCTGGCGTATGTTGGGGATATATTTACAGGGGATTGATTTATGTACAGTTCGTGACGCCACCTGTAGTCTTCTGGTAATTAGTACCAGCGCTGCTGTAGATCTCTGAGGGGATGGTGATGCAGCTAGATGTCGGGTCCCCTACAGGTGGGACTGGTCCCTCAAAGTCTATGGGATTTGTGAAGTCGGGTGCAGATAAAGAACACAGTCTCACACGGTCAGCGTCTTTCCATACCTTTACTTGTAAGATGTTCAGGCAGGTCCCAGGGAGGCTGATCCAAGGAGAGTGTATCTTGAGACAGCAGCTGGACAAGTTAGGGGCCTCCTTTACTTCCAATACAACGAGTACAACCAGCCTGAAGCGTAGTTCCCTCAAAATCTCCAGCTAATCTATAGCTGTACCTGCCCAGTCAGCTTTGTGTTAGGGGCCTTCCTGTGAAGGAGCTGAATTCTTATTTTGTCCTGCAGAAACTCCAAAGTCTTCACTCCCCCTGACCCCAGTTACGTACTGACTATAAGGGGCTTGTTTGCCGCGACCTAAGGTCCGGTAAATTCCTGGTTTTCTTATCACTCTGCTTGAAACAGTCGTGATCCTTCGGTCCCCAGTGACCGGGTGCAATGTGCTGGACTTCTTCAATCCGTAAGCACTAATCCAATAAATCCACTTTGCCTTTCGCCTTGTCCACGCTGGTAACATAAGCACTCAAACTAGCCAAGGGTCGAGCAGTCACTTCTTTCTTTTCCTTCCTTCAAAGTTAGCTACAGATGCTCAGTTATCAACAGGCAGGAGCACGTCTCTGAACCTGATACCGTCCTTTAGACAGGGATGCTGAAGGCTTTCTGTACTAAAACTTCTCCTTTCCTTCAGTGTATGCTGAGGAGGTGATACAGCTCTGACTAGACTAAGGTGAATTCAAACACCTATACCAGACTCCACGATATGAACTGATGATAAAGCAGGCTAGACTCCTTCCTCCCTCCAGACGTCTTCTCTCTCTGAAGTCTAGACACTCACTCCACACGTCCTCACTGTCCGAAGACAGGAACCAGACTCAAAATCACTCTAACACATACCTTGACCACTCCCTCAAGAGTAAACTCCACTACCCTAAGGGTGTGTCTAGTATATGTCGAGTGAATGAATATTTAGCATTAAACTGCTGTCTCGCCATACACTCTTCAGGGTACTGCGTGTGCCTAACACCAGGGCTACACATTCCCCCATGGTAAAAGACAGCACTCCCGGGCTGTAAAATACAAAAGAGACATTTTGTTTATGCAATAAACATCAAACAATAACTTCTTCCCATCCGGGAGGTGAGAATATCTTGAACGTTGCGAACAATAACATTTTACATATAGAAATACAAAAGTATCAAATAGCATTTAATAAATATACGGTATACTTGTGAAGGACCCGCACCAAACCTTCAACGTGGGTCCTGGGTGGGCTGCAGGACATCCGATTGCAGACCTCACTCAGTGCCACACCACACGGGTTTTGTTTTCAGAGGTAGTTGTATTGGTTTATGTAAAACCAAGAGAAAGCACCGAAGCGCAACTATTTACAAGTAAGTTCTGGGTTAGCATAGTCCTTAACCTCCAAGTCCAATGTAAAACCAAAGACATATTATATAATATCACATAATACGAAAGTGCAACTTTTCTGGTTACTGTTTATCATTTACCATTTATCATTTACCATTTACCCAGCCGGGCATTCTACAGTAGAAATATATATATTCACTATATAAATTGTGCAAAACTTTACAAAACATTTCAAACTTTTTACTTTTGGTAGACCCGATATGGATCTCACCAATTCTTCACTATCTTATTCATTTTCTGCAAATACACTTTCCACTACTTTTTCCACCCCGGGGGCTGGAACAACGCAATGGGCCCTAGATCCCAAGACTAGCAAATCATGTGCTGCGATCAGGGTCTGGGTCGCCACAGTTCTGGTGCGAACCTCTAGGGGCGCAACGGGTACACTCTCTCCACATGACACCGATTGCGTCTCAATCACAGTTAGCGATATGGACCGCGTCAGGGATTGCGATTGCGACTGGGTCGCATGTTGCGATGTAGCGGTGGCTTTAATTTGCGATGAACTCTGGGTCGCTAGTTGCGATGACTTTGCAGGGGGCGATGCTGGGGCACGGCCGGATGCTGCTTGAGCTGGAAACGGGGACGCTGCGGTAATGGTGACGGTACCTGCGTCTGGGACGGGGTCGCGGACGATGGCGACGTTAAGGGCATACCATCCCTTCATTCCCCAGTGCCGCGTATATGTGACGATATCTCCATTTGCTAAGTCCCTCCCGGGATGGCCTTGCGGCAGGTGGGATTCTACGTCACGCCTGCTGACGAAGACCGCTGGGTAGAGGCCCGGTTCACGGATAAAGCCCCAGCCCTTCCGTAGCTGGAACTCAGTCACACACCCCTGCCGCCGCGGTTCCCTCAGGGTACCTTTATCTCTCCGGACACTCTCTTTGTCCGCGATCAGCTCGGCATATTGTCGCTGACGGTTCCTCTGAGTTTCCCGCTCTTCCTCCTGCTGACGCCTCTTCTTCTCCTCACGACTCTGCCATTCTTGTTCCCACTGGGCGGTATAGGCGACGTCATCCAGGCGCGCCATTTCGTCCCAGTCCACATCTGGTAGTGACGGACAGGACCCCTCCGGTGTCCCTGCCGGGGACCGATCATCTGCTGCGGCCTCTTGGCCGGGCGGGCGTTCCGGGATTGGCTGTACCTCCTCAACCTCCTTCGCTTCCACCGCTTCACCGGCGGGATCGGGATCGGTACTTTCGGGGGCAGCCTCCGGTTGCTCCTTCGCCTTGGGCAGCAGACTCTTCGGTATCTGGAATCGTGGGGGTTCGTTGAGGGGAGAGATCACCGTGTCCCACAGCCTCCGCTGTTCCAGGGTGCGCCGGCGTCTCTCAATTTCTTCAAAGCCAGGTTGGTCCTGGACCATCTTCCTCAGGCGTGCATTTTCTTCTCTTGTCTCAAGCAACGCCTGCTTCAGGTGCAGGATCACGGATAACTCCGGTGTTGGTGGCAGCTTGGCTGGGGCACGGGGCCTGCCTTCCTCCGCTTCCCTGCTCGGCTGCACACGTCCTGCCTCCATGATGTTCCAGAAGATTCTCCTTCCTTTCTCCGGAGACATCCGGTCTCTTCCGTGGAGGTGGGGTTTGCGTCTCCTCCTCCTCGCAGGGAAGGTGAAGAGGAGGCGGACCTCCTTTGCTGTAGGGCAGGATCGCATATTGTAATAGCACTTTGAGAAGGCCGGCATTTTCTTCGCGCCACAGGGGGTAGACGCCCACGAAGGTACGCCCACCTTCTTCTCCAGCGCCTGAGGGCGCGAATATGGCGACAAAAATGGCGATTTTGGCGCCAAAAGTGCAAACAGTCCTTTTTTACAAAAACAATTCCTTAGGCACACAGGGCTCGCAATTCTGCGAGTTTCGCATCCTGTTCGTGACGCCAAAGTTGTGTCGACCCGCCACCACAATTGTGGATTACCAGGGCAATGGGGTACTCAGAGCCGAGCCCGTAGAAGTCTATGGGATTGTCACAGGTAGCGGTGGCTCGGTCTGTGGCCCTGGCGGTCTGGCGTATGTTGGGGATATATTTACAGGGGATTGATTTATGTACAGTTCGTGACGCCACCTGTAGTCTTCTGGTAATTAGTACCAGCGCTGCTGTAGATCTCTGAGGGGATGGTGATGCAGCTAGATGTCGGGTCCCCTACAGGTGGGACTGGTCCCTCAAAGTCTATGGGATTTGTGAAGTCGGGTGCAGATAAAGAACACAGTCTCACACGGTCAGCGTCTTTCCATACCTTTACTTGTAAGATGTTCAGGCAGGTCCCAGGGAGGCTGATCCAAGGAGAGTGTATCTTGAGACAGCAGCTGGACAAGTTAGGGGCCTCCTTTACTTCCAATACAACGAGTACAACCAGCCTGAAGCGTAGTTCCCTCAAAATCTCCAGCTAATCTATAGCTGTACCTGCCCAGTCAGCTTTGTGTTAGGGGCCTTCCTGTGAAGGAGCTGAATTCTTATTTTGTCCTGCAGAAACTCCAAAGTCTTCACTCCCCCTGACCCCAGTTACGTACTGACTATAAGGGGCTTGTTTGCCGCGACCTAAGGTCCGGTAAATTCCTGGTTTTCTTATCACTCTGCTTGAAACAGTCGAGATCCTTCGGTCCCCAGTGACCGGGTGCAATGTGCTGGACTTCTTCAATCCGTAAGCACTAATCCAATAAATCCACTTTGCCTTTCGCCTTGTCCACGCTGGTAACATAAGCACTCAAACTAGCCAAGGGTCGAGCAGTCACTTCTTTCTTTTCCTTCCTTCAAAGTTAGCTACAGATGCTCAGTTATCAACAGGCAGGAGCACGTCTCTGAACCTGATACCGTCCTTTAGACAGGGATGCTGAAGGCTTTCTGTACTAAAACTTCTCCTTTCCTTCAGTGTATGCTGAGGAGGTGATACAGCTCTGACTAGACTAAGGTGAATTCAAACACCTATACCAGACTCCACGATATGAACTGATGATAAAGCAGGCTAGACTCCTTCCTCCCTCCAGACGTCTTCTCTCTCTGAAGTCTAGACACTCACTCCACACGTCCTCACTGTCCGAAGACAGGAACTAGACTCAAAATCACTCTAACACATACCTTGACCACTCCCTCAAGAGTAAACTCCACTACCCTAAGGGTGTGTCTAGTATATGTCGAGTGAATGAATATTTAGCATTAAACTGCTGTCTCGCCATACACTCTCCAGGGTACTGCGTGTGCCTAACACCAGGGCTACACACATAGGCCAGTCCATGGCCATGGGACTTCTGTACACCGGAACTGAGATGACTCTTGTGCTGCCTGAGCTGCTGTCCCCACAGGATTTGGTACCTGGGAAAACCCTTGCCGCCTCCAGGATTGGATGCATCGAAGCGGTGCCGGTGTATTTAGACTCGGGCCCCAAAAGGGGAGAAAGCAGTATCTGTCACGCGAAATGTGCGTCTGGGTCCTGCAATCCAGCACTTTTGGCCTGCCTCAGCTCCCTACACTTGTGGTAAGCAATGCTTCCTCTAACCCTATATTTATTGCTACTTGGCTTAACCTACATATAGACCTCTGGGCTGGCATTTTGCTGTTCTTACCTGGAGCACAACTCACATACATGTACCTGATATGCTTCTTTACAGGCTGTAGGCTGGCCATTGTCTGTTTGTTTGTCTTTGATGCACTCTGTTCACCCTTTTTGTGATGTTTTTATGATAATTTGTATAATAAAAGGTTCGATTTTAACCTGTATACTCCCTGTATCCACTATAGGTACTAACTATGCAGGGTGCCAAAACTTTTGCATTTAAAAATGTAAAAGATGAATATGGTTTTTGTTTTCCTATAATACATAGGAAATGTGTCATTTTTTAACTTTAGGCCTTTTACATAGTTATTAAGGTTGAAGGAAGACTTTAAGTCCATCTAGTTCAACCCATATCCTATCCTAACCTGCCCTAACATGTTGATCCAGAGGAAGGCAAAAAAAAAACCAAGTGGCAAACAGTAAGCTTCACATTGGGGAAAAAAATTCCTTCCCGACTCCACATACGGCAATCAGACTAGCTCCCTGGATCAACACAGTATCTAGGAAACTAGTGAATATAGCCTGTAATATTATACTTTTCAAGAAAGGCATCCAGTCCCTTCTTAAATTTTAGTAAGGAATCACTCATTACAACATTAGACGGCAGAGAGTTCCATAGTCTCACTGCTCTTACAGTAAAGAATCTGCATCTGTGATTATGGCTAAACCTTCTTTCCTCCAGACGTAGAGGATGCCCCCTTGTCCCCGTCACAGGTCTAAGAGTAAAAAGATCATTAGAAAGGTCTTTGTACTGTCCATTAATATATTTATACATTTTAATAAGATCACCCCTAAGCCTTCGTTTTTCCAAACTAAATAACCCCAAGTGTAATAACCTGTCTTGGTATTGCAGACCCCCCAGTTCTCTAATAACCTTGGTCGCTCTTCTCTGCACCCGCTCCAGTTCAGCTATGTCTTTCTTATACACCGGAGACCAGAACTGTACACAGTATTCTAAGTGTGGTCGCACCAGTGACTTGTATAGAGGTAAAATTATGTTCTCCTCATGAGCATCTATGCCTCTTTTAACCCCTCTCTGACATTAGACGTACTATCCCGTCCATAAAACCCGTGCCATTCTGCCCATGGACGGGATAGTACGTCATAGGCGATCAGCTGCGCTCCTGAGGGGAGCGCAGCTAATCGCCGCCGGGTGTCAGCTGATTATCACAGCTGACACCCGTGACTCTGTGTCAGGAGCGGTCACGGACCGCTCCCGGCACATTAACCCCTAGCACACCGCGATCAAACATGATCGCGGTGTACTGGGGGCACAGGGGAGGATCGCGCAGGGTGGGGGCTCCCTGCGCGCCCCCCTGAGACCCTCAGACCAGCGCGATGTGATCGCGCTGTTCTGAGGGCTTCCTCCCTCCCAGGACCCGGATCCAAGATGGCGCCGGGGTCCTGGAGGGAGGCGGCTTCCTCAGTGCCTGCTGACAGCAGGCACTGAGAAGCCTGCTGCACTGCCTGAGCGATCGCTGGTGTGACAGTGTGCTGTGCACACTGTCACACCAGCGATTTGATAAAATACAGTGATGTCCCACCCTGGGACAAAGTAAAAAAGTTAAAAAAATAAAAATAAACATGTTATAAAAAAAAATCCAAAATAAAAAAAAAAAAAAAAATATTCCCCAATAAATTCATTTCTTCCTGTAAATAAAAAAAACAAAACAATAAAAGTACACATATTTGGTATCGCCGCGTCCATAACGACCCCCCCATAAAACTGTCCCACTAGTTAACCCCTTTAGTGAACCCCTTAAAAAAAAAAAAAAAACGAAGCAAAAAATCAATGCTTTATCATCATACCGCCGAACAAAAAGTGGAATAACGCGCGATCAAAAAGACCGATATAAATAAACATGGTACCGCTGAAAACATCATCTTGTCCCGCAAAAAACGAGCCACCATACAGCATCATCAGCGAAAAAATAAAAAAGTTATAGCTCGCAGAATAAAGCGATGCAAAAATAATTATTTTTTATATAAAATTGTTTTTATTCTATAAAAGCGCCAAAACATAAAAAAATGATATAAATGAGGTATCGCCATAATCGTACTGACCCGAAGAATAAAACTGCTTTATCAATTTTACCACACGCGGAACAATAAAACCGCCTCCCCCAAAAGAAATTCATGAATTGCTGATTTTTGTTCATTCTAACCTCCCAAAAATCGAAATAAAAAGCGATCAAAAAATGTCACCTGCTCAAAAATGGTACAAATAAAAACGTCAACTCGTACCGCAAAAAATAAGACCTCACATGACTCTGTGGGCCAAAATATGCAAAAATTATAGCTCTCAAAATGTGGCGATGCAAAAAACTATTTTTGCAATAAAAAGCGTCTTTTAGCGTGACAGCTGCCAATCATAAAAACCCGCTATAAATAGTAAATCAAACCCCCCTTTATCATCCCCTTAGTTAGGGAAAAATAATAAAATTAAAAAAATGTATTTATTTCCATTTTCCCATTAGGGTTAGGGTTGCGGCTAAAGTTAGGGTTAGGGTTGGCGCTAAAGTTAGGATTAGGGTTAGGGTTGGGATTAGGGGTGTGTTAGAGTTAGGTTTGTGGTTAGGGTTGGGACTAGGGTTAGGGGTGTGTTGGGGTTAGGGTTGGAGTTAGAATTGGGGGGTTTCCGCTGTTTAGGCACATCAGGGCTCTCCAAATGTGACATGGCGTCTGATCTCAATTCCAGCCAATTCTGCGTTGAAAAAGTCAAACGGTGCTCCTTCACTTCTGAGCTCTGCCATGCGTCCAAACAGTAGTTTATCCCCACATATGGGGTATCAGCGTACTCTGGACCCCAAGAGTTATTGTGCAATTTGTCCTATTTCTTCTGTTACCCTTGGGAAAATAAAAAACTGGGGGCGAAAATATCATTTTTGTACAAAAAAAAATATTTTTTTGTTTTTACGGCTGTACATTATAAACTTCTGTGAAGCACTTGGGGCTTCATAGCGCTCACCACACACCTAGATAAGTTCCTTGTGGGGTCTATTTTCCAAAATGGGGTCACTTGTTGGGGATTTCCACTGTTTAGGCGCATCAGGGGCTCTCCAAATGCGACATGACGCCCCCAGACCATTCCATCAAAGTCTGAATCCAAAACGTCACTACTTCCCTTCCGAGCCCCAACGTGTACCCATACAGTAGTTTTCTCCCACATATTGGGTATCAGCGTACTCAGGACAAATTGGGCAACAACTTTTGGGGTCCAATTTCTCCTGTTACCCTTGTAGAAATAAAATATTGGGGCGAAAAAATCATGTTTGCAAAAAAAAAAAAGGATTTTTTATTTTTACGGCTGTGCGTTATAAACTTCTGTGAAGCACTTTGGGGTTCAAAGTGTTCACCACACATCTAGATAAGTTCCTTGTGGGGTCTATTTTCCAAAATGGGGTCACTTGTGGGAGGTTTCCACTGTTTAGGCGCATCAGGGGCTCTCCAAATGCGACATGACGCATCCAGACCATTCCATCAAAGTCTGCAATCCAAAACGTCACTACTTCCCTTCCGAGCCCTGACGTGCGCCCATACAGTAGTTTTCTCCCACATATTGGGTATCAGCGTACTCAGGACAAATTGGACAACAACTTTTGGGGTCCAATTTCTCCTGTTACCCTTGTGAAAATAAAATATTGGGGGCGAAAAAATCATTTTTGTAAAAAAAAAAAAAAAAGATTTTTTATTTTACGGCTGTACGTTATAAACTTTAGTGAAACACCTGCGGGTTCAAAGTTCTCACCACACATCTAGATAAGTTCCTTGAGGGGTCTAGTTTCCAAAATGGTGTCACTTATGGGGGTTTCCACTGTTTAGGCAGATCAGGAGCTCTCCAAACACGACATGGCGTCCAGCCAATTCTGCGTTGAAAAAGTCAGACGGCGCTCCTTCCCTTCCAAACTCTGCCATGCACCCAAACAGTGGTTTACCCCCACATATGGGGTATCAGCACACTCAGGACAAATTGCACAATAACTTTTGGAGTCTTGTTACCCTTGGAAAAATAAAAATTGGGGTGAAAAGATCATTTTTGTGGAAAAAATATGATTTTTAAATTTTACGGCTCTACGTTATAAACTTGTGTGAAGCACTTGGGGGTTCAAATTGCTCATCAAAAATCTAGATAAGTTCCTTAGGGGGTCTAGTTTCCCAAATGGGGTCATTTGTGGGGGGTTTCCACTGTTTAGGCACATCAGGGGCTCTCCAAATGCAACATGGCATCCAAACTCAATTCCAGCCAATTTTGGTTGGAAAAAGTCAAATGGTGCTCCTTCCATTCCGAGCTCTGCCGTGCGCCCAAACAGTGGTTCCCCCCCACATATGGGGTATCAGCGTACTCAGGACAAATTGTACAACAACTTATGTGGTCCAATTTTCCCTGTTACCCTTGGGAAAATAAAAAATTAGTGACTAAAAGATAATTTTTGTGGGAAAAAAATAGGATTTTT
The DNA here is from genome assembly GCA_033576555.1 of Oophaga sylvatica. NCBI lineage: Eukaryota > Metazoa > Chordata > Amphibia > Anura > Dendrobatidae > Oophaga > Oophaga sylvatica. Next base: position 100,343,968 of record JARQOD010000003.1, read on the forward strand.
TATTTTCATGCCCGGGCATTATAAACTTGTGTGAAGCACTTGGGGTTCAAAGTGCTCACCAAAGATCTAGATAAGTTCCTTAGGGGGTCTAGTTTCCAAAATGGGGTCACTTGTGGGGGGTTTCCACTGTTTAGGCTCATCTGGGGCACTGCAAACGGAACATGACCCCCATTAACGTCTGCATTCCAAAACGTTACTACTTCCTTTCCAAGCCCTGCCGTGCGCCCAGTTTCCCCCCCCACATATGGGGTATCAGCGTACTCAGGACAAATTGGACAACAACTTTTGGGGTCCAATTTCCTTGGGAAAATTCAAAAATTTGGGACTAAAAAATCATTTTTGTGGAAAATTGATTTTTTTTTTTTCACACCCAGGCTTTATAAACTTTTGTGAAACACTTGAGGGTTCAAAGTGCTCACAACAGATCTAGATAAGTACCTTAGGGGATCTAGTTTCCAAAATGGTGTCACTTGTGGGGGGTTTCCACTGTTTAGGCGCATCAGGGGCTCTCCAAACGTGACATGGCATCCAATCTAAATTCCAGCCAATTTTAGTTTGAAAAAGTCAAACGTCGCTCCTTCCCTTACGAGCTCTGCCGTGTACCCAAACAGTGGTTTTCCCCCACATATGGGGTATTGGCGTACTCAGGAGAAATTGCATAACAACCTTATCTGTCCATTTTCTCCTTTTACCCTTGTGAAAATAAAAAAAAAGTTTGTAAAAGATAATTTTTGTGGCTAAAAAGTAAAATATTCATTTTTTCCTTCCACGTTGCTTTAGTTACTGTGAAGCACCTGAAGGGTTAATAAACTTCTTGAATGTGGTTTTGAGTACCTTGAGGGGTGCAGTTTTTAGAATGGTGTCACTTTTGGGTATTTTCTGCCATATAGACCCCTCAAAGTGACTTCAAATGTGAGGTGGTCCCTAAAAAAAATGGCTTTGTAAATTTTGCTGTAAAAATGAGAAATCGCTGGTCAACTTTTAACCCTTATAATTTCCTAACAAAAAAAATTTTGGTTCCAAAATTGTGCTGATGTAAAGTAGACATGTGGGAAATGTTATTTCTTAACTATTTTGTGTGATATATTTCTCTGTTTTAAGGGAATAAAGATTCAAAGTTTGAAAATTGCAAAATTTTAAAAATTTTAAAAATTTTCGCCATATTTGCGTTTTTTTCAAAAATAAACGCAAGTTATATCGAAGAAATTTTACCACTAACATGAAGTACAATATGTCACGAGAAAACAATCTCAGAATCGCGAAGATCCGTTGAAGCGTTCCAGAGTTATAACCTCATAAAGAGACAGTGGTCAGAATTGTAAAAATTGGCCCGGTCATTAACGTGCAAACCACCCTTGGGGGTGAAGGGGTTAATGCATCCCATTATTTTATTTGCCTTGGCAGCAGCTGCCTGACATTGGCCACTAAATGTGAGTTTGTCGTACACCCATTCACCCAGGTCTTTTTCAGTGACAGTTTTGCCCAGTGTTTTACAATTAAGCACATAATTATACATCTTATTTGTTCTACCCAAGTGCATGACCTTACATTTATCCCCATTAAAGCTCATTTGCCATTTATCAGCCCAAGCTTCTAGTTTACATAAATCCTCCTGTAATATAAAATTATCCTCCTCTGTATTTATTACCCTGCAGAGTTTAGTGTCATCTGCAAATATTGAAATACTACTCTGTATGCCCCCTACAAGGTCATTAATAAATATGTTAAAGAGAAGCGGCCCCAATACTGACCCCTGTGGTACCCCACTGCTAACCGTGACCCAGTCCGAGTGTGCTCCATTAATAACCACCCTTTGTTTCCTATCCATGAGCCAGTTCTTAACCCACTTACACATATTTTCCCCTATCCCCATTGTTCTCATTTTATGTATCAACCTTTTGTGTGGCACTGTATCAAAAGCTTTTGAGAAGTCCATGAACACCACGTCCACTGCATTCCCTTGGTCCAGTCCTGAACTTACCCCTTCATAAAAGCTTATCAGATTAGTCTGACAAGAACGGTCCCTCGTAAACCCATGCTGATACTGTGTCATGAGGTTATTCAGCTTCAGATACTCCAATATAGTATCCTTTAAAAAACCCTCCAGGATTTTACCCACAGTAGATGTTAAGCTCACTGGCCTATAATTTCCAGGTTCAGTTTTTGTCCCCTTTTTGAATATTGGTACCACATTTGCTATACGCCAGTCCTGTGGTACAGACGGTACAGACCCCGTAATTATGGAATCTTTAAAGATTAAAAATAATGGTCTATCTATAACTGTACTTAATTCCTGCAGTACTCGGGGGTGTATCCCATCCGGGCCTGAGGATTTGTCAATTTTAGTGATTTTTGACGCCGCCGTACTTCCTGCTGGGTTAAGCAGGTGACATTTAATGGAGAAATTTTTTTTATCACTGATCATGTTATCTGTCATGGGATTTTCTTGTGTAAATACAGTTGAAAAAAAGTCATTTAGCATATTGGCTTTTTCCTCATCCTCATCCACCATTTCACCCAGACTATATTTAAGGGACCAACACTATCATGTTTTAGTTTCTTGCTATTTATGTAGTTAAAGAATATTTTGGGATTATTTTTACTTTCTCTGGCAATGAGTCTCTCTGCCTCAATCTTTGCTGTCTTGATTTGCTTTTTACAGAATTTATTCAGTCTTCTGTATTTATTTAATGCCTCATCACTACCTACTTGCTTTAATTCCCTAAACGCTTTCTTTTTGTCCCTTATTGCGCCCCTTACAGCTCTATTTAGCCATAGTGGTTTCCTCCTAATTCTAGCATGTTTATTCCTATACGGTATATACTGTGCACAGGTCCTATTCAGGATACTAATAAACGTCTCCCATTTTCTTTGTGTATTTTTATGTCTCAGGATATCGTCCAGTTTATTGCACCAAGATCATCTCTCATCCGTTGGAAATTTGCCTTCCTGAAGTTTAGTGTCCTTGTAACCCCTCGACTATACATCTTATTAAAGGATACATGAAAGCTTATTATTTTGTGATCACTATTATCCAAGTGACCCCCAACCCTTATATTTGATATGCGGTCTGGTCTGTTGGATAATATTAGGTCTAGCAGTGCCCCCCCTCTTGTTGGGTCCTGAACTAGTTGTGAAAGGTAATTGTCTCTCATAGTTGCCAAAAACCTATTACCTTTGCTGGAACTACAGGTTTCTGTTCCCCAATGTATTTCAGGGTAGTTGAAATCCCCCATAATAATGACTTCTCCTTGAGTCGCTGCTTCATCTATTTGCTTTACGAGGATATTCTCTGTTGCTTCCATTATTTTAGGAGACTTATAACAAACCCCTATCAGTAATTTATTATTTTTCCCCCCTCCCCTAATCTCCACCCACAGAAACTCTACATCTTCATTAGATTCACAGATATCACGCAGGATGGGTTTTAAGGATGATTTTACATATAAACACACACCCCCACCTCGCTTATTTTTACGGTCATTTCTAAACAGACTATAGCCCTGTAAATTAACCGCCCAGTCGTGGCTCATCCAGCCAAGTCTCAGATATCCCCACCATGTCATAATTATGTTCCAACAAAATTAATTATAATTCCGCCATTTTGTTGGTGAGGCTTCTAGCATTAGTATACATGCACATTATGTATCTCTCTATACCTCTATTCTTTCTTAAATTATTAACTGTTCTAACCCCACCCCCATGCCACCCCCACCCCCAATTTCATTATTTGTGCCCAGGTCTCTATCTGCACTGCCTTCCCCTCCTATAAAATGAATAGAGATCATTTCATGCCTTCCACTCCTATAAAATGAATAGAGATCATTTCATGTTCAACTTGCTTAACTGTCATAATAACAGTAATTTTGACTGGGGTACCCAAACTTTTACATTTCACTGTAGGTTAGGATTTGGGACATAAGATAGTGACGTTAAGGTAAGGCAAGTGTCAGTGTTCGGGACTATTCCTCAGTGGGAGAGACTATGTAGGAAGTCTGTGGAGAACTTCCTGTTAGTCAGAGAGGGCCAAGGTCAAGTTCAAGTAGGAAGTTAGAGCAAGGGTACATAGTATTGTGGGTAGTACGAGATTTACTAGAATTCCCTGGGCAAACATACTCCTATAAGGTCTCGAGCTTAAGGCTAGATTCTGGTGCTATGGCGAGCACTTTAACCTCTTCCGTACAGAGGAAGATTGATTTGGAGACGCTTGTGGGAGAAGTACTGGACCTCTGAAGTACTGCGGGATTGGGGTTGGAAACCCAGGGACTGACAAAAGCAGGGTCGGCAGGGAAAGTCCAGGTAGAATTGAAGGAAAATCTGGAAGTGTACTATGCTGTGGATGCAAGAAGTAGAAAGTGTTGTCCCAATACTACGCGTTGCAATATAACTTACATGGACTGTTGAGTAAACTTTTTGTCATGAAACAAACATGGTGTCACCTGATTCATGTGCGGCAGCTCCTGAAACCGATGACTTCCTACATAGCTGAGATCTGGGGTCTACAAGTGAGGGCAAAGCATTTCAAACACAAAAGCACATTTGATCGAGGGTACAAATTTCCTGTAAAGTGCCAGGGCGACATAGGGCAACAGTTCGCCCACGACTATCGCCCTCTGGCTCTTTAATATCTGTTATTTTTCTGGTATTGGAAATCTGCACATCAAAATCTTCTCTTCTCAGCTCTCAGGTTGTTGCTGCAATTGATAAGATCGTTCAAGAGGTTTTGGAGAGCCTCTCTAAAGATGAAGCCCCAGCTCTCACAGTGGAAAACAGATCAAATTGGACCAACATAGAGTAAGTTTACGAAAATGATGAAATTGCAGTTACCATGTGTCCTGACTAGAGATGAGGGATCGCTACATGCAACACCGATCCAGGTCAGGGCTCTCTGGTTGCAGACAGGAGATGTGCCAATTTCCTTACACTATAGGATTACAGGCTTGTCTTATGATTATGTGTAGCCCTGGTGTGAAGGCACACGCAGTACCCTGGAGGATGTGCGGAGAGGTAACGGTTAAGAGCTCGACATTATTGACATACACTTCAGACACACCCAGCAGGGGTGTATAGGGGAGTGTCCTGTAACACAGTAGTCTGAAGTTCTCCTGAGAGAGTGAAGGAAGTCAGGACTAGTGCCTGTTGGAGAAACGAGATTCCTGTCAGTACAGAGAGACAGTGCAAAAGTGGAGGCTAGTACGGATAACCGAATATTATCCTAGCCTAGTCAGTGCTGATATTAAGAGTTGAGCAGGGCGAAGGGCGCAGAAGAAAGAATTATAAAAGTGCCTTAAGGATTGGACTATCCGGCATTGTTCTCCGGTCACTGGAGACCGAAGTGTCACTACAGCTTCAGGTGTAGAGATAGAAAAACCAGAGTCTTACTGGACCTTAGGTCGCAGAAAGCAGCCTTGGAGTGTCGGTACGTAACAGGGGTCAAGTGGAGTAGGGACTTTGAGTCAGTGCACGACAAAAGCAAGAACCTAGTTCCATCACTGGAAGACTCCGACCACAAAACTGACCGGGCAGTACAGCTTTGGAGAAGCTGGAGTATTCGGAGTGAACTTAGCTTTATGCTAGTTGGACTCATCATATGGAAAGTGAAGGAGGCCCATAACCTGTCTCAAAGCACATCCTCCACCCGACCAGCCTCCCTGGGACCTGCCTTATCATCTGACAAGTAAAAGGTATGGAAAGACGCTGGATGGTGTGAGACTGATTTATTTATCTGCACCCGACATCATTAATTCCATAGACTTTGAGGGACCAGTCCCACCTGTAGGGGACTCGACATCTAGCTGCCACACCATCCCCTCAGAGATCTACAGCAGCGCTGGTCTTAGTGATCAGAGAACTACAGGTGGCGTCACGAACTGTTATACACCTAACCCCTGTAAATATTCCCCCCAACATACGCCTGACCGCCAGGGCCACAGACCGAGCCACCGCTACCTGTGACAACCCCATAGACTTCCATGGGCTCGGCTCTGAGTACCCCATTGCTCTGGTAACCCACAATTGTGGTGCGGGTCACAACAAAAACTTGGCGTCACGAACAGGATATGAAACTCGCAAAATTGCGAGCCCTGTGTGCCTGTGGAGTGTTTTGGTGAAAAAGACTGTTGCTATTGTTTGGCGCCAAATACCGCCATATTTGCCGCCATATTCACGCCCTAAGGCGCTGGAGAAGAAGGTGGGCGTACCTGAAAGAGCGCGCAAAGTCTTGGACACGCCCCCGGCTCTGACTCAGCGGCAGGTCCTGCAACAGGAAGTGGACGCTCTGACATCAGAGCGCCTGCGACGAAGGTCCTGTCCCCACCGCTGTGCCTGTGGAATAGCAGCTTCTGAAACCGGTAGGCTCCGTTTAACCAAGGGGGCGCTAAGATGTCACAACAACCGGCCGACAGTGCGGCCACAGCCGGAGGCCCCGATCCCGCACCGCCTGGCATTGTAGCGCCAGATGGGGGCGCAGGCCCCGCACCCAGTCCGGTAGTCCCGATCATGCCACTAACGCTCCCATATATGCCTGGGGCGAAATGGCTTCCCCAGTACAGCGGTGAGCCAGGCACTTTAGCAGGCTTCAAGCGGAAGTTATGCAGCATCTTAGAAATGTACTCCATGCCTGAGAGACAAAAAGCTGCTGTGCTGATAGGGCAGCTAACTGGCGCTGCTGAGAGGGAAGTGGAGACTTGGGATACCGTTGATCAGGAGTCGGTACCTGCGATCCTCCTTAAGCTACATGCCATATTTGAAGACCGCACAGAAACGGATCTCCGGATGGCCTTCTACCACTGTTCACAGCAGCCAGGTGACAGCATCAGGGACTACGCTTGCCGACTACAAGGAGCCCTGAGAGCCCTTAAGCAGATTAATAATTTAAATGCTATCGACGAGAATAAGATGCTGAAAGAGCAATTTATACAGGGATTGAGATCCCAAGAGGAGCGCAGAACTGTGGACCCTGTGGTCTCAGAAGAAAGGACTACGGTAGTCAGAGGGCACCCCTGCAGCCTATCCGGACGACTCATCCCTTGGAAATTGTGGCCTTGGACCACGTTAAATTGTCGCCAAGTAGATCTGGATACTCATCCGCCCTGACCATGGTGGACCATTACTCTAGATTTCTGGTGGTTGTTCCAGTAAAGGATCAGACAGCAGTGACGGCAGCAAGAACCTTTCAAGCAAGCTTCTGCAGACCGCATGGGTATCCGGAGCAAGTATTAACTGATCAAGGACCTGCTTTCGAGGCTGACCTATTCCAGGAATTCTGTCACATGTATGGGTGTAAGAAAATTAGAACAACACCATACCATCCTCAAACCAACGGCCTTTGCGAGAAAATGAACCACATTGTCCTTGATTTGCTGAAATCCATACCGTTGGAAGACAGAAATCGGTGGCCGGACTTACTACCTGATTTGGTTGACTTGTATAACCATATACCTGTAAGTTCCACTAACTGCACTCCAGCCTATCTTATGAGAGCAAGGCCCGGAAGACTACCAATGGATTTAGAACTTGGAGTGGTAGAATCGGAGGCAGACGACGCCGTTGAAAACTGGGACATCAATCGGCAAGAGCAGTACAGACGAGTGCAAGTCTGTGTAGAAGAAAGTCTCAACAAGGCACGGGAGAAACAGGAAGATATTTACAACAGGAATGCTCCTGCCAAGCCTTTGATGCCTGGAGAAGTAGTATTGAAAAGAAAAAGGAAGATGCACAAATTGGATAACCAGTGGGAACAAGAACCCTACGTCGTACAAGATTCCAAATATGACAACAGAAAAGTTTGTATCATCAGTAAGGACGGAGGAAGAACAATATTCACTGTGTCCAGAGACCATTTGAAATTGTGTCCAGAACCCTTAAAGCTTTGTGAAAAGAACCCTGTCATCAATCAAGAAGAAAGAAAAGAAGAGGTCATACACACGGATCTGGGAGATTTTCCTGCGGATTGGCCCAGACTGGGAGATGCTGTAATCATACCGGTGTTGCAGTTTTATCAGCCACAAGAGGAAGTTCTACCTCCAGTTGTGCCCATGGTGCCAGTGGAGCCAGTTCAGGAGTTACCTATTCCAGTAACACCCCAGCCTACAGAATCTCAAGAAGGACCATCAGCAGCAGCGCCCCATGCTATGGGATCCCCTGGTGAAGCTGACTCACACCGCCCAGCCATCAGTACGCTTGCCAGATCCATAGAAAGATTGAGGCAGTTCTATAGTTTGCCGTTACGCAGAGCAGATAGATTACAGACCAATATACCTGAAGCTACTCCACGTAGATCAGAGCGAACTACGAAAGGGAAAATACCCATTCGATATCAACAGTAGTTCAAGTAAAATAATGTAATTTAACCCAGAAAAAGGTTACCTTATGTGAATATTGTAAAAAGTATTGTTATAGTATTGTGCATCACTAAATATGTGGAAAAATGGACTTTGAGGCTGTGGACTATGCCGGCCCAGAACTGATAATGTATATAGTTGCATTTCATGCATTTTCGTGGTTCTATATCAAACTGTAACAATTACCTCTGAACATAAAACCCGTGTGGTGTGGCACTGAGCGAGGTCTGCAGCCAGATGTCCTGCAGCCCACCCAGGACCCACGTTGAAGGTTTGGTGCGGGTCCTTCACAAGAATACTGTGTATTTATTGAATGTTTTGATGCTTTAATACTTTTTGTATTTTCCTACTGTACATAATGCAACGTTTAAGAAATTCTTACCTCCCGGATGGGAAGAGTTTAATGTTTATTGTTAATGAAAAACAAAATGTCTTCTTGTATTTCACAGCCCGGGAGTGCTGTATTTTACCATGGGGGAATGTGTAGCCCTGGTGTGAAGGCACACGCAGTACCCTGGAGGATGTGCGGAGAGGTAACGGTTAAGAGCTCGACATTATTGACATACACTTCAGACACACCCAGCAGGGGTGTATAGGGGAGTGTCCTGTAACACAGTAGTCTGAAGTTCTCCTGAGAGAGTGAAGGAAGTCAGGACTAGTGCCTGTTGGAGAAACGAGATTCCTGTCAGTACAGAGAGACAGTGCAAAAGTGGAGGCTAGTACGGATAACCGAATATTATCCTAGCCTAGTCAGTGCTGATATTAAGAGTTGAGCAGGGCGAAGGGCGCAGAAAGAAAGAATTATAAAAGTGCCTTAAGGATTGGACTATCCGGCATTGTTCTCCGGTCACTGGAGACCGAAGTGTCACTACAGCTTCAGGTGTAGAGATAGAAAAACCAGAGTCTTACTGGACCTTAGGTCGCAGAAAGCAGCCTTGGAGTGTCGGTACGTAACAGGGGTCAAGTGGAGTAGGGACTTTGAGTCAGTGCACGACAAAAGCAAGAACCTAGTTCCATCACTGGAAGACTCCGACCACAAAACTGACCGGGCAGTACAGCTTTGGAGAAGCTGGAGTATTCGGAGTGAACTTAGCTTTATGCTAGTTGGACTCATCATATGGAAAGTGAAGGAGGCCCATAACCTGTTCAGCTGTTATCTCAAAGCACATCCTCCACCCGACCAGCCTCCCTGGGACCTGCCTTATCATCTGACAAGTAAAAGGTATGGAAAGACGCTGGATGGTGTGAGACTGATTTATTTATCTGCACCCGACATCATTAATTCCATAGACTTTGAGGGACCAGTCCCACCTGTAGGGGACTCGACATCTAGCTGCCACACCATCCCCTCAGAGATCTACAGCAGCGCTGGTCTTAGTGATCAGAGAACTACAGGTGGCGTCACGAACTGTTATACACCTAACCCCTGTAAATATTCCCCCCAACATACGCCTGACCGCCAGGGCCACAGACCGAGCCACCGCTACCTGTGACAACCCCATAGACTTCCATGGGCTCGGCTCTGAGTACCCCATTGCTCTGGTAACCCACAATTGTGGTGCGGGTCACAACAATTAAGCGGGCTGGTGAAACATCACCTATGGGCCGCATAGATGACAATGCCGGGCCAGTGAACAAAACATCACGTTGGGGAACCCGGAAGCTCAGAAAATTAATGCAGCTCCTGTCCATGGCCAGAGTGCACTGACCTGGACCGGGGTTGAGTGTAGCGATCAGCTCATGTCTAGTTCAGACGTTTTCATAGACACATGTCCAATTGTTCTTGTCCAGGTTTACAGAATCAGTTGGATTGCAAATGGCTAAAAATTGCACAACTCGAAAAGTCAGAAGCGATTGTCCCAAGTCTGCACAGCGGTTTGGTAAGAACTTGAGGACATGCTTTATTAAGCTTATTATTAGCACACATTAAAGAGTAACTGTCATTTTAATTTTTATTTGTAACATATCTTATCTGAGAAATCTGCTTGTTTGTCCTCCTGGACTGATCATTCCCACTCAATTCAACGATAATATCTGTATCCAATGATGCCAGACTTTCCTATTACTGAGATAGGAGATGATACTTGGTGTTTTTAAGATTCTGTGGAGGAGGGTGGAGCTAGAGGAAGGCACAGACATTCTGCTGCAAGTTTTTCTGAAACAAGTGTTACAATTAACCCCTTCACGACCTATAATGCTGAGCCTGCATGTTTTCAGGCACATGCCATCTGATCTGATCAGCTGTCATGTGCCCCTAACAGCCACGGGTGGAATCGCGATCCACCCCCGGCTGTTAACATTTTAAATGCCGCTGCCAATCTCCGACACTGGCATTCAACACACGCAAACTGGATGTGCGTCACTAGCTCTGCCCATTGGCGGCCATGTCACATGATCGCGGGGCGCCAGTGGGCTGGCATGACAACCAGGGGTTTGCAAGAGACCCCTGTGGTTGTCATTGCTGATCTGCTATGAGTGACGCCCCGTGGCCGAAAGGCTGAAGATTAGAAGATCGCAGATTCAAGACTATTGAAGCAAGTGAAAGTAAAATAAAAATTTTTTTTAAAAAAAATATATATATTAAAGTTCAAATCACATAAAACAATAAAAAATGCACATATTTGGTATCATCGAGTTCCGAAACACCCGATCTATCAAATATAAAAAGAAATAATCCAATTGGTAAATGACGTAATGAGAAAAAAATCAAAATGCCAGAATTTTTTTTTTCCTTCTTCCAAGAGCCAGAATTACTTTTTTCTGTCTTCATTGTCATATCAGGGCTTCTGTTTTTCAGGACCAAGTTGTAGATTTGAATGCCACCAATAATTTTACCATATATAATGTACTGGAAAGAGGGAAAAAAAATCAAGTGCGGTGACATAGTGAAAAATACATAATTCGGCAATTGTTTTATATGGTTTTATATTTATTGCGTTCACTATACAGTAAAAATGACCCTTAACATGATTTTCCAGTTCAGTATGATTATGCTAAACCAAGACTTACATAATTTTATTCTTAATTTCAGTGATGAAAAAAAATTGAAATTCGCTAGATTAAAAATGTATGGTTTGTGTCACCAATTTCTGACATTTTTATTGATAACATTTTGGGTGCACAACTTTTTGATAACTCTATATTGTATGTTTTGGGGGAATCGCTGCAACCAAAAAAGGGCAATTCTGGCATTTCAATTTTTCTTCTGTTTCAATGATCACTTTATGGGATGAATATTTTCATATATTAGTTTGGGTAATTATGCACTTGGTAATACCAAATTTATATATATTTTCACATTTTGCTATTTACAAAAAAAATTGGGAAATTCATAAAATATTTTTGTTTGTGTCGCCATTTTCTGAAACTGATATTTTTATTAATACCATTTTTTTGTACATGACATTTTGATGGCTTTTTATTGCATTTTGTAGGGCATTGCTGTTACTGAAAAAGTGTAATTCTGGTGTTTTAATTGTTTTCTTCCCGTTTCAGAGTATGGGATAAATATTTTTAGATTTTATTACATCAAGCAATTACACACATAGCACTACCAAATTTATTTAATTTTTTTATTTTTTTACGTTTGGTGAAAAGGGGTAATTTAAAATTGTATATATTTAAAAAAAAAGATTTCATTTTTAATTAGTTCCCTTAAGGGACTTGAGCCTGCGATCTATGTACTGCATAATTATCTATGCAGTACACTTCAATTCATTAG